>LR990045.1:8541292-9141292 GCA_905147135.1 Blastobasis lacticolella | reverse complement strand
CAAGGGAACCGTTATGAATTTTGGGATAAAATATATCTTGAGACCCACCTCGTAGTATAAACATAGAAAGTTTCATTAGAATCCATTTAGGAGTTTCGGAATGATGCGCGGCGAAGATACAGGCTTCAGTATTGTTTATAAAGTAGGTACCCTTCAATAAAAAATTTCAAAATATCTTAATTGTACAGAATTGGGCCTGTTACATTTTTTATTATAAGTATTAATGAACAAAAATCGCTATCGTGGTGGACTACATTTGGCGCAAAGTGAGGGGACAACAATGAATCGCATTGGTCGATGCTCAGACTGCCTTCTGAAATAACTTCGAAGATATCCCATCGATATATGCGACATATACCATCCTCTGAACAGATTGTGGTTGGTGCGGACCGCCACTTAGGCTAGATGAGCGAAGAGTTTGGACGGGTGCCGGTGGCTTTGGCTATGGAAAGCGAAACAGTGACGGCGATAATATTCTCGGAACTTGATCCTTGACCGTGATCAAAACCTTCCATAAAAAACCCGAACACCTCATCGCCTACAAAAGGAGCATCGGTGATCAAGTAGTTAAGGTATCCGACTAGGTAAGCGGGAGGTACCGGGTTGAAATTCCACTGCGGCCAAATGGCCGCAATGGTAGTAAATACTACCGACTCTGTTCATACGCGACATAACTCATTAGTTGAATGCTAACCGATGCTCTTACGGTGCGGGAAATCATCGTTATGAAACATGCACGTTCAGGCGACCGAATGTGTGACCATGATCCAATCTGGTCAGGTTCCTCTGGTAGCAAGGTCACGGAGGTCAGATGGCAATCGCGCCGCGAATTATCTGATCTACCAAGTCCTGGATTATGGTCAAGGCGGACCACGGCCCCCCGTGAGCACAACCGGGACATTAACGCTAAGATGTTTCTGACCTCATCACCTACCTACAAAAGTACATGGAGTTCTTCAAGAAAGGGGTTAAAAGGTTTTTACAGGGTCGGCAACGCGTAGGTGATGCCCCTGGTATTGCAAACGTCCATAGGCTGCGGTGACTGCTTACTATCAGGCAGGCCGCAAGCTTGTTTGCCACCTTAGTGGTATAAAAAAAAACGTGGCCTGCACCAATGACAGATCGATTGTGTACTGATCCGAAGACGTGACATCGGCCTAAGGATATTGCGGGGTACATACCCTGCAATACCCTTAGAAACCCGGAAAATAATAGGCACCCTGGGCGTACTCTTGATCACTGAGCTATTCAACTTTATCGTAGCTACGAGGATAATATCTGACGCGCGGCATATTAACATGATTACGTCAGTCTATAAAGGAAAGAGCAGTGTGCAAGAGTGCGGCAACTATCGAGGTATCTTATTAATTTAATTTTTCTTAAGTATAATATAGGTTCCCATATGTTATGTAGGCTGCGGTCCGGCTCTGCTTGGGATGGTCGGGCACTGACCGGCTCTGTCTGGTATTGTCGGACCGGTCCGGCCGTTGTCGACGTGGGGTACATGCTCCGGTCCTGGGGTGGCCAACATGTCACTGTGTGTTTCTTTCCTACTCTCCTACCCGCACCTCTTTGACGGTTGAACGATATATGTAATGTCCAACTCAATAAAGAAATTTTGATTTGATTTATCAAACTTGAGTGTGAGCCTCTTAATGAAGCTATTTTCCGGGAATGTTCTTTGTCGGAATGTCAATATGACTTTAGCCTGGGCTGCAGCACCATGGATCCAATATTTGCCCTCAGAGTCCTCCAGGAGTCCCACTGCAGTAGAAATCAACATTTGCATTTCGCAATTCTTCCCGACCTGCAGAGGGCCATCACGGTGTCCCTTGGGACAGTGTCTGGTGGGTTCTGAGATCGAAGTCTGTGTCCGAGGCGTACATGATATTATACAAAACATGTACGTCAATACTGAAGCCGTTGTCAGAAACATTGTAGGCCATACTAATTCCTTCCCGATTACTGTAACAGGGTTCACCAGTGTTCAGTGCTGCGCCCTTATCTACTTGTTTTGCGTTGTGCTTGATGTCCTCTCAATGAAAATTCTAGACGTGCCTCCTTGGCTCATAAAATACGCTGATGACATCGTGCTGGCGAGCAAGCTTAGGCAGGATGATAAGACCGGACTAAACACGTGGATAGAAGTGCTAGAAAACGGCAGTTTGAAGCTGAAAGCGAGAAGGGAGCATTCATAAATTGAAATACCTCGGATCCGTGCTGCACGTGTCCGGCGATATCGGCCACGATGTCAAGTTCCGAATCTCTGCAATTTAGGCGAAATGGTGGGAATGGCAGTCATCTGTGACCCTAGAATCCGTAAATAATCCCAAAAAAAAGTTCGCTGCTTTAAACGTTAGCCGTTGCCGATGTTGCTGGCCCTGTTGCCTCTCCAACGAGTCGAACGCCACTGGCACCTTCCGCCTTCACCAGGCGGCCAGGCCAGTTAACGCGCCAGACTGGCTAGCGTGCTGATAATTTCTCTATATCTACAATCAATAAAATAATTTCATTGATAAAAAAATTTTGTTGTATATAGAAATTGTGAGGTCTAATTTGTTTTCTTCTGAGGTTATCCTTGAAAAAATCTGTCTCTTTGGTATTGGTTTTGCATAGGTTTGACAGGTTTGGCACTCAGAGGTTTGGCAGAACATGGCAGACACATGTTTCTAAATTGTATTATTATTTCTATAGCTTAAATTCATGTAATAATCTATTTATTTCTTTACCTATGTAAGAACAAAAATTTCAGTCCTACTTAAATTTTTTTATTATCGTACCGTCTTAGATACTACGTAAATAAACATGGGGAGGACATTTAAAATGGCTCCTAATGAGGAATTGCTTCATAGAAAGGTGGGTTGTTAATTGTGAACTATGGTTTTGAATTGATTGTATGTGTGGGTACTTAAAATGTAGGTATATATATTCCGATACAAATATATTATGTGTATTATTGGCCGTGTGGTGTCCAGCAGAGTAGAATAGCACCAACCCCTTACGCTCATGGGTGTCGTACAAGGCGACTAATGTTTTCGAGGCAAAAAATCAAGAGTCCGTTTTCGGAGTAGCATTTTATAATAATAAATTTAGGACATACAATAGAGACCCCACAGGTCAAAGTAATGGCAGTCGCTCCACTGTAATTACCTGATCTGCAAACTCCTGGATAATTGTCTGTCAATCAACCCCGCCCAGCACTACCACGCCATAGCACAACCGATACATAATGCGAAAATTATTATTATTATTACGTTGTCGATTTATAGCCGGCAAAAAGTGAACCAGTATGGGTTTATTTAGAAAGAGAAATGCGAGAAAACGTCAAGATCAAACCTTACAATAAGAAAGTAGGCGATTGGCTTCTATTTCTGAGAGATATGAAACAACACATGCGTGGAGGAGGTAGCTATTTTCCTATTATTCAGATTATTGTATTTTTTTATTAGACTTAGGCAAAGCGTTCCATTCCTTAGCCGTACGCGTTAGATAGGGATCCAGCCAAAGCGCTTCCTACGGATGGCTTGTATATCTACGACTTAGTCCGTATTCCTGTACGCCCCAAAGGCAGCCATTCATTGTGATAATAACCTTGACAGTTTAAAACAGTATGTCATAAAAACACCATTCATCCAAACAGCAGTTTCAAGATAGATGTCCTCTATCATCATCATATCAGCTGGAAGACGCCCAGTGCTGGGCATAAGCCTCCCCTAGAGATCGCCACAAAGGCTGGTCTTGTGCATTCCCCATCCAGCTGGTACCTGTGAACTTTACCAGAGCGTCGGTCCACCTAGTGGGAGGCCTACCCACGATGTGTCCTCTATGTTGTACTTCTAACCTTGTTCCAACAACCTCTACAGAACAACTTAAACACGAGAGGTTAAATAAAATCTGTGGGCCAGCATGGTTCGTTGAGTTTTCGTTTCTTCAAAAAGACATTCTCCAATCAATGAAGGGCTGTATAATGAAGGACATCTTCGAACAAATTCCATCGCGCACTAAACAAGCCCTATATGATCTTGGAATAACGATGAAACTTTCAAACTCTTTACTTATGAAAGCTTTAAGAGAGAGTCACGAAGATCCTGGAATATTTTTTTGGCAGCTCTATAAGCATATATACAATATGAATCCCTGCGAACTGCGACCATGTAAGTTTTGTAATTGAGTTATTTGCGTGGATAGTTTTACTTATTCTATTGCATATTTTAAGCGCATTTTTTGGTTATAAAGTATTAATATTGAGAGATTATTATTATTAATACTTTATATACTTTATTATTATTATGATGATTATAACAGCGTATGACATTAATGGAAAGATAATAATGAGCAGTATCCTGTTTATCGACATGGATGAGTGCGTTGAACAACTGGACAATCTAGTGAAGTTGGAGCCTCCTCCGCCACCTCCGCCGCCAAAAAGTACATATATTTGTATACTTTATGATGTTATTATTTTACGCTGTGGCGACGATCGCAATACCTTTCGCTGCGGTTCGGGAGCAACATGTTCTCCAGGGCCCTTGCTCTGCAACTACTTACGTCGTGCTTAGCGGGGCGTAGCACGGCGTAGAGGTAATGCGAAGCCTGGGAACATGGTGGCTCATTTAAAAGGGTTACTCGGCTTAATATTCACCGCATTTTCGATATCACTGAAATGAGTAATTAAGTATATAAGTTCAAAATAAGTTTTAAAATATGATCGACGAACTACAAAGCTACATTTCGCGCTACGCCGCTCTGCGCGGAATTATGCGCAACAATATGCATCGTGATTTTCATATTCCCCTATTTTTTTTTTCTCCGATATTTGCAAAATCCCCCAATCTTCCCATAATTTGATTGTCCGCCGCGTCCCCACCATACAATCTGATTGTCCTTGGAGCGTCCATACAACATAATTTGATTTGCAATCTAGTCAGATTGTACGTATAATTGTGTCGTATGGTAGGACCTCGATGAATATGCATAACTTTTGAGCTAATACTGAAATGTAGGTATAGTGTAATACCTAGAGAAGATTTATTGCACCTTTTTTATTAGCTAGCCTAGCCTAGGGAGGCAGACGGTCATGGTCGATACTTTAATGCTGGTCGCATCCATTACGACTCTACTGTGAGAATAGTCTTGGAAACTACACATTTTAAATAATAACATTCTTGGATCTCCAAGAAAGCTACAGATAATGGTAACCACGTAGGTAAGAAACTGCCAACGAGGCTTAACTTCTAGCACTAGCACTGCTCTGCTACTTTCCTTTGCAGAAAAACCAAAATATTATGAACCTCCTGGCAAATACGGCATGTATCTTCAGAAAATGTACTTACCCTATTACACCAATATTCCACCTTTAAGAAAGAAAAAGAAGCCTCAGCTAGCATATAAAGTCAAAATGAGGGATGCAAAGGTAAGTAAAACTCCATACTCAACCCGAAATGTAGTTTTGAATGACGTTGTAGCGTTAGGCTAAATTCACACCGGAATGGCAGCGGTCGGCGTCCAACTAGGCGAAACAGGCTGCCAGCGGCGTCGAGAGTCTGTTCTTTATCTCGGGCCAACACAGTTTACATTCGTGCGTGCGCCGCTGGCGAGCGTTCAACGGCGAATATATCCCAGCAATTTGAAACTTGTAATAAAGATATTTCAACTCAGTTGTGCGCGCGGCGCGCACAACTGAGTTGAAATATCTATAGTTGGTTTATTCTGACTACTTACACGTATATAAGCACAATCTGTTCGACAAGAACGTAACCGGTAAATTGTGCGTTAAAGCCGCTGACAGAGACTGGCCATTTTTCACGCCATAAGTACGACGTAAACTGCCTGGGAACAAGAAAACCAAGCTCAGGCAGCATAATATTTTTGGTCAAAGTTTCGTTTCGGGCATCGAATGTAACATTTCGTTCTTGGTGTAAGACCGGATACAAACTGTTGGTTCGGACTGTAAAACACCCTGTCAAAGTGCGTGTTTGGGAGTGCTTCTCCTAAAGAGTTTTACAAAAGTTAAGTTAGTCCTCCGGAGCCGAGAGTTTTGATGACTCCAAACACCGAAGTTGTCTCTTGGTAAAATACATTATAGTGCCAATACATTATTAGATATATCAATTTACATTTCTAAACATTTCATAATAAATAATTTCAATTCCAGGGCTACGAAAAACTCATTTGCGATGAAACGTTTGTGAGTCCTCTAATTTATTTTTATATTTATGTTAAATTGTAGTATAGTGTAGTAAGCTATCATTATAAATTTAAGAATGATGTGGTGGTAAGATTAAAAGAGATACTTACAGAACCTTTCAATTTGCTGTTACTAGCCAAATCACATTTGATAAAGCTACATTTACACGGTTGAATAGGTTCACTGTCCATAGACCACATGTCAATGCCGTCACAACCGTCTGTGGACAGCATGGACTTACTACCCAAAGGGACTGCGCACTGCTTTGACTAAAACCGGGCAGAGCGAGAGTCACCATCGATAGTCCTGTGTCCCATTCTAGTGTTGCCACCATTGTTGATGCAAATTCCGAATTACTTTAATTACTTGGCGCGGACACCGACCTCAGGGCCAGGCAGAGCTGGACCGGGTGCAATCTGAAGGTCATGTTTTCACGAGGGTCTAGTCCAAGCTTACCCTGCTACTCGGAAACTATTGGCCGTAGAACATTAGTTCCTAGAGTGAAATGATAGCACTCCTCGAGATCATCATTTCGTATGACAGCTGTCAAACTTTGAACTGAAATAGCCCCTAAACTATTGGTGCTATAACACTTGTTCCTAAATAAAAATGATAGTGTTCGTCGAGATCTACATTTCGCATGACAGCTGTCAAACTTAGAACTGTTGTAACTCGGAAATGCTTGGTCTTAGAACACTAGTTCCTAGAGCAATACGATAGTACTCATCGAGATCTTACATTTCGGATGACAGTTCTAAGTTTGACAGCTGTCATACGAAATGTAGATCTCGACAAGTACTATTATATCTCTTTAGAAACTAGTGTTCTAGAACCAATGGGTTCCGAGTTATAACACATTTAAGTTTGACAGCTGTCACCCGTACGAGTACTATCACTTCTCTTTAGAAACTAGTGTTGTAGGATAAATCGTTACCAAACTCTTTTATCTGTTTTGTGGAACAAAAAGTCGTAGGTTAATAATTATGTCGACTCGACGTTTGTCGGAGAAACGTTCAGTAGATCAAAAGGTTGTGAAAATTCACAACTACTTTTCGGATTGTACGGATTACCTCATAATAATACCAAATTCACGGTAAATATATTTCTCCAATAATGGCAACACCAAACATGACACTTGTCAATTTAGAATGACGGTGATTATGCCAATAACATTGTGTTTACACTGTTAGAAAGGGACAAAGGACTATCGATGGTGACTCTCGCTCTGCCCGGTTTTAGTTAAAGCAGTGCGCAGTCCCTTTGGGTAGTAAGTCCATGGTGGACAGTGAACCACGCGTCATAAATAATTTTCGCCGAAAATGTGGGACAATTATGGGTCTATAATGCTGCACATCTACCATATACCTAATATTAGCAGCCTTTACATTTATTCGAACCGTGGGAAAAAACTCACGCCATTCCGTTCTGAAGCGTTTAAAGGTAAAACGCGCATGACCATTTTAATTGCTTTTGTCTAGAGAAAGAAATGCACTATCTATTTAGACAACAACGTCATCAAATGACATATTACTTCACGTAACGTTCACCTCTAACGATTATTGCAGATAGAAAGGCGAATAGAAAAAAATATCCATTCCGTTCTGCCTGAGAGAGAATGTAATTACAACTTTTGGGAACCACCTTCTAGTTTTCGTAAGTTTATCGCATTTTTTGCGCAGTCAGTAAAAGCTAAGTATATTGTTCAGACACAACGAATTAGCTGACCACTTAGTCCATATTGTCGTATTATCGGATTATCATAAGGTTCCTAACAAATATCTGATTTCAATGTTTGAAATTGTTACGATTACGTTTGATCGTTGTAATAGTTTTAGTTTATTGCAATGGAACTTTGTTAGCAACTGTGATTTGTGTGTAGGTATGGCGTACCACAAAAATATAAATTTATCACAATCATAATGAATTGACGGCTTTGATAATCTAGGAGGTTGATTCTCTCGTCTCGTTGGAGGAACAGAGTGGTAAGACTCGCTCAACCTTCACTCCGACATGACCCTGAGGACTCATTTCTGCCGCCTAATTACAATACTTGCATTGTATTCCGGTTAGAAGAACAAAATAGCCAGTGCAATCTTATTAATTCTCATTCATTTTTGTTACATGTAATCTAAGTGCATAAAATACGCGACAGTTACCGCTTTCCATAATGTGAACTGTGTCCTTATTTGTCACTGAGTAGTTCATAAAAGTTTAGGAGCGCCGGTGGCCGAGTGGTGAAGGTATCCGACTCGTTAGTGAGAGGTACCGAGTTCGAATCCGATTTCCGCTATGCACCAATTATTCTTTTCTGAGTTATGTACATTAGTTGAATACTAATCGATGCTCCTACGGTAAGTGACAACGTCGTGATGAAATCTGCACATTCAGGGGACTGAATATATAACAATGGTGGGAACCGGAGGTAGCATGGTCAAGGCGGACCCCACGCACTCGTGCGCGAGAGCGCAACCGGGACATTAACGACAACATAACACACAGTTAATAAAAAGTTACATTATCCCCGCCCTATTGCGTGTTTGACAGACCAACATCCACACGAGCAAATATCTATCTGTCACTTATAAGACCTCAACTGAATTTTTCGAAAATCTGTTTAATAGTATGAAATATTCCGAACTTATTTCGTCGACAGTTAGCAAGGACCCCAAAAAGATGGATAATGTATTGAAAAATCGAATGATGAAGTTGAAGCCGAGTACCCGATATAATAAACACAAACCTCCGTATGAAACTACACAATTTCACGTCGGCTCAGTTGCTTATACCGGAAACAAGCCAAATTATTTACTGCATGGTAAGATTATTTTTTCATTTTTTTTTATTCTTTCAAATCTAGTGCAATAGACAAGTAATATATAACAAGATAGTCCTTGTCCCTTCCTAGACTATTGATATGTGAAAATTAAAATAGGATTGGTACTTGCTTACTCTTGATTACGATGACATTTAAATTGAAATGTGATTTAACTCGTAACAACGAATTGCAAATAATTATTTTGTGTCTACAAAGAAATTTTTTGTTCATACCACTAAGGTGGCAAACGGCCTGCCACATGTATGGCCAGTCACTGCAGCCTATGGACATTTGCATGCAATAATAATTCTATGTCTTACTGCCCATACAGTTGTTTACTTATTTGCCGATAGAAACGTGAACATAATATTACATTTGGCGTGTGTATTTAAAAAAAAAATTATTTGTTTCAGACGAAGTAGTCCATATTACA
Organism: Blastobasis lacticolella; assembly: GCA_905147135.1. Taxonomy (NCBI): domain Eukaryota; kingdom Metazoa; phylum Arthropoda; class Insecta; order Lepidoptera; family Blastobasidae; genus Blastobasis; species Blastobasis lacticolella. The sequence goes on along the minus strand of LR990045.1, from coordinate 9,131,857 downwards.
TTAGAATGTCAATGTTATGAGTACAATGTCAAATAATTAAAATATAATTCATCAGCATTACAATTGTAATGTCAAGATGTTAATAATGTATTCTACGAACTTTTCAAGGAGAGAGTGAATAACTATAAGTTGCAATTTTACATTATTTTACGTGTTGTAGATATTTGCAACTTAAAAAATGAGGGCGCACTTTTCTTGCACGGAGGTTATGTGTACTATAACGGAGAATTGTTGGTCCATATTCAAGGACTGGTGAAAATTCCAAAACGTAAAGAAAAGATTTGTGACAAAACATGCAATTGTATCGAGCAATGGTAAGAATGCACTGACAGTATGACAGCAGCCGTCTAGATTGATATTTTATAAATGCTTTTGCCGGAATTGTCCCGGTGAAACTACAGAAACTTTTTATTCTCATAGATCCACTCAGTTTTAATTGGAACTATAGTTTCATTGTAAGAGCTTTGTTTCTCGTCTGGAGATAACTCAGTCAGTCATCGTGAAGCAGTTAACGTCCGGTGGCTGATTCCGGTCCGGGGTCAGATCCGAGGGTCGGGACCAGAACCTGGATCTGGTCTGGGCCTGGGCGTGGACCAGGATCTAGCCCTCGTTCTTTATATTAGGGGGTTGCAGGGGTGGTTTAAAAGAAAAGCAGGGTAAGGATATGGTGGGGTAGGTTAGAGGTAGAACACCACAAGACCGAAGTTTGTTATAATTACAGATAACTTTTCAGGAACTCCGTACAGAAATATATGCAAGCTTCTAAATGTACCTGTGGACATTATTACGATCACTTGCCGGTAGGCCTTGCCACGGAAAAATACTTTTATAAGCCCACAAGGTATACAGGTTACTATTTGGACAAAGCGAAGATTTATCAACTGGATCCGAGGGAGGATTTAGTCAAGAAGTACTTAGAGGAAGCGATAAGATCGCATGATCCAACAGTAAGCTGAAACAAATCATTATTAATAAGGCCATAGTCTTTATATAAAATAGATAGCTTGGTATTGGAGATATTTTGAAGAAAGGGGTGCATATTTATTCGTCGAAGTATTTTTCGTTTATTATTGTTTCATCGAATTTTTTTACCGAATGATCTACATCGAAACACTCACTTTGTCGTATTTCGTTACAATAAAAGAAATGTCGACGAAGTAATGATTATACGAACGTTATGTGAAAGAAAATTTTATGAAAAAATTGCACATATTTATACCAAAAAATATGGACGCCCTAGATAGGTCAGGTCAAGACTACTTACCCTAAACCGACCGGCATGTATGAATAGGTTGGTGAATGTTGTAGAAAAAGATAGAGATTATGAGGAAAAGGCGTGACGTATGTATGTTCCTATTCTGGTATCTCTTATGTACCTATTCTGGTTCTCACATGCGGTTTGAAAGATTAGTACATAGTGAAAGGTCTGGTAGTTCTTTTAAAAAAAGTAAAGTTTATACGGTCGAGTAAAAATAGATGATTATTCATCTTATTGTTAATGTGGAAACCTGTAATTGGCTTTGTGCTGCCAGTATTATTTTACATTGTAATCATTGCTGTTGGTTTTCCTTAAGTAATTAAAATAAATAAAAATGTCCCGGTGGTGCTTTCGCGCACGAGGCCCCGGAGTCCGCCTGATCATGATCCAGGTTTAGGCAGAACAGGTAATTAAAGTGGAGCGACTGCCATCTGACTTCCGTGGCCCTGCTGCCAGGGGAATCTGACCAGATTAGATCGTGGTTACACATTCAGTCGTCTGAATGTGCAGGTTTCGTCACGATGTTTTCCCTCACCGTAAGAGCATTGGTTAGTGCTCAACTAACGTACATAACTCAGAAAATAATCATTGGTACATGGCGACAGTGGAGTTCGATTTATACAGACGAGTATTTATGAAGAAATACAGCCGGTACTTTGAATTAGAATGTTCCCGATTTGTTCTTATTTGAACAAGATACGCCGAACAAAGGATAATGCTCGAGACTGTCTCATTTACCGTTTCACATCCCCACTCTTCTATATATTGCAACTAAAATGAATCAATCAATTTTCAGCCGACACCGTCAATCCACACTCTTGTAGCCTCAGACTTTAGAAATAGTGTGTTGCTTGAGGTACGTACCGATAAACTGTTCAATTTGTACTTGTTATCATATTACGTATACTGCCAGTAGGAGTAACTCTTTACCTCTAAGCAAATTGAAAGAGCTAGCTAGTAGACTGTGCGGGCGCCGTCGGTTATCCTACGTCATCGAGTACAAGAAAAATTCCACTTTGGGGTGATAGTAGACGTCAATTTTCTCTTTTGTAACTACAATGTGGCTAAAAACCGAAATGCCAAGAGGATGTGAGGCAACCCGGATTTTTACTTATGAAACCCACACAAGAGGATATGTAAGTATTATCGCTACAAAAAGTCGAAGTTTGAGTTAATAATTTTTTTTATGTTTTGTGACCAACATTTTGTGGGTCTCCTAAACGTCTACAAAGTGGATTTTTTTTATACTCGTAGACGTAGGATACGGCGCTACAGTCTTTGCTTTTAAGTAAACAAGCCACAAAGTTATATCTCGCACGACAAAGCCCGCACGCTGGCTCGAGCCTCCTTCATAAGGCTGGCCGCATACATTGGTTTTCTGGGTTCGAATTTTGAACTCGGCCAATCAAAATCTGCGAAGATCAATCAAGCAGGCTGCGTGAAAAATGTCGCGGATTCTGATATAAAAATTCGAATTCGACTGGTCTAAATCTGGCATCAGTAACAATGCGTTGCCCGTCTCTGACAAGACCTCCAATGTATCTCTTAATATGATCTGAGTCCCTTTTCCCTTCCCTGAGAACATTAATTCGCTTTCTTCTAACCTGTAGAAGAGTTGTGAGCTACATTCTTGCCTGTCTGCTGTTTTTACATGATCACTAACATTTCGCATAGATCACCTGGCTTATTATCACGAAACATGGTCTAACAAATTTTTTAGGCTTTTTTGGCAGATTTGGCCAGTACAACTTTGGCTACTCCACATTTACCGGATGCCCACCGCCTACATAACTTGCAAGAATGGGTCGCAAGAAGGGTAAAGGGTGGCCGGACCAAAAAAGAAAAAAGTAAGAAAAATATATTTGTAATATTATACATATTGTCATCCTTATCTTAGCCACTACAAAGGACGGCCACTACAAGACTTATTCGCTCTCCTAATTTGCAACGGTCGTGCGACCATTGTTGTACGACGGACTTCACCCGACCAATAGGGGGCCTGAAAACCGCAAGTCCGCGCGCCTATGGTCGTACGACCGTTGCTTAGCTTTATACGCCGATATACTTTGTTAGTCTTAGACCTTTACCAGGTTTACAAGGCCATTCGTCCATCTGATGGGGGCATGGGTTGTACCCGTGCGATTATCGTTACACGGTCGCTATGCAATCATATTTCCTTCCCAATTAAATTAATGTGCTTAGTACCTAGCATATATATCCTAAGTAAAGTATAGCAAATGGCCCCCTCTGTCAGCCTATTTTGTAAACGATGCACCAAACATATATTAAAGAAAATCATAATTATATTTTTATTTTTCACATTTAATCGAGAAATGCCAAATGATAGGTATTTTACCCCTACCCGACAATGTACGGCTGCCTAGAAAAAACTTGGTCTGAACATACGCAGCACAAAACAGGAAATAATGCACGATTTTCCTGAATAATAAATGAAGGAAGATTACCACAGGATCACCTACTTCATTATTTGTTTTGTTGCCAGAATTAATGGAATACCATGCCATGCTAAGGCAACGGGACATAAACGACATGAAATTTGCAAAGACATCCCGGAAAATAGCGTTCACAACTCGCGAACTCGGGAACTGCACATGGAAGCATCGAAATCAAATTAATGATATGGTATATAAGTACTTGCTCGTATTACTTAGGCGCAATTCACACGGAAAAGAGGTTGCTACAGGCTCATCTGTACATAGTGTAAATCAAAGTCGCTTCCAGCCGTCTATATCTATGTATTTATGTTTGTATGTATCTATGTACCTACGTACCTACGTTTAAATCTTTTATCTACACTCATAGCATAATGTTCCAATTACATATTCGAAAACAGTCGTTTAAGGGTACACTTTTTTCACGCCAGACTATAAAATTTTAAAAAATTTCTTTTCGATACAGCATTTCCCATACTATTTTCATTACAGCTGTATCTTAAAATAACTTTTTAATCATTACGCAACACTTTTATTTTTTAATTTTTTGTCGGGTTTCGGGACACGGCGTAATGTAGGCTGAATACTTAGATGTCTTTAACAAATTTAAATTTTCCTGTTTATATTCTGTGTAATTATTTTCCCGCTAAACAGAATATTTTTGTAATTGTTTTTGTGTTTGTGAATGTTTTTCCTTATTTTAAGCAAATAAATAGATAAATGTGAAAATGGTTAAGTGAATTTCTCGCCGCTTGATATCCTTAACGCGTAGATACAACAGAACTGACTCGCAGCTTACTTCCAGCTAAGTTGATAAAATTATACGATATTTTAACATAAAAATATGAGTGTAGATAAAGTAGTGTATGCAACTGCATATAATTAGGTATTAAAACACTCGTGTCAAACTATTATCATACTCGGCTGCGCCTCGTATGATAAACAGACACTCATGTTTAAATACCCCCTTTTATATGACATTTGCATAAACTACTATTAAACTACTCAACGGATTTTAACTTGTTTTTCAAGAATAGATAAAGTGATTCAAGGGGAAGGATTATAAGCAAAAACAAAAGGGTTGGAAGGGGTAAAGCATGCGAACGAAGTCGCGCCGTGTCCACTATTGTAATAATTACGTTAATGGTAATGTGAAATTTTGATAATCATTTGCAAAAAAACTATTATACTACGCAAATTTGATAACATCGGCGAACTGTAACAGTCCACTATTGGAGTTCTGATTTGTTTTTATGATGCTTGTACAGAAGGCATCACTTAATATACCAGTACAAACCGAAGACGGTCCAAAGTCAAAACAGAGAAGGTTGTGGTGCTGTCTTCTGTACACGGTGCAGTGGCGCATGTTAAGGTACTTGCGCAAGTCATATACTCCGTGAAAAGGAAAGGTGGTGACCGGGTCCAGCAATTCGTACATATACCAACGCGAACCACCCGTACGAACAGCGACACGTGCAGAGTTGGCACGAGTTACGTCACATGGTACCGACATGCGAAGGTGCGACAAGTCGGGGAGCTTACCACGAGCTTTTACAGCAAGACCTAAACAGAACTGCCCTGCTTAGAACGAGACAAGCTTATGTGACACGCTGTCTCCTTCTAAGCAGGACTAGTTCTGTTCACGTCCTGCTATAAGAGTTCATGGTAAGCCCCCTGATTGACTGCTGTTTAATTGAGCATTGACCAAACGAGCAAGTAACTTGTGCACACTGCTTACGCAAGTAGCTTATTTTAATAGCGTGTAACAACGTCATAATTTGGCATTCAGATTTGTCGCAACACAAAAACATGTTAGGAATGTTAGAAATAACAACTTTTTTTCTGGTCGACTCTTTACGTTTTTAGCCCTTATATGCTTTTGCTATATTATTTTTTATTTTATTTTCCTACTTACAGGCTGACATTGTGTATAAAAAATTCGTCAAAACCAACAAATTGAATCAACTGGACCAAGCCAGACTACATTGGGCGACTATGAATTATGATGCAAATCCGAACAAAGCATTTTTGTAAGTTAACTACGTAAGATTTATGTACATAAACCAATACTTTGGTTTTCAGTTAAGGTTGGTGCTGGTACAATGCCTTTTCTTGATGGGAATATCTGAAATCGACTGAGGCTAAACAACTAAACCGATTTCCATTACCCATGGAGCGCTTACTTTTAGCATAGAGAAAAAATATCCTACGTACTCCTAACGAAAACTAGCTTAAAAATGAATTGTCCATTTCAGCGACTGTTACTTCGCGTATATGCCAGGACGCTTGCGAGACGTGCACATAGTAAACCCATTCTCAATAGACAAAATACGTAGATATATCGGCAAATCATGCGTTAAAAAAGGTGATTTACCGATAAGCCTTATTTAAAATATTATAATTGTTTATAATTTAAGTTACTCGTATATTTGTAACAATGGATATTGTTTGTCTCATCGTATTGGTTTGTTTGGATTAAAACACCGCTGATGTTTAATTGTTAATATTTTTTTCCATAATAACAAATTGTACCTATATGTTCACTTTACTGATATTGAATGTCCTTGATTTCGTATTTTTGTTTATTATATTGCATTTGTTGCTTTAAATACAAAAAAACTGTAATGTAATGTTAATTAATAAGAAAAAATAATAAAATAAAATAATTAAATAGTGTAATGTTTATAGTTATTTATGTTCAAGTGTTTTCTTTTTGGAACTTAAACCGTCGAGGGTAGTACTCGATGGTACTTTATACAACTGGTAGGTAACTGGAGTGCAGTACATCAGGTGATGTCAGATGTTGTTCACCGCTGCACTGGAGGATATCTTCAGGCTTCTGGACTGGGACGGACTTGGCATCAACCTTAACGGCGAGTACCTACCTCACACACATCAGATTTGTTGACGACATCGTAGTCATGGCTGAAATCCTTGAAAGACTTGGGCAAAATACCCGATGACCTCTGTAGGGCCTCTCAACAAGAACTGTGTGGATAAAGATATAGACAAAGCGGACTCCATAAGTATCCTTAAGAAATAATACAAAGAACAGTATTTTATGTAACAGCGGACCTATGTATTATGTACCTATTATAGCGGCATGATTGTTTTCTGCCGATGATCGTCGCCACAAAATAGAAAACTTACAGAAGCTCCACTCCCGTCGTCTTCGAAAATTATTACCTAAACTTGCCGACTTACTAGTGTTTCTACTGTATTTATTCTGAATTAATATATAGCATTTAAAAGATCGAATAGAATTTTAATTATCGTTCACAATAACATGTCCTTTGCAAAGGACCAATATCTAATCCTTGCCATAATGTGATCATTATTGCTTTCCAAGCTGTTCAGATTGTGTTCAAGTGTATCGAATTTTCCATACCAGCTTCAGACATTATGCCTTTAGTAGGCGTAATAATAATCTTCTGTTTAATCACTTTTTAAAAATTGATCGCCATCTGATTATATTATCAGACCCTGAGAATAACCTTTCCCTGACCTGGGATTTGACCCACTTCCCGGTAATCAATTGAATTGAAAATTTCATACACATGTAAATTGATGAAAATGCAATATTATGGTATTAGTCTTGATGATGATGGAGAAGGAAGGTGGTCAGCGATTTTTTTTATAATAGGCTAGACAGGCATTTCCGACTAGAAACCATTAAGGTGGCCGTGGTGCCTGAAACTGTTCAACTATTCCTAGGGTCTCTAGCGGAAGATCTTGGTCAACCTCGCTTCACCATCAGCATAAGAACTCGTAGCAATGCTGAAGTTCGACTAGCCTGAAATGTAATGATCATCAGTTCTTGTACTTTGCGTGCGTTGCTTGTATGTTATTAAGTAATCTTAGTTACGTACTTAGTTTTATTTTATCAATAATAATATCGTTTAATTTAATAATATTCACTTTAAGTCGACACTACAACAAATTCTTGCGTTAACAATCGCGACCGAGCACTGCTTGAAACTGCTTGAGAATGCTTGTAAACGATAAGCTGCGTACGAATTAGAGCGGCTCAGCCCGAGGTATGCTCGCCGCGCGCAGCGAGATGCTCACCGCGCGCGGCGAGGCTGCTCAGTTGCGCATTTGTTTGTGCGTTGAGTATTTATTTATTTATTTATTTTATTTTATTTTATTTTATTTTATTTATTTTATTTATTTTATTTATTTTATTTATTTTATTTATTTTATTTTAGTTATTTTATTTTGTTTTTTTTTATTTATTTTATTTTATTTTATTTTGTTTTATTTTATTTATTTTATTTTATTTCATTTTATTTATTTTATGTATTTTTTTTTATTTATATATATATATAATATTTTATTTGTTTATTTATTAGGAAGACCAACAGTTTAATTGACATGAAAATATTAAAGTTGTCAAGAGTCAATAAACAATACGCGCGCATTCGTAGTCACGTCCAAACATCGCGAGGCACGCACGCCGAGGCACCTTTGAGCATGGACAGAAAACCGACAATCGGCGGCTCGCGGCGCACACGCTTGCGGTGCGCCGCGAGCTGCGCGTGAGCCACGTACGAATTTGCGCAAATGGGCGAGCCGTGCGTGCCTCAACCTGAGGCTGCCTCTAATTCGTACGCACCTTAACGTCAATGTGTGCGTGACGGAAATTGCGCTTTGTTTCCGTTGGACCTTCTGCCGGGCCGTTCTTTATTTTGTGTCGTCGCGCTGGCGCTTGTGGGTTTGTATGTTTGCACCTACAAACCCGCAAGCGCGGACCGCAGTATTTAGTATAGGTAGTTTGTAGTAAGAAAGTAAAGTAGTGTTGTAAGTTGTAAGATGTTGTGAACGGTAGTACGTAGTACAGTGGACGTCATTGAAATAGAGAGCGTATATGTCGTAAAACTGCTGTGCAGTTTGACAGATTCTTTAAAAATGTAATATGTATTACTGTCATGTTGAAAAAAAAAAGTAGTAGGTCTTAAATGAACATGGATAAGAGGAAAATCATATCAAATGTCCATGTTGTGCCTACTCCAGTGACAGTTGGAGGCACTCCAATTGAATTGTTGACGACTATACACTGCAATATACCTAGGACAAATAGTCAAGCTAGATAGGTCAAATTTCGAGAAAGAGGTCAATCGACGAATCCAACTCGGTTGGGCAGCGTTCGGGAAGCTACGCCATATACATTCGTCCCAATTACCGCAGTGTCTCAAAACGAAGGTCTTTGACCAATGTGTGTTGCCAGTGATGACCTATGGAACAGAAACGTGGCCGCTCGCTTATAAGAAAGCTCACTGTTATCCAAAGGGCAATGGATAGGGCTTGGAGAGGAGATCCGCAAGCGAACCAAGGTTACCAACATAGCTCTTAGGATTGCCAGGCTAAAGTGGCAGTGGGCAGGGCATATACATTGAAGAACACATGGCCGATGGGGTAGTAAAGTTCTCGAGTGGCGATCACGTACCGGAAGACGCAGCATGGGTAGGTCTCCCATAAGGTGGGCCGACGACCTAGTAACGATCGCTGGTACGCTGGACGCGGAAGGCACAGGACCGGCCTTTGTGGAGATGTCTGGGGGAGGCCTATGCACAGCAGTGAGCGTCTTTTGGCTGATATGATGTATAATATTTCTGGAAAAAAAACCACATTTGTCAGACGTGCGTGATCTTCTAAGGTCTCTAACGATTGACCTGCAGCGTTGACATTGACAAATTCAAATATAGGACATGGACACGTCGCGCGGCGTGTCCATGTCCTATATTTCGACAATTTTAGTGTTATATCAATCAGTAAATAAAAATCTTTGTTGTCCGATCGATCGGATAATCTAAATAAGCTAAGAGAAAAAAACGCTTATATGTATAATATATGCGTAATAATAGCTGACAAAAGGAAGTCAATAACTGAATCTTTTACGCTATTTTGAAAGTTTTGTAGAGCGGTGAGAATAGCTGAGCACCACAGAGTAAAAAAAAATTGCCATTCTACCATGAAGGTAGCTAACTTTCCAATCTTTTTGCTGAACACTATCATCTGACCAATGTACCCGATCATCTAACAAAGCTCCGCTGTGCCATGTTACGAAATTGAGATACTAAAAAGTTTGCGCCATTCGTTTATGCAAACGCATAGAGCTGTTGCTACGTGGCAACGCACGGTGCAAAGGCGCTCGTAGATAGCCGTAGCAAACTGCAATAACGGAGAACTACCGCTACACGGAGACGCACTGTGCAAGGGCGCTCGTGCAAGCCGTAGCAAACTGCAATAACGGAGAGCTACCGCTACGCAGCGGCGCGTAGTGCAAAGGCGCTTGTTGCATGCCGTAGCAAACTGTAATAGAGCTACCGCTAATCGCGACACGTGGTGCAAGGGCGCTCATAACACCCCGTAGCAAATTGAAATAGCGTAGATCAACCGCTACGCGGAACGCGCCGTGCAATGGTGCTCCTAGCAAGCCATTGCAAACTGCAATAACGGAGAGCTATCGCTTCGCGGTGGCGTGTGGTGCAAAGGCGCTCGTAGCAAGACGTATCAAACTGCATAGACCTGTTGCTATGCGACGACGCGCGGTGCAAGGGGGCTCGTAGCAAGCTGCAATAACGTAGAGCTACCGCTACGCAGCAGCGCATTGTGCAACGGCACGCGTAGCAAGTTGTAGCCCACTGTAATAGGAGCTAGCCGGCATGAAAAAAAAATGTCATGACTGTGCCTACGACCACAGGAATAGCCTTCCCTATCGCTCGTAGCCAGTAAACCAAACGTTATACTATAATGAGACAGTTGCTCTGACTACAGTAGGAACGCTACATGGACGTTAGAATCAATAAAAGTCGGATAAGTGCACTGGATGATTAGTGATTGAATATTTGGACACCTTACGAAAGCCTTACAACACCTAAGAGCAAACATCTGATTTTTTTATTTTGGTCCGTGAGGTTTGGCACCTTATGCCAGAATTAAAGAAAGAAAACATTTCAATCTGAAAGGACCATGACTGAAATGTTCGTCAGTTTCAGAATAGAATTTTGGTAAAAATGTTGGTGTAACAGTCGAAATTCATTTGAAATTTCTAAATTAAAGTAGGAATGTTATATTAATGGAAAAATAACAAATTGAATCTAAATTGTTGTGACTTTTCTAAATTACTAAATGTTTGTGATTTTTTTAATATTTATCTAAAATTAAATTATTTTTGTCAAACATTGTGGAGTAAATAATATATATTTCATTCAACCATGGGGAAATTAACAATTCCTACTGCCAAGCAATTTCTTGCGAGAAAGGTAATCCTTTAATTTACTTAAACAATACCTATCTTCATTACTAAGATATATTTTATTGAAACAGTGTATACACACAGTGTACGGAAGACTTGGGCAAAATGCTCGATGACCTCTGTAGTGCCTCTCAACAAGTAGGTCTTAAAATGAACATGGACAAGACGAAAATTATGTCGAATGTCCATGTTGTGCCTACTCCAGTGACAGTTGGAGGCACTCCACTTGAAGTTGTTGACGACTATACATACCTAGGACAAATAGTCCGGCTAGGTAGGTCCAATTTCGAGAAAGAGGTCAATCGACGAATCCAACTCGGTTGGGCAGCGTTCGGGAAGCTACGCCACATATTTTCGTCCCAATTACCGCAGTGTCTCAAGACGAAGGTCTTTGACCAATGTGTGTTGCCAGTGATGACTTATGGAGCTGAAACGTGGCCACTCACTATGGGCCTTATAAGAAAGCTCACTGTTACCCAAAGGGCAATGGAAAGAGCTATGCTCGGAGTTTCTTTGCGCGATCGAGTCAGAAATGAGGAGATCCGCAAGCGAACCAAGGTCACCGACATAGCTCTAAGGATTGCCAGACTGAAGTGGCAGTGGGCAGGGCACATAGCTCGAAGAACAGATGGCCGATGGGGCAGTAAAGTTCTCGAGTGGCGACCACGTACCGGTAGACGCAGCGTGGGTAGGCCTCCTACAAGGTGGACCGACGACCTGGTAAGGATCGCAGGTACCAGCTGGATGCGGAAAGCACAGGACCGGTCTTTGTGGAGATCTCTGGGGGAGGCCTATGCCCAGCAGTGGGCGTCTTCTGGCTGATGATGATGATACACACAGTGTACACACACAGTGTATACACTGTTTCAATAAAATATTTTTTATTCTCTAATTAGAATTTAATAAGACGTAGATGTAGACATCAAAATACCTATACATATATAACCATTTTGGTGTTTTAGTTAGTTTGTGTTATACAATACAAGTTCTCAATAATCTACCTATAAACCAGTCCGTAGAGAAATCGGCTGTTTCATATATTTTGGAAAGATTCTTTTCAATTTTGTATGAAGCAGCTGATTTTTCTTCGCGATTTCAGAGTTGTTGTCTTAGTAAAAGTTGTTTGTTATTACGAGCACATGCCTACGGTACCCCTTTGTATTATTAAGTTGAGGTCATACTGTATATTTATTAAAATAAGTCAATTTATTTAGATTTATGTGAATAATATTTAATCATAATCGTGCTCTACTTTTGCGTTGTAAGTGTCGGTGGCAGAGTCGTTAAAGGGGTTCGAATCCCACTGCGGCCATGTACCAATGCCTCTTGTCTGAGTTATGTAACCATGATCTAATCTACTCTGGTTTTCCTGGTAGCAGGGTCAACTAATGTACATAACTCTTAAAAGAGTTATATACGGCCAATGTACATGGCCGCAGTGGAATTTGAACCCGGTACCTCTCGCTTAAGAGTCGGATACCGCTCGACCACTGACCACTGACGCTCCCTAAAAGTAGAGCACGATAATGATAACTACTATCCACAGAAATCCAAACAAACTGGCTTACTGTTTAATAACTCTGTAATTAACTATTTAGTGACCTATCATATTTTTTGACAACCTTATAGAAACTTGGTTCGAAGAACGAGAATCCAGTGTGGGTATATCTAGAAAAGGAGATGAGAGCCAATGAGGCAAACAAGATTAAACCATACAACGAAAAAGTGGGAAATTGGCTAAAGTATTTGAAAGACATGAAATTCCATTTTGCATGCGAAAGTAAGTAACGAGGCCTATGAAGCTAGACTGGATGTAGCTAACCGTATAATTACTTACAAACAGGAACGATAATCTCCAACCATCCAAAATTGAGGAACTTTGTAAACCAAAATTAGTACATAAATGATCTACAAAATGACAATCTAGACTCTTATAGGGCTAGTTAAGAACATCGCATAAAAATACTGGACAGTTCAATAAAATATTTCACGGAGTGAAAAATACAGGTCGGGGAGGGGGACTAGTGTTTAAAATATTCAACAGCGACCATATTGCATGCAACTGCGTCGAAATATCGGGTTACACCGGTTTAAGTCCGCGTAAACTAAAATTTTAAAATGTAGGTAATTCAACAAAGAGTTATTGATAAATAAGTAGAGTGGAAGGGATACGAACGGCATTTTAAAATACACTTAGGAGCATAATTATCGAACCACTCCATAAAAAGACAACGGAAAATAGCTAACTAATTGTTGAATGTAATTACAAAACAGAGATAATCATTGTCTTATTTTTTATCAAACCGCGAAAACCTAATTAAAATTGATTAGGCATTTGTAACTCCAGAATTGAATGAGCGTGTATAGAAAAATATGGGGCGTTTCGATAGTTAAGTTCGTAAGTGTTATGTATCCTATTTATTTCTTTTTCAGAGAAACGTAAATATAATAGAATTATGAAATCATGCGCACCTCCATGGTACATAGAGCTGTCTTTATCACAGAGAGAAGTTCTCCTGGGCTTAAAAAACAATATTGGCCAAGATTTAGCAGAAGGCACGCCTAGACGTGTTACAAAGGCGTTAAAAAACATTGGTATAACACTTGACATAGCACATGACGCACTTATGTCAGCCATGTACAAGGCGAAAGAAGACCCTGGATTATTTTTATGGCATCTCTTTTCTGAAGTGTATAAGGTGTCTCCCAAAGAATTACTACCGAGTAAGTAAACTAAAATAATTAATAAGTATGATTTCTTATAATACTTTCGTTATTGAGAGTTTCTATAAGGTGAAGGTACTTTTTGCACGGCCACACTACTTACAAAAGAGCTTTGAACCCTATAAACTTTTTCTTATAGGGTTCATTGTACATATTATATAGAGCACGTTGCGTCGTCTGGTGTGATTATAATGCTGTTCTCAAGGATACAGCAGCATAAATGCACCGCCATGTTCTCAATCTGCTTCACTCCATTGTGTGTATTGTATGGCCTCCAGCCAGACGGCCAACCACGACCGACGATTGGAACTCTCTGGCGAGTTTTGTGGTCTCCAAATATATAATAAATAAATTTTGCGCGATATACTTACATACTTTATTTTATTTATCTTTAGCATTTTTTTATTGGCAATAGGTTTGCATTTGATCTCATTTCACCTGATTAGAAACGACGATGAGGTGCTTACTCTTTTTGTCGTTTTACGTGGACCAAAATAGGGCAAAGACCATGACATGCATTTTGACCATATTGGTCTACCTAAATAAATATTACGTCTAATTAAATGTAACCAATTCTCAGAATATAGCGTCAATGCAATGTATATGCTGTCATCAATTGTGTTGATCGACTATGACGAATGCATCCACCGATTAGACGAACTACTAAAAATCAAGAAAGTAACTCCGAAACCGACGACCGATAAAAAGAGTGAGTTATTAATAAGTTTGATGTGTGTTCTGTAGGACTTTTAGCACAGGGTGATAAAGGAATATGGCACAAAGGCTCTATACGTTCCGACATCATCATATGAACAAATCGTACCTAGCTGAAGTGTAATCACATCAACTTGCAATGTTCGCTTAAAAATTCACGACCTAAATTGTACCCCGGGCTTATTTTGCCGTATTCTCGAATCGATCGCGGACGGCTTTTTTTGTATATAATGGTAAAACATGTTAGCGAAACAAACGGTGGTAAGGCTCAATAAAGCTTTCAGTGGCTTGAACATAAAGTTAAAACTACTCTTTGCAGAAAAATCTTATTATAGCGAACCAAGGGTTCCATTGGGTATGTATTTACATAAAATGGATGCAATTATGTACAGCAATCATCCTTCGGAAAAACAGATCAAGGATAGTTTGAAAAATAAAGAAAACCCCCCGCAATTGGACTATAAAATTCGACTTCGATCCAAAGAGGTAGGTAAAAGACCTGTATAACTCCATCTCTCAGCAGCATGATTGTAATGTCAGTGGGTTAGTGCGCGATGTGCGATCAGGAAATTAGACAAAAGTGTGAACAGAAATAGCCACAAATATGGAAAGTAAAATGACAATGACCAAATACTAAGTAAACAAACAGTTTTGAGTAATTTCCTGTCATCTTCCCTCTTTTGACTCTGGGGGGCTTAAAACCAGCATTTGCTGTGTCCATACCATTACCACTGTTTTTCGTACACTAAGTAGGGACTGTATTAAATTAAAATTCTAGGTATTTAAAACTAGGTACATTTCTTTTCGTACCAATCAATGATTGTATGTTTATTTAGGTATAAATATTTAGACATTGACATAGACACCACTTTATTCGTTTCCACATTACAACCTTTACATAAAGTGAGTACCTACGACAAATTATACTAAAAATTATATTACAATTTCAGAGTTACGAAAAGTTAAAAGATGATGACTCCTTCGTAAGTCAATTGTTGTATATTTTACAGATAAAATCAGTTTTAGTTACATGTTTTCTCTGGTTAAAACTAGTTTTTACTAAATGCCTTCGCTACAACTATAATTTACTGCTGCTCAAACTTGAATATCTGTTAAAACTTGTTAACTGATATTCAACCCTTATGTCAAAATGATTAAGTTAAAACTGATTCATCATCAACTTGACATTGCTGGCAGTAGTCCCGGTTGTGCTCTAGGCTGGCGAAGGCTCAGGGTCCGCCTTCCTACTTCTCCTTTTCCACTTCACTTGGTCTTCGGCATCCGTACTGGTGAGTTTGTTGGCACACATGTCACCCTTAACGACATCAATAGCCAACGCTTCCGGGGCCGGCCTCTCCTTCCGGTGCCTCGCGGAAGTGGCATGACCAGACATTTATTCCCTACGTAATTTACCGGTCTGCGCGTGACGTGATCATGCCATCGCCCCTTAGACCTATCCTGTCAGGTTTACCGACACTTTAGGATCACAAAATGACAACCGCCACTCCCTGCCATTTGGCACAATCCAATATATAAAATTAGCATTTGCCTTTTCCCCTGAATCACTCTATTGCTAAAAACCGCATTAAAATCCGTTCAGTAGTTTTTGAGTGAAACGAAGATATATTTTTTATTGGACTAGCCGGGTATTTGACAGCTATCTCACCTGGTGGTAAGTGACGATGTGGCCGAAGATGGAGCATACCTGTCTAGGAACAGCCTATTCACTCTAGCCATGAAAGCATTTATATTATAATGATCAGGGAACCAAAGAACAAAAGCGGCTCGTGCGAATAACTGGAAGATCCACGACATGAAGATTAAGAATTATTAATTTCTGATTATGTTGCGATATTGCTATGTGTAAAAGTGTCGCTACTTAACGAAAAAAAATATTTATCGCTAATCACAATAATATTATAAAAAATGTACTTAATATCAAGAAATTGCAGTGGACTATGTATTTTTAAATAGCAAACAGTTTTAATAGATACATTCCCTGAATAGCTATAATTGTAATTAATAATAACTTAAAAGTTTGACTACTTGACGTAGTTTGTGAAAATTTCTAGACATTTAATTAAGCAGTTTTTTGATAATTATTCTGGTTAGCAAGAAATGTTTTTTTCCCTAAAGTGACAGCACCTTCGCACCTCTTATGGCTTTAAATTAAAATTACCATTCTTCAGATTACCAAACGTGTAGATAGATTCCAAAAGGAAGCCATGCTGGTTGAAAGAGTTTGTAAATACAAATTTTGGAAACCGCCGGTCACGTTGCGTGAGTATAAAGCTGTCATATCTATGAAACTGTCAGAGTGATACACTTCCAAACTAAGGCTGAGGGCGCACTGCGATTGCAACGCCACGGCGCTTTTGTACCGATGCAAATTTCCCTGCAATAAGGCCACCAAACCAATATTTACATAAATAAATTCGTTTTCACAAAATCGACGTCGCGTCGCCGTAGCTTTGGCTTGCGGCATCGGCCTGTCATGAATAAGATCCGCTAATGAATAATTTTGTTTACAGGCAATTTGGACCCCACTATGGTGACATACGTATTGAAGTTAAAAATGATTGAAATGAAAGCAAAAGCGCGGCATTTGAAATTTAAGCCTCCCTACGACATCATTCACTTTAATGTCGGCACCGTCGCGTATTGCAACGATACACCCTACTTTAACCTTGCAAGTGAGTCTGTCCTTATGTCGATATTATTTCACTAAACAATTCTAACTGTGGTAACGAACCCGATAATATGTGTAGGGAAAGTGTCCTTACGTCGCTCGTTTCAACCTTTCACTCCTTGTCCTTGGGAAAATTTCGTTTAGTGTTACAAAATGGGTTAAAAGTATGGCAAAATAAAATGTGTTAAATTAAAATACCAATGGAAAAAAAATATTTAAAATAAGTACTTGTTTGCTTAGCCCGGATTATAATTTTTTCTGAATTTAAAAGTTCATATATTGGTTTACATGAAATCAAAGTAGGTACCAACCTATATTTTACGCTCGGTAGCGGTTTCCAGACAAAAACCGCCTCGCGCCGCGGTCGAGCTCCGCAACTGTGCGACCTCTTTTGAACCAACTGTACATTCCGGTAATGCCTCGGTCACATGCAGCTATTTGTAGCTGTTATATTAAGCAGCCAGCTAAAATTTTACTTCGTGTGACCGTGCTTAAGCTAAAAATCGCTGAGCGAATTGTAGCAGCTATAAAACATGTTCAATTTTATAGCAGCTACAATTAGCCAAGCGATAAATAGCTACGTGTGACCGGACAGTTGCTAAAATTAGCGCGAAGAAAACCAGTCTCCATCATAAATTCAAATATTTGTTTATTTAAATATTATTAAAAAAATTTTAGTCAGTTTTTTATGACGTTTGTACTTTGTTTGTTTGTAATGTATTATTGGTTGTATTGTGAGTGACTAATGTGAAAAATACTTGTCTAGCATTTGTTCTGCATCAGCACAGGCCAATCGAATCGACATTTCTACTAGTGGACACCTATCAAATGAGGTTTCTAGCGGCTACAAAATAACGTGTAGTCGACACGGTCAAACGGTAGCAAGCTATTTAGAGCTGCTACAAATCGATGCGTGTGTCCGACGTTTACGTGCCGGAACGAAATAAAACAGGTTCTTCTTCGGGACGTAACTTTGTCACGCCTCCTGTGTTTTATTTACACACTTACTGAGGCTTGACCGTGTTAAACGACCAGCCCTGATGGAAAGCGAAGCTAGAGGAGAACAGATGCGGTGCTGGCCTTTAACGTGCCTGTGGACATGTCTTTTGAAGAAACCCATGTTGCAGCGCAAAGGAAAAACTTCGATATGGGGCTTATTCCACATCTTGCACGTGCAACTAAACGGCTGGGCCGATATTAATATTGAATCAATGCAAATAGGTACTCATTTGCCAATTTGTAATTTCATGACAATAGCTATCATATATCTACCGTCTGGATACGAGATGATGAACGGCGGCGTTGTCTGGTACAACGGCGAAGGAATTACATTGATTAGTCGATACTGTGTGACTCACTGGCCGGAAGAGGAGCGATGTGTAGACGAATGCAGCTGTTTAGCAAAGTGGTAAGTATTTAAGAATCAATTTCTCTTGAGGGGGTTCGATTTCCATACTATATTTAGTTTTTCATTCTTTCATACATTTGCGTGTTTGGTAATTGAATTATGGTTTATAATGTTAGCTTTATTCAGTGGTACGCAAAATGGGTTTCTATAGGTTAATGATTTATAATTAAACAGATAAAACTAAAAACCCTCCTTCCTGAAAAACAAGGTCCCTTCGACGCGACTTCGTTCGTGTGGTAGCCGCTACCACACGCTAGCGGTAGAGATAGAGCCTCTTGCGCTACCTCTACCCTACCGTACTCTACTCCATTTTATCCTACTCTACCCCTACCCTACCCTACCCCGTTACTCTGGCAGCAAATCTAGCTAATTATTTAGAAATCCGTCTGACGTCCGGCAAAGAAAAAACTTGTCACAAAGCCTTTTGACTGATGAGTATCCATTAAGGCGGCTAATGTGAACAAGGCCTTGCGTATACCTACCCGAAAATGGGTACTGGCATGTTGAGTACTATCAATAATGCGTACTCCATACTGCCTACCTAATATTGAGATTATAGCAAACCCAAGTTCAGCACCAGCAGTGGACTTCCCTCCACCATCCTTGGTCCTCTCAGTCGACGAGATCTAATAAACGGAGATGCGCTGGCTTAATTGCCGGTGTCAAGAAGTGCGCTAGCCCAAAGGAGACTCCAGCGAATGAGCGCGCTTGTGTGACACCTTACACCTTACTCTGGAGCCCTATTGTTGAAACCGCTCGCATAGCACTCGCGTGAGCTATCTATTTCATTCACACAAGTGGTAAGTTGCTAGAGATAGAAAAGACAAGCATTAGAAGTCAAGCGTTCGCGAAGTTGCGAGCGGTTTCAAAATAGGGCCCCAGTCTATTCTGCACGATCCCAAGTGCAACAGTGGACTGTTTATTTAGTCGTTTGGTATAATTTTGCAGGGACACAACAATTTCTAATTATATAGAAACGAGAAAATGCAAATGTGGCCATTATTATGATTACAACAATTTGGGAAGATCGACAGAACCGTATTTCTATAAGCCCACTTATTATTTTCCCCACTTTTTTGATAGAGCTAGAATGTATCAACAAGATAGCATGCAAGATTTCGTTAGGGACACATTTGCGTACGCGTTGAAATCAAGAAGCTCGACGGTGAGAATATGTATATTTAAATATTATCTAGTCATATCATATCCAGGCGATATCCGTATTATGAAGATATATATTATGGCGATATCCAGGCACCAAAGTAGCAAACAAGAATAGTGATAAAATATTCTATGTCTATACTTTAGGTAAACGTATCAATATTCTGTGGCTAAACCTCAAATCACATAAGAAATAAAAATAGCACTCTCTCAACAGTGACATGAGGTGGGTTTCATACACATGTGGGCCATGGGGTAATTTGGTTGTTAATTGGCCCAGGCTTACGTTTGGTTGCCATTGTGTGCGTAGGACCGTGTACGTACATACAGCATGACGTAGTTTTGCATGCGTCAGGTTGTTCGTGGCGTGCTGTCAACAGTGACATTTTTTTTTTATGTCATACAGTAGGCAAACAGGCAAGCGGGCCACCTGATGGAAAGTGGTCAACACTGCCTATAGACATTAGCAATACCAAGAGTATTGCCAATGCGTTGCCCACCTCATAACACGTTGCTCTGGCAGCAAATAGGCAAATGCCCCTCCACTGCCAAAGCCACGGTTCCCCAAATCCCCACCCCATGGAGCACTGGAGACCTTACTCACCGGCAGAAACACAATACTATTTAAAAGAGTATTGTTTAGCTGCGGTATTCTGTAAGGTGGAGGTACTTCCCCAGTCGGGCGGCTCCAATTCGAACGAGATACCCCGCTATGCCCTACCTCTCTTACATGACATGAGGCCGGTTCCGTAAAAATACGTGCCATGGCGTAGTTTGGTTGTCAATGTGTGCTTGTTAGCATTATGACGATCTAATAAAAATGCCAAAGACTTAATACCTTACGACTACAGTATCCAGTAATTATGTATATATCCAAATTGTCAAATCAACCTACACATAAACACATGATTATAAAACATGTTCCTTAGAAGGAAATAATACCTACGTGCAACAGTAACAACGTGGAGTACCATAGCATACTATTTTGATAAAATTATAAAACAAAATACAATAAATTTGACGAAATCGACAGATACAACCGACTGCCAAATAGTTGAATAGTAGGGGGGTACCTTTACAACTGAAATAGTTGCTATAACTGTGTTCCGCCATTATCTGCAAAAATTGGTTGACCCGACTCTAGGTTCGTTGCCTGACCTGAGTCTGCACGTTTGTCAGTGCGTAGTATTAAAAAAAAATCTTCAATAATAGTCTTAACCAAGACAAGAGCTTCATTTAGTCTATTTGCTTTCAAGATATCTTCAATACATGGGCGGCCTCATCAGAACTATATTGATAATGTTTTTGATGATTATACTTGAAATGTGGAATTTGGTTTCAGGTTACGCCGTCATATCGATCTATAGACGCATCAACATTAAGCGACAGACAATTATTAGAGGTACTTAAATGCTTGTAATAATTTCGCCAAACAATTTATACTGTGGGTACTGTAAATAACGTGAACGTTATTTTTCCAGTCATTCTTGGCTGATCTTGCTGATACACCACTTATTATCCCACATCTGCCAGGCGCAGAACATTTGATGAAGTTACAAGCTTGGATCAGAAGACGTGTTAAGGGGAAACTTACTCCAAAGCAGGCCGGTGAGTACCTATCTCACATATCTACCATAACAGACCACTGCAGGACTTAGGGCCTCGCCCACGAAAGGAGATGTTATTGCCGTAATATCCACGCTTATCAGGCCGGTTGGAGATCGCAGTGTTATAAATATAACAATGAAAAACGCTGCTGCCCATTTTGTAGCCTACGGAGACACAAAATCTTTTGTCTTGATAACATTAGTCGCCTTGTACGAAATCCACGAGTGTTAGGGGTTGGTACTATTCTACTCTATAGGACACCACACAGCCCACGTATCATGGAATGAGTAAAAGTATTTTCTGGCATAAATACGCTGTGTACCTACAACATACACA
Source organism: Blastobasis lacticolella (assembly GCA_905147135.1). Taxonomy (NCBI): domain Eukaryota; kingdom Metazoa; phylum Arthropoda; class Insecta; order Lepidoptera; family Blastobasidae; genus Blastobasis; species Blastobasis lacticolella. The sequence goes on along the minus strand of LR990045.1, from coordinate 9,110,248 downwards.
AATCAGGAGATAGCAAAAGCAACAAGCTGTGTTAACGCTTATAGTGATTTCTTCCAGACAACCTATCCTTTGCTTAATATCGAAAGCTATAAAAGCATTTACTACCTACTTACTATTGAAATGTTCTATACTTCCAGCCGAACTCCTCAGCCAGAGCAAAGCTAAATGGTTTGATATTGACTATCGCATTAGCTTTATGGCTAAGTCGTACATGATACCATTCAAGAGGGAAGAGCTAAACCATTTGAACTTTAATCATCGGAAATTGATGCAAAACCTGGTAAGTGCTAGATGTCTAGAGTGCAGCCTATTAGCCAGGCTTACTTATATTTTAGAGAAAATATAGGTTTTTTTAATGTCTTACAGTAGGCAAACAGGCAGGCAGGCCACCTGCTGGAAAGTGGTCACCTAGACATTTGCAACACCAAGAGTATCGCCAATTCGTTGCCCACCTCTATAACACGTTGCTCTCGCAGCAAAAAGACAAAGCCCCTCCACTACCAAAGCCACGGTTCCCCAAATCCCCACCCCATGGAGTTAACTAGTTTGGAAAATATTTTTATACCGGTGGTCCGCCGCGGGTGTCACCCGCCTTCAATCCGAAATTCTGATGATAAGCTCACTCTACTCAACTAGCAAGTCGAGGAGTTTATGTACCTACTTACTTTAGTAAATAATGGTAGAAAGCTTAAACTAAATTCGCGTTTTTTACACATATTATTACACTAAACGGGACCACGGTGGGTGGTCCGATGACCCTACCGAAACATCGGGAAAACAAATCGAAAAGGTATGTCGCGTGTAAGTCCCGTTTAGTATAATAACATGGTAGATAAATTATACACGAAGGGGATAAAGCAGTGTCTTCCGTCACGGGCGGTTCCATGGATAGCGAAGCAAGGGAGTTATGAGTTCAAGGGGTTCAAGGCGCCCACGACTATACAACTTTTTTCCTGAGGTGTATGCTCTACTTTTGACCATCTGTGAAACAATAAATAATGCAATTACTAAATACATATTTGTATTTTCCAAATTCAAATCACATTATTTCCCTTGGGAGTTTCATACAGCATTATCTCCCTGCTAGTAACAATGCCATGCATTTCGTTGACATGTCGTGGCATATATGTTATTGGATTTTGTCGAAAAGGAGGGTGAAAAACTCTTTGCTATAAGTAAAATTTGGTCCTGAAACGGAAGTTACAATATAAAAAAGTACTTTTTTTTTTATGTTACACGGCAGACTAACAAGCAAGCGGGCCACCTGATGGAAAGTGGTCACCGCCACCTATGAACATAAGCAACACCAGAGGACTCACCAATGCGTTGCCCGCCTCTAAAGACCTCTAATATACCTCTTGAACGATCCCATGTCATAGTCCAAAGGCAACACTGTGGCTGGGAGCTCATTCCACATCCGAATCGTACGAGCGAGAAACGTTCTTTCGAACCTTCGCGTGGTGACCAACAGAGGGTCTACGTAGTGGGGAAGAGTACCCAGCCCACGGCGCGTGGTGCGATGGCGGAATTGTGCTGTGGGCACCAGATCGAAAAGTTCCTCGGAACACTCCCCATTGTACAGCCGATAGAACACACAGAGGGAGCCAAAGTCCCGTCGGTTAACCAATGGTTCTAACTTGCTTGTTTGTATGGGATCGTCGACAATTCGTACGGCGCGTCTCTGTACGGAGTCCAGAGGATTAAGCAGGTCGGCAGTTTCGCCGGCCCAAAGATGGGAACAATACTCCATATGAGGCCGCACCTGTACCTTGTACAGCAGCAGGCGCTGCCCTAGGGTGAAGTATCGCCTGGACCGGTTAAGCACTCCAAGCTTTTTCGAAACTAGTTTGGCCTTACCTTCTAGGTGACTCTGGAATCGCACGTTATCCGATATGTCGACACCAAGGATCCCGATACTCTTTGAGATGGAAATATAATAATATAATTATGTACCTAATGTTTATCTTCGTATTTACAGCATGATTCTGTGTTAAACGATTTCGTCATGAGAAACAGAATGAAACAGATTCAACAAACACGTTTGTTCTGGCCTACTATGCATCATGATTTCTACCCCAGCAAAACCTTTATGTAAGTAATTGTTATATATAGGTAACTATGCCCTGTTTATAACGACTTGATCTACCTCGCAAGGAAAGGATTTTGTATGTTTAGTACCAGCTACTGCCCGTGACTCATCATCATCATCTCATCATCCTAGCGGTTCAGCTGCGCTGAGCGGCTAGCGCTAATTTTGACAGCCAGAATTCGCCATTTGACCTACAAAGCAGTTTCCTACCAGAATCCCTAGCTAAATAATTTGGTGTTTTGGCTTTTTGCGTGCGGCGACTGCCATCTGATCGGCACAATCTGATTGGGGAAAAGCCGACTCGTCAGAGCCTCGTGTGTCTGTTAGGGCGTCCGCGTGCAGGAGAGCTTGGGAGACCAGAAGATGGTGGTAGAGCCCCATAATCCGCCTAAGCTTTCGCCCAAGCTACCGCCCGTAGCTAAGGCTGCTTAAAATTCGATTAGAACGTGATCTCATTGGAGTTAGGAGCTACATAAATATGTTTCCGCTCATTCGTTTTGGTTTTGGCGATCATTAGACCAATGGTGAGCTAAGAGCTTTAATGTGTGGATAGCTCTGTCTCACCATTCATGATCGTCATCGATGATCGTTTGTTCGAATTACCTATTTAATTATATAATTGAAAATAAAGCCTTTTTGTAAAATTTATTCACAAATAGAGACTGCCTATGAACCAAATAAATGAATAAGTCACCTTAATCATTGATCTATGTTAATAAATGTAATAATTATGCGCCTTGAACATGATCCAGGGTTTGGCAGATCAGGTAATTACAGTAAAGCGACTGCCATCTGATCTCCGTGACCCTGCTACCAAGGGAATCTGACCAGATTGGACCATGGTTACACATTAAGTCGCCTGAGTGTGCAGGTTTCATCACACTGTTTTTCCTCACCGTAAGAGCATCCGTTAGTATTCAACTAATGTACATAACTTAGAAAAGAGTCATAGGTACATAGCGGCAGTGGGAAACGAACCCGGTACCTCTCGCTCACGAGTTGGATACCTTAACTACTAGGCCACCGACGCTCCAATGTTATGTAGAAATCTATGTTATGTATGGCACCTAAATAATTATTATATTTCCTTTTCAGGGACATATTTTTCTTGTACATGCCAAGTCGTCCTACGGATATTCATTTATTGAACTTATACTCTGACCGGGATGTCAAAAGAAATGCGAGAACATGCCGTTTAGATATTAATCCTCCTGCGGCTTTGTGTACGAAGTGATGCTCCTATTGATATCAATGCTAAATGCTTCAACCCAGGCTGGGTCACATTACCCACACCACCCGTCACCCTACTCAACTAGTAGGTAGGTCTCTCTAGTTAGGGCTCTGGCGTCAAGTATTTCAACCAACTACCAATAAAAAATCCAAATAAAGCCTATATGACACGACCCAACTTATCTAAACATATACGTGTACTGTCGGTACAGGAGCCCATCCTAAAGAATAACCTATTCTAAAACTCAACCTAGCCTAAAGGTCTGCCAGAACACACATATATTAGGACCACGGTAAGTCCGAATCAACTGACAGTAGTACAAATTATTAAGCGTAGATATGGCAATAATCTGGGGATAATCTGTCCTTGTCAGTCCTTCTTGTAAACATTCAGTTATTTCGTCACGATTAGCTTGAACTTTTGTCTAAATTATTAATCATGGTGAAAATTATCTTCCGCACTTCCTTAATAATAGTTTGCCCATTATTTAATCATATTTACTTAACTTACAAAAATAAACGGTCCTACAGAAATCAATTTGTTATGTTATGACTTTTATGAATGACGTTCTATGACGGATAAAAAACTTGGCATAAGTTGCCCTACAGAGATTTTTATTAATATGCGATTCGGACTTATTTCATCATTACACATGCCTAAATTCAGTTACTAAATTCAGAAGCAAAAAGTGTTAGACCAAATCAAAATGGAATGTATTTCTCATTAAGTAAGGTCCATTTTTGTATAACGGCTTTTGTAAAGCAAAGCGATACGTAACATAGTATAAGTGATACAAAAATGGACCTTATTCGATGTTCTATACATTTTGATTTGCTTCTGAATAAGCGCATTAACGTGGTCTTATTATACTATGGTAACTAAAATTGCGGATGAGTTTTTAACATACTTGTACCATTTTTGACTACACTTTAATGTACATTCAGTTAAATACTGTAACTTTAGGTGCATTAAATTTGCTGGGCTTAAAATATAATTTTGTCTAAATATTTCGAGGTGTTATTTTGTTAGATTGGTGGTTTTTGTTATTAATTAGATTACGTAAAAATATCGTAACATGGTTCTTTTTTTTTAATGTAACGTTAATTTTTAAGCTTTAATAAAGTAAAGAAATTGATACTGTCATATTGTTTTAATTTCGTGCCATCTAATTAAAGAAATTATTTAAATACTGGATCGCATTTTTGTTTTAATTGTTTAAATGTTCCAATGAAGCTCATTGCAGACTCGATGATGCTATTAACCGTTTTTATAGTGTAGGTACCGACCGATTTAATTTCTTAACTAGGATTTGCACGCGAATTGTTCCCACCTTCCATTCAGGGCTTATACCTAAGTGGACATGCGTGGTATTATGCATGCGTCAGCTCAAACGGTATAAACTTTTGTGGTAGAGCTAAATTTCGTTATTTTCATGCCTACAAATGCCTATACAGTATATTTGACGGACGGTAGTTGTTGCGAGAGGCAGTGTCGACTCGACGTAGCGGAAAATGTAGGTAAGCTTAAGACACTGGCTAAGCCGTGCCTACTTCGCACCTGGGTGGTGAAGGATATTAGGGCATCCATTAGTAGTTCGAAGTTTCATACCGAACTGCTGGCACTAGGATACCCCTTAGTACCTACCCTCGCACATAAACTGCTGCCATGACAGACCTCGGCCAGTTGATGAGTGGATACCGACCTTTAGTTTGGCTAGTATACGGTTTTGATTCGATGTATGTACGGGTAGGTAAGTAGGATCCCACCAAAAAGTTTTATGTCAATTTGGTTTTGTTTAAAGCCTAGAGGCCGCGGGCACGAAGTCGGCGGCAAAGCATCGGGCAGTGGCTGGCGGCGGAGTGGAGCTCCTTGTGGGGGAGTGAAGACATGGCTACGGCCTTGAAATAAACGTCATTGAACAACGTTATTTTTCAGCTGAGTCCCTTAAGCTGGGACATTATTTAAACTTCTATTTGTTTCGTTTTTGGCTGATTGCCCTAGATACCAAAGCCTACTAAAATAAAAAAAGTCTTGAACGTTAACGTCAAAAATGGTTATTGGTCAGTAAGCATGTAAAATGTCAAAATAGTCGAAAATATCCTACGAAAATATTGAATGCAATTCCAATTTCTATTTCGTTTGTGAAAATGTCTGCACGGCAAGCAGTTCAAGTTGGTACACGAAATGTGAAGCCATTGCTTTCTTTGGATCATGGGGATGCGAGAAGGCGGGTGCTAAGTCTTTACAAAGCTTGGCATCGCCAAATCCCATACATAGGTTAGTGTGTGATGACATAACTTTTAAATAACAAAAAACCTTAAAAAAACGCTATTTTTGGTGTTATTTATTAACATATAAGTTAAACATGCTATGCCGATTACTTTCTTTGCAATAATAAATGTAAGGAAGTTCTCAGGCCGTGTCGTCAACAAACCTAACTACTAAAATAAATTAACACTATGATCTGTTTATTCTGACTTGTCTTATTTGGTGAACAAACAAGTCCCAAAATCACGACTTGCCGTATCAATCACGCTACGTATATTGTATATAGATGTCGAGAATTATACAAGAAACCTATACAATGTGAATTTCAATGAGTGCACATTATCCATTTAAATACATAATTTCCTTAACCAAATAAGACAAGTCAGTTTGGACAGATTATATGTACCTATCCATTTGGAAGGTTTCTGGTTCTCTAAAAGTTCCCTCTAATTTCCTGCTACATCTAAAATATTGCAACTTTTTCAGTTAAAGACTTTGATATCCCCAAAAGTGAAGAACAATGCCGTAGTAAACTTAAAGAAATGTTCCTGAAAAACAAGGGTGTACAAGACATGAGAGTGATTGATATGTTAGTTATCAAGGTGAGTAAAACAAACTTCTGAGTTCCACACAATTATCTTAAATCAAGTATGAAAAGTGGTGTGTAGTGCCGCCACCTCAAAGAATAGCACCACCCTATCTCTTCCCGTGGGTGTCGTAAGAGGCGACCAAGGGACAAATCCGAAAGGTGGGCAGCAGCATCTTTCTGGGTAGATTTACATCAACTGCACTGCGATCTCCAACCCGCCTGCCAAGCGTGGAGATTGTGGCAATGACCTCCCCTTTCATGGGAGAGGCCCGGAGTCCTGCAGTGGACTGTTGTGGCCTGTGATGATAAAGTATGAAAAGAAAAAGTAATTCTAAACTTTTGTCAGCATAACTACATAATATTATTAATTTTAGATATTTTATTACACTCATTCCCATGTTCTGCTCAATTCCCATTGATATACTTACTACTACTTCAACTAGCTCATAGACCTGAAGCGGATCTTGGCCTCTAATTTAATATGTTTATAATAATGTTACTTTAAATTTCCAGGGTCAATTGGAACTTAAGGAATGTATCAACATTTGGAAACAGAAAGGCCATGTTATGGATTACTTCAAACCTACTCAGGAGCCCAAACCAAAAGATTTTCTATCAAAGTTCTTGAATGGACACGAATAAAACAACAGACCTAAATAAATATTATGTACAGTAGTAGCTGCAAAGTGTAAATGTAATAGAGAAATCAATCAACAAACTTGTTTTAATGTTACCCAATAAAGGGTTTTTCCTTATATTGTAGACGGTTATTAGAATATCTTGATAGAAACATTTACCATTACGACTTTGCTAATATTTGATCATTTTACTTATAAGCTTGTTCTTCTTATACCATAAGAAAATCATAATAAACAAGTATCTGTTACTATAAGATGTAAATTATTTACAGCATTAGTGGCCAATCTTGAATGACTTTTTTCCATTTATTGGTGAGTGGCAGATCATTTATATGACAATATTCAATTTATTTATACTTAAACAATTTAATAATATCTTTCGCATTGACAGACATTCACCTGTCAAGCAACATGAGCGAACAATTTGATTCAGTGTGACCATAGCACTATGACACCTGAGCACACCGCAGCTCATTGAGGAATTGACATGATTATGCACTTATTACATTTGACTAAATTCAGTAACTAAATTCAGAAGCAAAAAGCGTGAGAGCAAATTAAAGTGAAATGTATATACAGGGTGTTACATAATATATGTATGAAGCCGTGAACTGGATGGAGTGCTAAATGTATGAAAACAATAGGTACACAAATTCCACGTACGATAGAAATAATTGTACCTATCCTTTTAATATGACGACGACCTGAGTGGTTCAATGGTCAACATGCCGGTCTGCCACGCAAGAGGTCCCGGGTTCGATTCCCGGCCGGGCAGAAATTGAAATGATGAATTTTAATTTCTGTTACGGGTCTGGGTGTTCTATGTATAATAAGTATGTATTTAAAAAAAAAAAAAAAAAAAAGTATTTAAGTAGTATGTCAGTTATCTAGCACCCATAGTACAAGCTTTGCTTAGTTTGGGGCTAGATGGCGCTGTGTGATTTTGTCCACAAATTATTTATAAAAAAAAAAAAAAAAAAAAAATATGTTTAGTATTCCATCCAGTTCACGGCTTCATACATATATTATGTAACACCCTGTATATAATGTGTTCAAAGAATAAGGTCCATTTTTGTGTTACTTATATAATGCGTCGCTCCGCTTTTGAAAAGCCGTGATACAAAAATGGACTTTATTTTATATGCAATACATTCCACTTTAATTTGCTCTCTGACACTTTTTGCTTCTGAATTTAGTCAAATGTAATCTGCGCATATCTAAGGTTTACAGTTACATGAATTATGTATTTTATTCCAAGCATCACACTACACTGCATCCTAAAATGCATATTTACTTGAAGTTAAAACGCATTAATATTCGACCCTTGAAATCTCCGAAAAGATGTTAAAGGTCTTCAAAGAAAGGACAGTTCTCATGACTCCCATAATATACAAATTACGTAAAGAATTAAATTCCTTGTTTCATTAGCTTTCTAATATTAAAATTCTTTACCGTTAGGTATTAAGTTTAGCAAAATATCGTAACAAAAGTTGTAAGGAATTGAGCTGGTAACAAATTTATTACCAGTTCTATGACTCGTTTCAACTCTGGTAGGGGTGAAGAACACCGCAGTAGCGGCAACGGCCCTTCCCCGACATCCGATAAGGACAGTTCACGGCTTGGTAAGGCAGTTACATTTATTTACCCACTACGACCAGGAATAAAGTTCCCATTCGTTCCTAGTAACGTTCTCAGAGTGTCAAGTGTTCAATGTGTCAGACATCAAATCAAAATCAAAATCAATCAAAATCAAAATCAAAATTTCTTTATTGATTAGGACAATAAATATCTCTTTCAATCGTCAAATATGAGGGGGATAGGAAAGTAGGAAGGAAACACACAGTGACACGCTGACCGCCCTATGACCGTAGATAAACGTATTCCTCGCCAACCGAACCGTGCTCGACAATGCCAGGCAGAGCCGGAACGCTATATTATATTATATAGGTATGTCTAGTATAATTAAGAAAAAACCACCTAAAACTACAGCAAGAGTAAGCCAGTCCACCAAGGCAGCACCCGTTCACGAGTATAACGCAGGGCCCAGCCATCGTCCAATTCAACCATATTTGAGGTAAAAGAGCGACCCGGCCCCCACGCCACCGCCAGACAGACTTTTAAGTGAGCGTGCATCACACATGCTGTATGTGGTAGGTAGTCGCTACCACCCTACTCTATCCTATCCCTTCCCTATCGCTACCTTACCCCTACCCTATCCTACCATTGCCTTAACCCTACCCTACCACTACCTTACCCCTACCCTACCACTATCTTACCCCGACCCTACCACCATCTAAAAGTATATAAGTAGTTTATCAGTTATCTAGCACCCATAACACAAGCTTTGCTTACTTTGGGGCTAGATAGCGCTGTGTGAATTTGTCCACGATTATTTATTTATTTATTTATTTATTTATCTTACCCCTACCCAACCCTATACTACCTTACCTCTATCTTACTCCAACCCTACCCTACCCTACCCCTACTCTAACTACTACCCTACCCCTACCCTAGCGCAGACAGGAGACACCATGTGTGGGAGAGGAAGGATAATTAACGCCGCTTCCAAGGTGGTTCTCCGTGGGGAAAAGAAACGGCAAGAAACCCACAGAGCCTACGTTAATTCTTTTTTTTTTTAAACGTCTTAAGTACTAATACATGATTTGTCCTATATACTATCTTAAAAGTAAATACCTGTATAGAACAGCAGTTCAGTCCCATGGACTTTTGTCATTTACATATTCAGATATACTATAATAACTTTTTTGACATAATTTGTTTTTTATAGCGACTTTAAATTTATTCAATGGTAAATTCTGAATATCTGTTGGAACCTTATTATAAAAGCGTACACATTGACCCATAAATGATTTGTGGACTTTGGCTAGACGACAAGCACCAGCAACAAGCTTATCTTTATTTCTCGTATTAATATTATGAACATCACTATTCTTCTTAAATAAGTGTAAATTTTTATGAACATACATTAAGTTCTCATATATATATTGTGACGGCATTGTCATTATATCAATATTCCTGAATTTATCTCTTAGTGAAGTTCTAGGTCTCAATTGATAAATCGCGCGAATAGCCCTTTTCTGCAATACAAATACATTGTGCCAGTCGGCAGCGTGTCCCCACAGCAGTATGCCATAGGCCATAATACTGTGGAAATAACTAAAGTAAACTAATCTTGCTGTAGCCTCGTCAGAAATACCCCGTATTTTCTTTACAGCATATGCTGCAGAACTTAGCCGTTTCGCCAATTTATCAATGTGAGGACACCATTGCAATTTATTATCCAGTGTAAAGCCTAAAAATACTGTAGAATCAACAAGATTCAAATTTTCGCCTTTTATTTGTACATTAGTGGGCACTGATCTAACATTTGGCAAAGAGAATTTTAAACATTTTGTCTTCTTACCATTCAGTAATAAATTATTAACCGTAAACCAGTTTACCACTTCTGCAATAGCCTTGTTCACGTCTTCATATGTTAATTGTTGTCTTTTTACTTTAAACACTAAAGATGTATCGTCCGCGAACAAGACAATTTCATGGGTATCTTTTACAAAGTACGGTAAGTCATTTACATAAACAAGAAACAAAAACGGCCCCAAAATAGATCCCTGGGGGACACCCATAGAGACAACAGACCCCATAGATCTCTCTCCGTTTACATAAACTTTTTGAATTCTATGACTCAAGTATGAATTTAGCAAGTTTAGGGCCAAGTCCTTTATTCCATAATGTTGTAATTTCCTGACCAAAATATCATGATTAACGCAATCAAAGGCTTTGGATAAATCACAGAAAACCCCTAAGGCATCACGGGATTCCTCCCAGGCCCCAAAGATATGTTTAATAAGTTCAACACCTGCATCAGCTGTTGAACGACCGCGAGTAAAACCGAATTGTTTATGATGCAATAGGTTACCTCCATAAAAAAGAGCCTTTAGTTGATTTAATATGATTTTCTCAAATATTTTACTTAGAGCCGGTAAAATTGAAACTGGTCTAAAATTTGTAGGATCCGTTGTATTACCAGTTTTCAACAATGGAATAACTTTACTGTGCTTCATCAGGTCAGGAAATTCACCATTATCAACACAATTATTAAATATATTTGCTAAGTGGACAGCAATAACATCAATTACAGAGCTAATAATTTTTACTGACATACCATCAATGTCGGCAGTTGCTTTCATTTTTATAGTTTTAAAAGTCTTAACTATATCTTGAGGTGTTGCATGCTCGAACTTAAAATCGATGACACTCTTGGGTACGTTTTGTTTTAACAAGGATTCAGCGAGAGCAGGAGACGAATTTAAGGATTTCGTAGTTGACACTGGAATGTCAGTAAAAAATTTATTGAATGCCTCCGCAACTTCAGAGTTTTTGGTAACAACATTATCATTTATCTTTAAACTGTACTTAGTATCGCGATTTGTTACTTTTCCAGTTTCACTATTTATTATCTGCCATGTGGATTTTACTACATCTGTGCTATTTTTTAGTTTGTGTTTAACGAAATTCGATTTAGCTGTAGCACAAACGCGTTTAAATAACTTCGAATAATGTTTAACATACTCAGCAAATTCTACGCTATTATTATACGCCCGTTCTGCATAGAGCTCATATAATTTATTTCTACTCTTATGTATTCCTGCTGTCGCCCAATCGCTAAACATAAGTTTGCTGTTTACTGCCTTCACCTTTGGTTTGAATATACTATTACTTTCAGTTTTTGTCATGTGTAAAACTGAATTATAATATTCATTTGTATCATCAAAATACTTTAAATTAGATGATTTCTCTATAATGTTATTTCTAAAACTGTTTAGACGGTTGTTGTTAATTGGTACAAATTTAATCGTATTTTTTGTTTCTTTTCTCATATTAACATTAAACACAGCTAATTGACCACAATGATCGGATTGTAATTTGTTTATTACAGACTGGCTACATGCCTGGATCATTCATCAATCATTTTACCTACTTAGTTGATCTAAGCTCTTCGGAACCAATAACAGAAGAAACTTTTTATTAAAAGGAGTACCGGGACGCAACTGGGAGTACCGGGACTGACGCCAAGATGACGATGATTTCCTCTTTGCTGTATTTGATATGCATTGAATCTCTTTGTTTGATTACTCAAGCTAAACTGTTATTGTCACCCTTTTCTGACATTTAAGTGTCACTCAAACAAGTTCTCGTCGGTTCTGGAGACATCATAAACATAAGTATAACAACGATCTATTTGAATTAATAAATCTTTATCACCAATCAAAGAGTGAAAATTTAGATATTTGAGGAAACAAAATTATTCGTAAGCAATCACTTAAAGGTACAGTATACCTATTCGAAGATGTCGGGCGGCAAGGTAGCTCGGCCCATGATGTCCCTCGACTCAAAAGAAGCTCACAGAAGAGTAATAAGCCTGTACAAAGCAATATACCGTTATATACCTACTCTTTGTAAGTAAATACATACATTACAGTACCTATTTATGTTATACTGTATCGAAAGTATTACTTTGTAATTTCCATAGAGAAAAATATACTATCGTAACGTAGATGCTTTGGGCGACAGTTATCACTTTTCATCGGGTGGGCTGTCTGCTCGTTTGTATCGTGGTTTCTGATCCATCTCAATAAGTAGGTACTACAGTAGGGGTAGGTAGGTAGTAACCTACCTACCCCTACTTAGGTACAATGTAGGCATCACATTACAAAGCTAGACGCCACATTATGTACCAACCTACCTACACCAGAAGAAATGGCCGTCAAATGTGTGACTAACAAATTGTAAAAAATCTCTGTGAACGAACTATACCGCGGGATAACAGAATAGGTAGGTATCTTAATATAATTTTTCTGCGACCCCTGCAGGGGTCATGGATGGATGACAACCATCACCACCGCCTATGGACACGGGATGTCCATGGGTGGTGATCACTTACCATCAGGAGACCGTCATGCTCGTTTGCTTCGCTTTATTACAAAAAAACCTTAACACTATCCTTCGACATTAAGGATTTACAATGTCTACATCTACATTAGCCCGAATCATCCCACTGCTGGGCACTGCACTCTGCTGCACTCTTCACGATCAAGTACCAATGTCTGCCAGTCACTTTCGAAGGCCTGCAGCTCATCTGTCCACCATTTCTTGGGTCTGCCGCGATTTACAATATACTTTCTAAAAATAACTACTTATTTTGCAGTAAAATATCAAGATGTACCTAAAAACGAAGAAGATTGTCGTCAGAAGTTAAGAGAATACTTCTATAAGAATGCCGACGTCAAGGACATCAGAGTTATAGACGTCCTTGTAATGAAAGTGAGTATGTATAGGTATACATCCATCGCGACTTCGTTCGCGGGGTTTCAATTCAATTAACTTCTACGGATGAAATATATATAGCCTATGTTCTATATGTGAAATTTTTTAAATATCGGTTAAGAAGTTTTTTTTATCCATTACGAACAATTTTAAATATCGGTTAAGTAGTTTTTTTTATCCATTACGAACAAACAAACAATCGACCAAACAGTTTCTTTAATAATATTATTAGCATAGATGTAGGTACATGTACTACCTATTAGGTAAGTAGGTAAGTACTTTATCATGTTTTTGTCCGGTAATGTACATTAGCACCAACACCTTCAACTTACGTTTACGCATAAGGCGACAAATTTAACTTCATGCGAGACTATAATAAGACCACGCTAAGTCGAAATACTTATTAAAAAAATCTCTGTATGTCAAGTTTTTGTACGTCATAGAACGTTATTCATAATAGTCATAACAAACAATTTGATTTCTGTAGGATTTTTTATTTTCGTGAGTTATGAAAAATATTATTATGTATATAATCGGCAAAACAATTAAAAAGGAAGTGCGGGACATAATTTTCAGCATGGTTTAATAATTTAGACAAACTAAAAGTACAAGTTCAAGCTAATAGTAATCAAATAACTGAATGTTTACAAAAAGGACTGACAAGGACAGATTGTCCACAGATTATTGCCATATCCACACTTCATAATTTTTACTATTGCCAGTCAATACGGACTTATCGTGGTCCTATAATATCTAACTTCACCTCCCTATAGCAAACGAAATTGGGCAACAGCGTTTTCTGTAGAGTATTTTTGACTCCCGACTAAAAAAGAGGGATGTTATTAGTTTGACATGTGTAGGTACCTATCCGTGTATGGTTCTGTATATCTGTCGCAGGCAACGTAGTTTCTGAACTGATGGACCGATTTGGATGCGGTTTTCTGTATTTGAAAGCCAGTTTAACCGAGATGTGTAATGGCTAAAAGATACGTATCAAAATTTTTATGTTTATTATTATATTAAACGAGACTCAAACGTGACGTACTTTTTCGATTTGTTTTGCGGACGTTTCGGTAGGGTTACACCCACCGTTGTCACCAGGAGATAGCTGCGGTGATGTGCACGGATGCAGGTAGTCCCACCCTAACATAGAATAACCCCTACCCTACCATTACGTCGAGAAAACAAATCGAAAAGATACGTCGCGTGTGAGTCCCATTAAATATTATAAAATTATAATGTCCTAGGGTTATATGGAGCTGAAAGAACAAACCCATCAATGGCAAGCGAAGACCCATATAATGGATCACTGGCGCCCTACCGTAGAGCCACCGCCCTGTGGATTTATAGGAAAGTTCTTAGCGGGGAAAGATTAGGCAAGCAGCAAAAGCTTATTTATGTAATAATAGTATATATCCGTTAAGTGGAGAATTAAATCAAGAGAGGCAAAGAGCCAGAGCAAATACAAATTAAATATCGTAAAGTGACGACCTGAGTGATTCAGATGGTCTGCTACGCAGAGGTCCCGGGTTCGATTCCCGGCCGAGCAGAAATTGAAATGTTAAATTTAATTTCTGTTACGGGTCTTGGTGTAGTATGTATAATAATTATGTATTAAAAAGTATATAAGTAGTTTATCAGCTATCATATTCACAAGCTTTGATTACTTTGGGGCTACTTCGGGGAATAAAAGATTGTATTTACCAAAATTGAAGATTTATTTGATCACGATCAATCCACATCACTTGCCTTCATAAGGCCATCGAATAAACAATTAGAAATAAGTATGCGCATTTGCTATACGTTTGTAAATTTTCCAGCTAGCCAGTACTGTAGAGGTAAACCTACACGATATGATCCAAATTCCTGCTGTACATTATGAATTCATACTATACTAAGTACCTCTGTATACATACTTAACTAAGATAATTTACATTCGCAATATTTTCGTTGAATTTAAAGTAATTTCTCTCATATATAATTTATATTTTGTTTAACACTTCAATAAATACTTGAAACGTAATAGAACGCGTAATATTTATAAGTTTCACAACCATAAAATTACATTTCTTGTTAAGGGTAGCCGATAGAATCCCTTCAGGTAGTTGTAGGTACAGTAAATTAGTGCATAATAAAATTGGTGGTGAGTAAATCTTCAGTTTTACGTATTTACACATGGTACATTACTTATAATTTACAAACACATCGACCTAAAACACCTACATCGAAATCTTCTGCACAAAATGTAAATAAAAATTAGCTATTTATTGTTAGGTTCAATAATATATAACGGGATATCCTCTTAAATTAGTTTAAAGTTACCACTAAGTTATTTGTAATTTTATTACGAAATTATTCCTATTTACATAAATCATTTATGATTGAAGAACTAAACCATTCAATGTTTAAACATTGGGTATTTATTGTATACCATTTACTCGGACGTGAAGAAAATATGGAAGAGATCTAGTCGCTAGAGCTCTGCCGCTGAATTTTCCCGTCCACAGGCACCACCGACGGACACACACCATGTCTTTATTCTAACCATAACATCTAGTGAGGTCTTGCTCGCTACAGCAACATCTTCACGAACTCTGGAAAGAAAATCTTATTTTACTGACGGACATTAGTTTGGTAAGATACGAATTCTGTACTGGGACAAAATATTGGTACCTATTATTTACTTTTTTCCGTCTAGTGCCTCTTTTGTCTAGTGCAACCGTGGGCCAGAAATACACTATAGTTTTTTGTTTTAGCTTCTGGACATATGACACGGGTGGACGTTCCACCCTTATTACTTAGATACATAGGTAGGTACTATATGTTTCTTCCAGTTCATATTTTTTATGCGTACGGCAGAAGAAAAGCTGTGTTGCCAGCGAATGTGATTTCTGAACAGTGTAATCTGGGTACCGTAAAGAATAAAGGATAAAGGAGCACAGATTTGAAAAAAGTTACCAGTGAATAGTCTGTTCGTCATTACCGCTACTTAGTATAGGTGAGATGACGGTCAATTATTGAATACCACCATGCCTGGCAAGGTTATAGTAAAAACGTATTTTCTTTTAAAACAACATAATAATCGTTGTGAGGTCCTGTATCTAAGTAGGTAACAAATTGTCTGTATCTAAGTATTGAAACAAACTTTAGAGGCGTATAGACAAAAATAAAAACTAATCATCTTGGCGTCAATATCCCCCATTGTGCACTCGCGCGAGGGTCCATTTAAAGTACCTAGAGCGATGAGCTGTTTTCCAATAGGTATCTAAAGCATTCCTAACCACTCACTAGATGGCGCCCCGACAATTTTGGTAATTGATAATCGCTTGAAGTAGGTTCTTAGCAAACAGGATATAAACACTGGGTACGTTGTGTTGGATAATATTGTATTTGTCAATAGTTTTCAACCATTTTAGAGGTTGTAATAATAATGGAACATAGTGCCAACTTCTATAAATATTTCTTTTTACATTTCGTTCAACGTTGAACAGTTATGTTTATATTAATCAACATTTTATTTTTAAGTTTAGTATTAGATAGCTGCATGAAATCACTGCCACCATACAGATTTAAAAAAGATTACCAAAATTGTAAGAGCGCCATCTATTGATGCTTTTTGAAACCAACTATCAATACCTACTGGAAAACTCCTCATTGCCATCTGACCTCCGTGACTCTGTTAACAGGGTAACCTAACGATTGGAACATGGATCAGGAGCCGAATACAAAACGGGTATACTGCTACAAACTTATATGACCCAATGACGATGTCGCTGTTGTTGAATTAAGTATTGCCGCCAATGATAATTCAATTTGCGACACTTAGTTCCAGTTTTCGTCGCCGGATCAGATAAGTTTGTGACACATTAGTTGCAGCGTACCTTCGTAGTCGATCCGGCCATCGTGGTCGATGTCCCCGAGCGCAAGCACCTGGTTGAGCTGCGCGTCTGTCACCGGCTCGCCGATCATCTCGAGCGCGGTTCGCAACTCGTCCCGCGTTATGTACCCGTTGTCGTCGCGGTCGAACACCCTGGGGAAGGTGGTACATTTCAGTGATTTCTTGGACCTGAGCTGAGTGTATAGTTTTGGTGACTCTGTGGGAGCCATCCTACATTCTGGTCGGATTTGCCCTGAGAATTCTTATGGCGGGATACAGGTCAAGGAACATCTCTGCATTTCCCGTTTCTTGATATGCAGAAGACCTTTGTCTTTGTTCCTCGTGAGACGATCTGGTGGTCGTTGTGGTACGATGTTATGTCACATGGATATTGTGAACGTGGTGCTAAGAACTCTAGCGACATTATAATTAAGGTACATTTTAATAGAAAATGACAAACGGATTTAGAGCGACAAGAAGGTTCACAGATGTTGGTCAATAGCGACTAAGAAGCGCTCCATATAAAAAATATCGGTTAGTGAAATATGACCCACCTCGACGTCGTGAACTACTTTGTCAGTTGACACAGTAAATTAACACGAAATATGACTGATGATACGTACGACGAACAAAGTTAAATGTCAGAGTGGATCACGATTCTTTGTTTGGTGACCATATACCTAGATATACGTCTTCTACAGTAGATAGGTAGCTGGCCCCCAACGTAGCGACACGGTTGCTAGTGGGTATTAGGTGTCATCCTAGGCAGTCAACAAAGGCGAGTTTGCCTCTGTAAGATACTTCATCAAACCAACCCTAGAGAAGAATAGTTGAAATGTTACTTCTAGAGTTAAGGAACTGGAAGGAATTTATTATTGAGATAAATTCGCCATTGTACAGTTTTTTATTTGTCTCTAACTTTTGTGTAAGTATAATAAAATAGTAGGTATACAATTAAGGGCAGGGGATAGTGGATCCAGTTGGATAGAGGCCTAGGTCCTACCGCAGGTTGACTGCGTGTTTATACGTATTTACAGGCACTAACAGCTTTTTTATTTATCGAGTCATCCTGATCTTTACATGGTATAAAATAAAACCGCTTTCCGCGTTTGTCTGTTGTAATATCCGCTAACTTCTCCTAAACCACGCAACGGATTTTTTGCGGCTTTTGTAGAGAATTTATTTTAGAAGGTTTATATGCCTAAGCTTATTTATACATATAAACCTTATTATAATAAAGAAAAGCCGCGATAAACCTGCGAAGCCAGGGCGGGTCGCTAGTGTTATTGAGCCTCTAAGTCAGCGAAGGAATTTCGCCTCCCTTTGTATGTTCCATCGCTTGTACAACGGTGTTTGTTCTGAGGAACTATTTGACATGATGCCTACAGCTACATTCTATCATCGCACCGCTCGCCATCGACCGGGAGTTCATTCTCACTCTTTGGAGCCAAAATGGTCGCGAACTGTGCGGTTCCAAAGTAACTTTTTCCCATACACAGTAAGATGGTGGAATGACCTGGAGAGGTCTTCTTTGGAGGGGATGAAAAAGTTTTTACAGGGTCGGCAGCGCGTGGGTGATGCCCCTGATATTGCAATCGTCCATAGGCTGCGGTGACTACTTTCAGGCAGGCTAAGCTTGTTTGCCTTAGGGCCAATTTTTTTTTAATAAATTCAAATTAATTACGAGCGTTCCTTTACCTACTTGATGTTGAGAATCGCATCCCATCTTATCTTTTAACGAGTTGGTAAATAGACTTGTATCTGATATAGGTAGGTAGCTAAAAGCCTATTTATACTATAAAATAGTGTCCTTGTCTAGTAAGATGGCGGCCAACTATCGCCACGTCATATACGTGATGATGAGTGATATAACGATGAATTATTATGGCATCTTATACAATGCTAACACGGCTAATCTACTAACTAAAGTCTGACATGTGTGAGCGTAATAATTTCCACGCGCACGCCTTGTTTTTTTCTTTAAAATAAAAATAATAAATACAAAATACATCCAGTGATTAATAAAATTCCCATTACCTAACTAGGATCGTCATCATAATTAAAAGCTCATAAAAGTCTTGGACTTGGGTCGCCAACACATTAGTGGAGGGTATAGATAGGTAACCTAGAAAACGTAATTTGCGCATTCAGTATTATTTTTGTCGGGCTCAATTGCTATACCTAAATTATAGCGACCGCCTCGGATTCGCATGGATGTTCTCGGTCTTCCTCTTTATGAATAAATATTTTAAAAATAATGCATGTACTAAGCATAAGGGAAAAGCCTGACGTTATGTATGTATGTATTAAGTATACATAATAAACCCTCCGCAAGACATCCTCTAAAATTAAGTCAAAATCCGTTGAAGGATTTAGCGGATACTTACACTTACAGACAGACAGGCGCGGAAAGCCACTTTATTTAGGGCTATTTGTTAAACGAGCACTTATGCCAGACTGCTATCTGGCATACCTTGCATACTTCGCTGTAGGGCTCGAATTGTGATTATTGCGAAGTATCTCAGGTATCTATGGCATCTCATTGCCTTGACTTAAATTCGTTGGCACCGAACATGGTGTCGATACCTATGAACGGCCATGACATTAGCAGTAATATGATTTATTGGCAAGCTTACTGACACAGCTAACTGTGTAGGTCTACACAATAATTTCAATGTTGACGTACATATACATTTACGTAGGAAATGACGATAAATGCATAGGGCTTGGCCCTAATGAACAACAACAACTTATTTATGTAAAAAGTTATGTTAGAATAAATTTAAAAAAGTGTTTTAGTCCTACATAGAAAATTATAGAAATAGTACGGCCGGACGGTTTTACTAGAGATAATTTATTAATTCCTTCGAAGGTTATTTTTATTGTTAATATTATCAGTATCACCTAATGTATTTTTTCACTTTAAGAAGATAATCGACCCCCAAATCAATAAAAGAATCAATGTAATAATTGATGTCAAGTACAAACTGCTATATGACTATTTTTACTCACTTAAACGCTGCGAGCAAGTCCCTCGTAATTTCCTCTTCGGAATCACCTCCACTGGCACTGACATCCATGCCTTGTAACGCTTGTATCTTCGTCACCCATTGCATGAAGTCATTCTCGTCTATTAAACCATTTCCTGAAACAGTGATAAAACAGAGAACATTAACAACTTTACTCGACCGACCCGGGGAGTGCCCTAACCCACCTCATCATCATCACAGCCCATAACAGTCCACTACAGGACTTTGGGCCTCTCCCGCAAAAGGGGAGGTTATTGCCATAATCTCCACGCTTGGCAGGCGGGTTGGAGATCGCAGTGTTGCAAACATAACAATGAAAAACGCTGCTGCCCATTTTCCAGTTTATGGAGACTAGATATTTTGCCTCTAAACGTTAGTCGCCTTGTACGACACCCACGAGTGTAAGGGGTTGGTGCTATTCTACTCTACCGGTCACCACACGGCTAACCTAACCCACCCACCTACCTAAAGATAAATACATCTGAAGCAAACCCATCAGGGCTTAAAATTTTTGAGACGTACCTCTGAACTATTACTGCCCAACAAGCTAATCTGGAGAAAGGCTTACAGAATGGAATACCATAGCACCAGCCCCTTCCACTCACGGCTATCGACTATTTTCAAATAAATAAAATTTTAAGCTAATCGATCTTCAAGCTGCCTCCCAAGCGTGAAGATTATGGGAAAGGACTTGAATGAGGCTCAATAGACAATAGTGGACGGACTACATTGATAATAAGTTAATCCATGTAGTTACTTTGTTATATTGTAGTAAACAAACAATCTTTGCCAAAATACGTTCATAACTTGTTATGATTTATGAACAAATCAGACAAAGATATTTTGTCAAAGGCAAACTTCAAAGGTACTTTATCCAATGTCACCATCGATGTAAGTGCTTTTGTGTTCTTTATCTGATTGTTGCGCCGTTTGAAGTTGTTAGGACCCATTAACCACTAACGGTACGAGATTGGAGTTGGAACATTGCGTGAGTTTGGCATACGAAAGAAACTTGACGATGTGTCATGGTTTTTTACTCCTGGAAAATAGCCAAAGCAATGCCGAACTCTGTCATTTTCATTCCAACTAATCCAAAGTACTTAAGTTGCATAAGTTTCGACTGTAAGTACCTACAACGATTTGGCTTGAAGGTGCGTTTTTTTTATTGTGGCTTGGTTAGTTAGAGGATTAAAGTGTGCACCCAAAGCCCGCGCCCGCCATTATTATGCGCATATTATCCACATCCCCGTCACAGTAAAGCTCCACACGAGTACATAATTAGTAACAAAATTTAATGCGACAATCAACAAAAGGGCTGGTGCCGTTAAATCTTAATTAAGCGCGGTGGCAGGGAAGGTCGTTAAACGAGGCGGCGATGACGTCATTCACCCTACAGCATTAGCTTACTGTTAATTCTCCTGGTAATTACCAATATTTCCTCGGAGAACGCGAGCTCCGACGCCCTTGTGTCGTTGAATTTAAACATTTATTTTTTCTTTTCAAGCGCACCAGGAGAAACGATCCATTCTTTCACGTCACGTCCTTTGTATAAACAATATTTTCTGTGCTAAACAAAGATTAGCACAGAAAATATTGCGCAATCTATGGTGAAAGTTTCGTGTAGTCTTAAGGTTAGGCACCACTAAATCTCCGCGATTAGATGCGTAGATTAGCGGGCGGCGAGCAGTGTGGTGCGCGCCGATAAAATACATCGTATCGGCGAGGTGTTGCGTGCGAGGGTACCTGGCCCGGGACTACTGAGTGCACGAATCCGTAGGAGACCTTCGTACGCATATCTAGCTAATCTTTGAAATAGTAGGGTGACGTCGATGTAGATTAGAAGGTACGTATTGATAAGGAATGTAGGTACGTAGTTAGGCGTGATGGCGGGAATTACCCGCGCGGCGACCTCCGCCCGGGCAAGGTCGCAGCGCCGGAAGCCGCCAGCGCTGCCGCACGCCATTTTACAATAACCCACCGTACATAAATTAGCTACATTGATTATCAGCTTCTGTTTATTTACGTAGGTACTTGCCCTATTAAAATATACTCGTACTAGGTACAACTCCTGTAGTTACTACCTATTTTTATCAATACCAAGGAAAACTTACAGATTCGCCATGTGCGTCTGTCAGTCCGCGGTTTATCTCAAAAACTATTGGTAATAGAAAGGTGAAATTTTGTTTGGTTATACATATTAATCACGCCGACAAAGTTGTAAAATAAAGTATTTTAAAAGTACCGTTATTTTTACCGGTAAAGTGTAGGAGAAATTTTTTATTCGCGCATCGTCCATTGTGTTGTTGATTGTTGGATAGGTCTTTTATAATTAGGTATTAAAACACTCGTGTCAAACTACTAAACAGACACTTATGTTTTAATACCCCCTTTTATATGCGAGTTGCATTAACTACTATTATATTACAGATATAATGAAAATAGTATAGGAAATGCTGTATCATAAAGTAATTTTTTTAAATTTAATAGACCGGCGTGAAAAATGTTTTGTCCTTAAATGATTGCTCTTGAATATGTAATTGGAACATAACGGTATGAGTGCAGATAAAATCATTTATCTATCTATCTGAGGTTATATCTTAAGAGGTATCTGGGGCATCGAAAGAACGTTTTTGGATTGTTTTCGGTTTTCAATACCTATATTTAACTTCAAAGTGAATTTTTTTGTAAGAAACACGTGTGTCCCCCTCTAACTGCTAAACCGTGATATTTAAATACGTGGAAAATATTCAACACAATATTATATACAGTGTGGGACCTGAAACAAGGGCAAAAAATTAAAATATAGACCCTTTAACTAATCAATAACTAAATCCACGTGGTTTTAATTTTATAAAATTAAAAATATATGTATTATTATTTTCAAACAAAATTAATCGAGCCAGCAATGTACTGCTGCATACAGCGTCGTGTCCAGTCGGTATACTTGACATTGTCGCCACAGTATGAAGGAAATGTTCGGTACTAAAAACGACAATTTCGCGATGACGAAATTCATTGATTTTGGATTGTAACTTTAAATTAATATTTCTTTGAGTTTAAGCACTTTGGAGCATTAGGATCTGGTCAAGGTAACTTCAGATACTCTGAGGAGTCTGCGTTTCTTTTGCCCTTATTACAGGCCCCACCCTGTATAATGAAGTTAAAAGGAAAATTATTACACACTAGTGGACTCTTCAAGTTAACGAGCAATAGTCGACCGACTTATGGAATGTATATTATAGTTTTTGTTTAAAACCTATTTCCCCATGTTCGAAATCCCGCAATGTTTTTCTATAGCTAATAAATCAAGAATATCTACTACGTAAATGGATTAACGGTCTTATAAAACAAGAAAATGCTTTCAGTAAAAAACGGTTTAATTTCAAATTAGCTGTTGCTATTAACTAAAGAAAAAAGCCTTACCTGCAGAAGGTAAGTAATGGACATCTGAGCTTCGATTGTAAATTAACTCACAAGTCATCGTCTATTTGCTTGTTCTATACCGGTGGGAATAGACTCTATACCCACCGCTAGGTATAAAACAACCAATTCTATACTATAGAACATTCCTTCGCACGTCTCGCTATCTATTTAATGAAGCCATGGGGTCATATTTGGCAGTGTGTCAAGTGATCGAGCCGCGAGCATCTCCGCTGAGAATCCAAGGTCATTAAAGTTTATTTTTGTAAATTGCTTCAGCTCTGTCACCGACTTTTGTGCGTATTGACAACCGGTGGCGATAGATAGATGACACGATTCATTCACCCGCCACTGGGTGCGTGACATTTCGTAACGGTGAGCCATATCCGTGCCTTATAGTTTTTAAATTGAGTCATTACGGCATTTTCTTCGGCTCGCGTTGCGATTTCGCGAACCTCTTTGACGGGCCTTAATCGCTATGGCCTTGGAAGTTTGCGAGTTCACCGCCGTATCGCTAATACGATCCCGGGTCATAATACAGATATCTATTTTCGTTTATTACTTTAGCGTAAAAGCGATTTTTAAACCCCGTGAAGTCTCCTAGAATAATTATGCGTAGATAGTATCGGTTTTACGACGTCGTTTGGATTTTACGATGTACTTATTTATTTTCGCACGTTTCGTAAGACTAATTATTGACAAGCAAATACGTAATCTGTTTTCGATTCAGTTGGATTTCACTGGTCTGCGTCTAGGTGGTTATTTTTTATTGATCATTAATACAGCAATCGCCGTCTCTATGAGTAAGTGGCTAAATTTAAAAGCTTTCGGAAATTAACAGTTGGGCGCGGGGTACATTCACCTTTATTGACTTAATAAAAGTTATGATATTACCCAATTTTACCAGAGTATATTCACGAGTTGTTCAACGAACACCACTCAGCAGTAAAAAGATAATAGGAGCGCACAAAATGAAAGAGAAATTTTTAAATTTGGCCTAGGTATATTTTTAGGGTCGCACTTTTCTTTTTTATGTAGGTACTTAAAACATTAAAATGCACTCGATCTAATTAATGCCGAGTGCATTCTATGATCTAAGTAATATAATACTGAATCATTTCAAAACTGTCGTATTATGTTGGAACGTCGCCATAAATGCACTGGACTACAGAAAATGTAAATACTTAACAGATAGGTAATATGGCTGCCCATTATCGGATCCTAGGCAAACCGTAGATTCTAGGAAACTAGTGACAGTTTCGTAGCAAGAAAAACCGTTCTTCATGCGTAACTGGTTACGAGCATTGATTTCGTAGGCGGCCGAAGGTGATACAATACCCGAGTGTGAAAGGGGTATGTTCTACTATTCCGAGCATCATACTGCAATCAAAGGCGCCTGGTGCTTATGCTATGGAGAAGTACTTTTAGTTTTTATCACCACGATACTACATCCTGGCCTAACCTGCAATTCGGTGAACAAAAACTTTTATTAGTAGATAGGTATGAGTACCAAATTATGCTACAAGTATCTACCAAGTGGTATTTAATTTCTAGATTTTACATTTTATGATGTCGCCTCGAGACACGAGGCGCGGCGGATACGTAAAAAGTCTGTGCAGCGCGAAACGACCTGGTCTCGGATTACATCGCCTCGAGCGAGATGGGTATCGAAACTCAGTATCGAAATTCATTGAGTATCTCCTGTAGATCTTGTCTAAACAGGAGTTGTAGCGTTGGAATGAGTGGTAACCTTTGCCCCAAAGATTTAATTTACAGCGATCAGCAGCGCAGCGGCTGGCAGTTTCACGGTCAAGTCATTTTAGTCTTACTTTGCGAACTAGACGCTGTCGACCACTGCTACAACGGTATGAATTGAGTCTAAAACAACGGGGTGCCGATCGCTCCCGAGATTGTTTAACTCAAAAAAATCCCTAATCTATTATCCCAGCAGTTTCAGTGTCTTCAGAAGATTTTGGTCATCTGCTTGGTTTACAGTATTAAAGGTACCTACAATATGTTACATAATATACAAAATATACTGACCAGTCTTGCTGGCGTCCTTGATGAGCTCCCCGATGAGGTCGTCGCTGACCTCGATGCCGAGGTTCCGCAGCATGAACTGCAGCTCGGCAGGCGTCACGTGGCCGTCGCTGTCCCGGTCCAGCAGCCCGAACGCCGTACGGAGGTCTGCGGGCCAAAGATTTGTGGTGAGCATGGAAATATCAAGAGCACTACCTGCATAGCGGGATATGTCGTCCCACTTGGAGCTACCCGACTGGGAAAATAATCTCCACTCCACCTAACAGAATATCGCAGCCAACTAATATTATTGTGTTCCTGCTGGTGAGTAAGATTTACAGTGCTCGACGTGGAACCATGGTTTTGTGGAGGGGCCTAGAATTCAACGTGACTCGGAAGTTTCAGTGGGTAATTCGTTGCTTATGCCCCTGGTGTCGTAATAATGTTTATAGGCAGCGATGCCCATTTTCCATCAGGTGGCCCGCTTGCCTGTTTTACTGATTAACATAAAATAACCTTTGTTACTCTCGGGGAGACGTTCAGACTCCTGCACAGCTCTGATACCAGCTTTTAACTTCACTCTTCACACTTTTATTGTGAAGAAATCGTGTGGAAGTACTCTACATGGAGTGAAACTCTGGTCACGGGGTAAAGCTCTCTTAGATATGCAAATTACTAATGTTACGTTATACAAAAACAAAAACACAGAAGTAATCAATTTTAGTTTTATCAATATAAATTCATAAGTATGCAGATACCAGTAACTTGGATTATACGTTAAGCCATATTTCATTATTATCAGTGGGTGCAGATTAACCTTTAAAATGTAATAAACCGTTTAATTTTTATTTATTCAAAATATTTATGTTGATAAGTATATTTCTGCTAAACAAAACACTGCTCAGTGCACCATCTACAAAGAGGACCGTGGAGGTCAATAATTCGGAGCTGCAAAAAGTCAATTCCATTTTGCTACGAAGGCCTACGTCGGGTCTACGACTCGTAGCACAATTAGGTCTACGACAACCTCGCTAAGATAATCAAACACTGGCACAAACAATTCAACAAACAACTACACTACTACCACTACAGTATTTGCCCACAAAACAGAAATAAATACATTACTCACAGAACGCGTTGTCTTTCTTAGGTATAGACATTGTTACGCACACAAAACAGGTGAAAAATTAATTAATAATGTTCGCATATCACGAATTGTTTTATCACGACTATCAGCAACCACTATCGCAGCATCAAATGTTTTGTTGTAAATGCGGGGCTCATCATCGCTTCGGCATCATATACACCGACAATATTGACAAAAGATTAACTTGTTACCTGTGTCATGACAAGACTCTCTTATCGCGTTTCGGTCGTAAACAATCGCTCTGCGCCGCTGGCGAATGTTTTGGGGTTTCTGCATTTTTCGTGCCGACAACTAGGTATGGTTTATCATATTTTATATCCTGCTACGTTAAGTAGACGTAACGGAATGCTATCTCATAATAGTGGCGTAGAGACAGACATTATTATGGGTTCACAATTTGAACAATTCTTAAACGCATTGAAGCTGATACTTACCAAAAAACTACATCATCATTCTTAAGCGTGTTTAAGAATATGGTGCAAGCGATGCTTAATGTCTACTATTTTCATCTTAAAATTTTAATAAAATGCAACTTTATTAATACTCAAAGATTTTTATAGTACCCTTTACACACAACTCGTACCCGTAATAGTAGGTAAATATGGACTTTTTTCATAATTTAATCTGTTATTGTTTTCGCTGTCCAACAACGTTGTCGAAAAATAAATTTAAACGCCGGTATTGCTTGTGGAAAATTTATCGCGGTTCCCGAAATATCGCACACCTATAAGTTACACCGCGCAGAATTGTCTGTAATGTTGTTTTTTTCTGGTTTTGACTCATTTTCGCAAACTTCATTTACTTTATAACATTTCCAACATTCTATAGCGGCAGCGAGCGGTGGCAACGGAAATGATGATTAAAATATGAAAACGGTTCCCGCAGAATATATTGCTATCATTAAAAAGAATGTGTTTTTGGCTTCGGAATGAAGACAGTTTTAGGCAACTAGGTCAACAAATATGTGTATGTTAGTTGTAGAACGTGTACTATCTGAACTATGTTTTTTCTTTTATTTTTTTATACCACTAAGGTGGCAAACAAGCTTACAGCCTGCATGATGGAAAGCAGTCACTGCACCCTATGGACGTTTGCAATACCAGAGGCATCATCCACGCGTTGTTTTTTCTATTCGCATTGCATTGTATTAATATTAGTAGAAGGACTCTGAATGCCGACCGGAAGCTAGCCACCGGATATAGATATTCTGTGCGACTGGGAAAATTCTCGCTCCAATACCTCGGGCATCTCGTGACCTAGCTGTCGTTTACAGTGAGCCTGCCCACATTGTTGACAGGCTCTTCGAATTCAATTATAGTATTTCTTCCTATTAATTAATAGCTGTTTTGTATTTTTAATTTTATCCCAATGTTTCGATCACTTTTCTGTTATAATGGGCAGGAGTAGAGCCGTAGACTACTTACGTAACTCTGTTGATAACAATTATCTGATTTCAATGACTGTAATTGTTACTTTTGCAATTATTTATTCATTTATTTATTAAAACTTTATGCACTAAAGGTACATTGGTGGACTTAAAGCTAAAGTAGCTTTATCTACCAGTCAACCGTGAAAAATATATGATCGAAAACGGTAGACGGTGCGGGAGAAACAATAAGATAAGATGAAGGAAGAGATACTTTGCATAAATAATTAAATGCTAAATTTATACAATTTTACAAAGATACAAGATATAGGTGAACAACAAATACATCCTAAAGATAGGCACATAGGAGTAAATAATATAGAATAGAATATAATATTTATTTGCTTATAGGGAATAATGTAATTATAGGGCATGTAGATAATGCTCGTGTACAGCCTTTTTAAACGAGAATTTGCTAGTTAAAAGCCTAATTTCAGAGGGGAGATCATTCCAGAATATGTGTATGATTGTGTATGATTAATGTAATAGTTTCAGTATATTGCAACGGAACTTTGTTAACAACTGAACCCTTGAAATCGATGATAAGTTATTGCAAAAGTAACAATTTCTATAATTGAAATGAGATAATTGTTAGCAATAGAGTTACGTAATTAGCCTTCAGATGCCAACGAAATGCTGTCGGTTTTATTTAAAAGAATCTACAATTTTATGTTTTCGTGTACATTCAATCATGACTATAACTTCGTTGTTTTGAGAATTAAAGGTGTAATTTAAAATGTTATAGCAGCATGTTTAGATCCAACTATTAGGCATGGATATGAACTAATAAAATGTTCTAAAAACATAGGTACATATTGCAATACCACCATTTATGCCGCCGACGGTTGGAATTTGATTGGAATAGTAATTATAGCCAGTGAGAACGTCGGTGGCCGAGCGGTTACAGTATCCGACTCGTAAGCCAGAGGTCCCGGGTTCGAATCCCGCTCCAACCATGTACCAATGACTGTTTTCTAAGTTATGTACATTAGTTGAATACTAACCGATGCTCATACGGTGAGGGAAAACATCGTGATAAAACCTGCACATTCAGGCGACTGGATGTGTAACCATGATCCAATCTGGTCATGTTCCCGTGGTAGCAGGGTCATGGAGGTCAGATGGCAGTCGCTCCACTGTAATTACCTGACCTGCCAAATCCTGGATCATGGTCAAGGCGGACCCCGGGTCGTCGTGCGCGAGAGCACAACCGCAAAGATGAGAGCATTAACGCAAAGATGATTTTATTTTTTATTGTAAGTATAGCCAGTATCAACGACAAGCATCGAGCATATCAGTTTAGTTGCCATATTGACAGCGCTTTGTGGTTTGCATTTTTATTACTTACTAGTGGATCCGGCGCGACTTCGTTTGAGTGGCCTTACCCTACCTCCACGCCTACCCCTACCCTACCCTGACCCTACCCTAACCCTACCCTTAACCAACCCTACACCTACTTTACCCCTCTTTATTATTTTTCTTACTTATACACCTTATACTGAATAGCATTAAAATCGCTTACATAGTTTCTAAGATCTAAGCGTATATAGATAGATGGATAGGGGCAGACGGCGTGAAGCGACTGTGATTTATACTATGTATAGGCATACAAGAAACCTAAGTCCTTCTAGGTATTCATCATCATCATCGTCCTAGCGCTTATCCCGGCCCCTGCCAGGGGCCGCTTTCCTACAAATTCTTCTCCTCTTCGCCGGGTCTTCGGCATCCTCGCGTCGTACGCCTAAATCCTTTTAGGTATTATAAACTGTAAAAAAACGTGTCTATAAACTAAAGATATTAAAAAAATAGACGGGATAGGATTCTGGGACATAAACACGGCCAAAATAAAGATTATTGGAACTTTTGTCTGTCTGTCTATCTGTGTCTATCTATTTGTCTGTTCGTGCATCATGCAAAAAGTATTAAACGGATTTTGATAGTTTGGTAGCTTGAAGTTCAGGGTACAACCTAATCCATGCTTCATCTAATTCGGGTAAGTTGATTAACCTCCCCGTAGAACTATCAATATGAAAGTCATTTGAAATGGTAACGCGGGCAAAAGCTATACTTTCGTAAAAACAATTTCCTTGCGGACAAAGACGCGGGCAAAAACCATTGTTTAATAAAGCTACAATTTTCCAACGTTAATTTATATTTTTGGACAATTATTTCTATTGAACACTTTTATGAAAAGGTACGTACATACTGTCCCGAAATCCTCGTATTTTCAAACCTTCATATATAACCTTATAATATACTATACTCAGTGACAACCTCAAAACTCGTAAATAAACGCAATACAAGCATAAAATATAGTTAAATATATGCTTCTAGTGCCAAATACAATTATTATTGCAATGTTAACCTTGTGTTTATAGCAAACGTCAAATTACGGAATTAATTTAAGGTAGAGATAATTCAATGTCATGCATTTAATTTTGAGTTGGTAAATACTACACACGAAGTACTGCAATTGATACAACATACTTTTAAAAATACTTCTTCTCTTATAACAACAACAATGATTTTTAACAACTTTATTATTTTACTTTATCTTGTTTTATTCTTATTTTTATTGTTCTTTTTGTTTGTCAATCTGTTTACTGGCTATGTAACAAAATTTTAAAATGCAGTTTTATCTTTGGCATTTCGACCATGTACTTATTTTTTATATGCCCTTTATTGCTGTAAAACTGTGATATGAACTTATAAATAAATAAGTTACGCTGCTACTTTCATAAATTGCTGGTACTTTCATAAACTATAAAGTTTATATCGCGTTCAAAACAACGTTATCTTTACAGTCTTCGTAAGAATAATGAGCGTCAGACCTATCTACATTGAAGTGCAAGTTAATCTCAAGATGGTTTTATGAATATATTGCGCTAATACAAACATGAATCATAGAGTCGAGTGAATGCTCGATTCCTTGGTTGCGACCACTTGATTTGTTTTGGCATTTTAATTGGTTTGTCTCTTTCGTAACTGGTTGTTTACAAAAAAATACGAATAAAAACGCATAGCGTTTGAGGCTCTTATTGCAACTTTGAACAAAGTTTATTTTTGAAAAACGATATTCGAGGTAGACGTACTTATATCAGTATGTAAATAATAATTTATAGTTGACCAACGTAAAGTGTAAAACTATTGAGCTGACTATAAAAACGGAGACAGATAAGAATGTGTCCATATTTGTTAAGTAGGTATAAAAGATGAGAAAATATATTGGTGCCGTTATATACCTTATCTGTTTCAGCACAGCAAGGCTAACACAAGTGTGCCCGCGACACAGTTCGCACCGCGAGAGAGCGTTTTGTTTCCTTCTCTCAATACTAAGATGAAACAGATAGCAGTATTTATGTCGCGTCTTTTTTCGCATTCGCGCCCGAGAGCACATTTTCACTGGAATATAATAAATTCCCGCCATCATACTATACTTTCTCGTGCGACAAAGAATTATTACTTTAGGCTTAGGTTAGGTTAAATTGAATTCAATATTTAAATGATAATTCAAAAGTACTAACAAACGAACAAATTTTTGACACTAGATATATTATGGCAAAAAAAACCGTAGCAGCAAAAAATATCCTGAGCCATAAATCGCCCGTAGGAGGCGTCCTGAAAATAACAATCCCCACTGGTGGGGATATGTCGGAAGGGATAATTCTCCTTGAGGTAGGTACGGTAGCGGTAGCGTCACGGTATTTTGCGCGAATATCATAAAACCCCACTGAGAAAAGGTCGCTTCAGGTGTAGGTATCAGTGAAAGAGATTTCCGCGTTTACTTCTTGTATAAACTAATAGCCGGTCCCCGCCGTTTTCTCTCGCGCGCAGTTCGGATTTCAATAAACATGCAACTATGGGATCAAAAGTACCCTATGACATGAATGTACCTTCTTCATGTTAGTGAAAGAATACCCTATGACACTCTGGAATAATGTACCTTCTTCATGTTAGTGAAAGAACTTTCAAAATCGGTTTAGTAGTTTCGGAGATTATCCCAAAATATTCCTTTTTATGATATTAGTATAGAAGTACCTATAGCTATAGAAAAGCACACACCGATCAACACGTTTGCTGGCGACATCGACCGCGTGAAAAAAATAGGTATTCCTCAATAGGTAAAAAAATATTCATATTTGTTTTACATAGTTATATTTGTTCAAATAAATACCTTTAAAACAATTTAAGTGGCAAAGTTAATTCAGTAAATACCACACAAGGATGCACCTGAATAACAAAATACAGAGATCGATGTGCTCAACATGTGCTGGTTTTAGACCCACATTGGTTTACGTACTCGTATAGAACCCATCCCGGTACCTGAGTGCTTACTCCTGTAGGATACGGGCGTGAGTGTGTATGTATTATTAATATTTATTTATATCCTTTTTTATATATATTTAGACATTTTTATCTGCTGATAATAGTTCAGATCCTGGCTACAATAAATTTCCCAGTCTTTCCTAGTAACGTTCCCAGTGGTTAGGACCGGGATTAAATATTCCCGGACTGATGGAAAATTCAGGTAGGCGTGGACATCATAATACGCTCCAAAAATATACTAGCATTTCCCAGTGGTTTGCAGGAACTTTGATTTGATTTGAAGGTTTATCAGTTGTCGGCGTACGGTACGAGCCGAATTTCGGAGAAAAACTGCAATTAGATGTACAATCTAGTTGTTTGGCACACGCGTACTACATTCCCCAAACGATCATTTTGACCCGCAGCTCTTAACGTACACGTGTGCCAAACGGCTGGCTTCTATAGGAGGACCTAGAACTATATATACAATTATCTGTCTTAACTGACTTGTCTTATTTGGTGGACAAACAATACCTAAACATTCACGACTTGCCGTATTATTCACGCTACGTACCTACATTGTGTATAGATGTCTTGTATTATATAAGAAACACATAGAATGTGAATTTCTACGAATAATGCAGCAAATTATCCATTTAAATACATAATTTCCATAACCAAATAAGACAAGACAGTCTGGACAGGTTTTATGTAATAAATCAATGAATGAATAACGCTTTATTTCACATTTAAAATAATACAATGGGTATATAAATGTGTTTTGCATGAAAATCTGCGACCTACGTAGGTACATACAATCAAGTCGCTTCAGTAGTATAGTGTCAGTATGGGCATTGTTATATTAGATACTAGATGGCCCAGCGCGACTTCGTTCGCGTGTTGTCCTTTAAACCTACTTCTTAAATCACTCGTATCTATTGTTGAAAACCACATGGGTAGCATAGTTTAAAATATCTAAGCGTACATACATAGATACAGACGGACAGATATCGGGAAACGAGTTTGTTTTATGTGCCACTAATAGCGCGCGACCCGGCGCGACTTCGTTCGCGTGGCGTCCTATCCCTACCTCCAATTTTTTTCTTACTTATAAACTTTGTAGCGACATCTATCGCTCCACTAGGGAAACTCAACGATACTCACATTACGAGTACACGAACACAAGGTTGGCAAGCATCCGCACATAGATGGCGCTAACCGTCCTGCATCGCGCTAGAGAAATGTGCCAACTTCCACGGCATATATACAACTTCCGACGATCAACTGTCGGACCCTTGGTCCCCTGGTCACAACACCCGGCCAGGTGGGTAATTACCCTTTTCTACCTTCTCACCATCTTCGCTTGCCAACATTGGCGGCAACCTTATCCTGCACCGCCAAAACTTTCCTCTTGAATCGCTCTATCTATTGTTGAAAACCGCATAGTTTAAAAGATGGCGGGATGCAACTTTGTTTTATACTGTAGTATAGATGTAATGTATACCGGTATAGATTTAAAAGTGCCTACTCATTTACGTATGTTATGACCTTAGGAATCAATTTGCTAAAATGTATCCACTAATGGACTTTCATGGAACGCTCACAATGGTGTTCATTTCACAGCCGCCAAACAACATTGTATACAAGCCAAACCCCTAAATCACGCATATGTGGGTAGATTGATGAAACGTACCTATGTACAGTACAATAGTATGAGTGCATTACCACTTTAAGAAAAAAATTATTTGCAGCTACAGCGATATACAAGGTTGGTGCATCTTCAGCCACAATCAGTTTACTAAAAGAAAGTATTAGCTGTCCTTTAGGCCCAAAGAACTCATTCTTTACTTTTTGCATAATTATAAAATTTAACTCATGAAAGCGATTACATTGGCGATAGTCTTGGTGTTGCTAATGTCTATAGGCAGTGGTGACCACTTTCCGGCAGGTGGCCCGCTTGCCTATTTGCCTACTGTATGACATAAAAAAAAAGAATAGGACCACGATTAGTCCGTAATCCGTATTGACTAACAGTAGTCTGGGAATAATCTGTCCTTGTCAGTCCTTTTAGTTTAAACCATTAAATTACCTACCACTTTCCATAGAGTGCACTATCCGCTCGTTTTCCACTGAGTAGCAAAAGTGTATTCTAATTACAATTAATGTAATCTAGCTAAGTTAAGTACTAAAAAGCGGAAAAGGTGTGACGGTGTGTATATATGTAAGTATATTACTTACACTCATACGACTGCCACGAGAAGAGTATCGAAGTTCAAGCCTGGCCTACCACTACCACTTTGCATAAGGTGTATAATAATAATAAGAAAAACAAAGATACGACTCGTGACAATAGATACCCCGTAAAACTCTTCATTTGCCAAGTTTAAGCCAAATGTTGGTATTGGTTGAGACAGGTCGGAGGTAATACAATTAGGAATGATCTCTATTTCGTTCTTCATCTGAAAGTCAGTCTGTCTAGACCTGAACTAAGCCCACCTCTATTACGACTATTTTGCCTATTCTGTCTGTCGTCGAGATTATGGCAATACCCTCCTCTATTTTAGAAGAGGCTTAAGTTTTTTATTTTAATATACAACCTATCTAATTGTATACATTTTTTATACAAAAACAGCTTCATAAAGTCCGGTAATTACTTGTCTAGACAACTACTAAGTTCTAACGGTCTTTCTTTTTCAAAACTTCAGATTAAAAGTAAAATGGTCGCTCGGGAGAGAGACCATTTTACTTTATACATTAAACTACCGTAAAAACGATTTCCACGCGGACGAAATCGCTGGCAAAAGCTAGTAGTTTATAAAACCCCGATTGGAATTCGAGCCTGTGGAAACATAGTGATGAACGGCAGCCGGAACCGCCTTATAGCACTTTATCACTACATAGTATAAAACAAAGTCGCTTTCTCTGTCCCTATGTCCCTTTGTATGCCTAAATCTTTGAAACTACGCAACGGATTTTGATGCGGGTTTCAACAGCAGATAGAGTGATTCAAGAGGAAGGTTTATAAGCAAGTAGAAAGAGGGTCGGTAGGAGTAAAGTAGGTGTACGCGAACGAAGTCGCGCCGGGTCCACTAGTTTTATGATATTTTATCCAATTAAAATTACGTTAATCTATTACGATTATGTTGATATTAAAAGAGACTGGTGGCTGATATATTGGAAAATTGCATGCATTGCATGAATAGGTATTCATCATACGTACAGTCAGCTGCAGAGTGAATGCACACCTCTAGCATATTGAATATTTGTCAAATTAAGCACGAAGTATACTAGGAGCCTAGGTTGAAATTTTACCACCGATCGTCGATTGTTAAGTTTTGATGTCACGTTAATAAAACTCTTTGATGTCATGAACTATTTACGAGTAGCTACAATTCATCGACCTTAACTATTATTATCCATTATTCAACATAAAAATTAATCCAATATTCGTTCATGTAACCTTTGGTCACAGACGTAAATTGAAATCACTTACTATTGAGCATGGCGTCACTTGGGGCCGGAACGACGGGCCTCTCATCCACTGGCGAAGACTTCTTCTTACTCTTCTTCTCATCCTCCTGCAACACAACACCGTCACTTTTATCCGACATACGACGATTACAAAATCCAATAAATAATTAATAATTTGCTCGACTAAAATTGCAAGTTGTTTAACAACAGCGCAGGCAGAAAATAATGCCACCGTACGTTGCTATCAGTTTATCGTTTGACAAGCTTTATCATCATAGACTTTATCGGACTATTGACTGAACAGTACAGTAAACTATACCACATACACACTTGTGCATTTCAATGGAACTGTTTATCGTCGAGTTTACCTCTTGAAATCATATCGATTTAATTCGATTTAACCTTGTGGCCAATTTTATAATGTGAGGGTTGACGCGCTATTTAGGTAGGTGAGCGTTATTCACTATTCATTAGAATAGATTTTTATCAGCGTACAGACAGACCTTCTTATCAATATTTAATTACTTACTTCTGTTTAGGTACTAGCTACTGAATAAAATTACATACACCTATATCCACAAGGACAAAAACATCGATTCAAATGCAACATTTGACGTTGAACTCCCCAACTCCTCCAAAAATCCCATTGAACTACTCATGAGCTTCTTTATGCGATATAAAAATATTGGTTTTGTCAAGTGAATCTGCAATAAAAGCGTAAAACAAATAAACAGCCAATCAATCACAAATCGGCAGCGTATATAGAAAAGGATTATCACATCAGTCGTGTCATAAATCATGATTTCATGATCGGTTATGGCCGATATGTGGTACTATAACATCAACGTTTTCACGTCTCATGCTGGAAGAATAATACTCAATTTAAATATTAATAAAGTATATTAACGTCGAACCCAAGCTTTTGTTCCTATATGGATAGATACAGAGTAGGTAGTATATTTTTAGTACAGTTTCTAAGAGACGGAATTACAGGAAAAGGAAACACTTTTCTCTTGCCTTGACTTTGCGATCTCTGCCTACGCTATTCTTAGTTTTCAAGCTGTGTAAAATGGAATCTTTATAAAATACAAGACTAGCGAAATATGGTACCTATCTTACCATATATGTACCCGTCGTACTGTATTGTATCGTATCGTTCTTTAACAGTTCTACCTACAGAGCAATAAAAATTCCCTTCTTGAAGGTAGCTAACTTTCCAATCTTTGAACTTGGTCCGAATACATCACTACGCAAGTGTAAACGTTGTGTTGAACGGAACGTGCAATAAAGATTTTGCGCGTATGTAAACATATGGTTACTAACAGCTTTTACTTTTACCACCGCTTTTTTAATCCCTTGATTTTACTCCCTTTTCCTTCAAAGTTTAATTTTAAAAACTACCTTGTCACTGTTCTTTGATGTTAATAACTACAGTAAAAACTTTAAGTTTTATTTATGTAATATAAACGCAAATATTGAATAAGGTCTGCAAAACTATTAGACGCTGAGGGCGCCGTAGGTTATCCTAAGTCATCGAGTACAAAAATACGTGTGGCACTCGGGGACTGCCGCGGTAAAGCTATTGCATTCCAAGTTCTGATTTCTGTATATTATTTTGGTTGTCACTTGTTTTTTGTGTATAGCTATAGGTAGGGTACCTACACGTGAGTTGCTCTATATAAACGGATACGTAAGAACCTGTTTTAACCTGACCACGGAAAAGCCTAAAGGAAGGGTGATGATTCCGCTAATGTCTGGCATTAGATAGGTACACGCAGATATTTTAATGTGTTATTGAAAACGTGCATTAAAACTTTAATGCAAACCACTCTTCGACCGCAGATGGTAATAAACTACCTACACATATCCAATATTACTAGGTATTTTCTTTGGCAAGAAACTGTAGCTTTTAATTGCTTAAGCTTCATAATGGTTCTTAATTTAGAGCAAGTACGTGGAACGGGCAATAATGAGCGTATCGAAAGAAATTTATAGGCAACGACTTAATTATTATAATTCTGTGACCAACGATGAAGTGTGAGGGGCCATTGGATATTAAAATGTTAGAACCATTCTCGTTTCAGCGCTTTAGCACTTCGGAAGCTTGCCAACGTGTTAAAATGAGACGTCGCTTGGCTCTGTCATTGTCCATTAGTGTAAAGCGAGTAAGGGGAAATCTGATGAGCACTAGAAAGAATTAAAATTAAAACAAACAATACCTACTCATCCACGTGCACCAAGTCGCGCAGGTAAGTATGTGGTGTAAAAACTTTGACTATCTACTGTTGTTAGCTGAGTTGTGTATTAAGACAGGTGGTAGGTGCAAAGTGGTGATGCCCTCGAAAGCCCGAAGGTTCCTCGGGCTTATATATTTCGTTGGGCATTTAGAGTGTCGATGGTCGGCGCGGCGGCGCGTGCGCCGCGTAGAAATAGCCAGTGTCGCGGTTGGCACGGCGTCAACTCGCCACGGGCACGGTAAACACTTCCACGCTCTTTGTGAAAAAATATGACATCCCGCCGTTAGCGCTTGTCGGCAAATAAACCGCGAAATATGTTTCCACGGGCACAAAGTGGCCGAGCGCTCTTCAAAGGCTACGCTAAATCAACTTAATTTTCAAATAAACATTGAACGCGAAAACAACGGAATACTTCGAAGCCATATGCGCATGCGAAGATTAATAGCAGTATAACTCTGTGTAGGTGCTAAGACGCTCAGCCGTTAACGTTAAGATGTCTCGAACCGATATTCGTAAAATTCGTAACGAATGCTCGAATGTTTATTCGAAAAAAATATTATGTCATAGGGTTAAACGCAAAAGTCCTATGCATACTTCACAACAAAGCGGCAAATAATATTGGAAAAAATTATTCCACTCGAGTGAACAGACAGAGGAGGAATTCTATTTTATTACCCGGCGCCCGGCGCGCGGGCTCTGAAGGATTCCGCGCGCGAGCGACATAGCAGCGGAATTCTTGTTCCAACAAAATAATTTACCACTTGGCTCACCTATCCCACGATCTGTCTTCATTATTTTATATGTAGATAGCCGTTGAAGACATCAACCGCCGATTTTATATAAATTATTTTCAAATGAACAGTGAAAACAATGGGAGAGCGATGACAGAAAATGTTAGTCAATAAATGCTTATTGATAACCTTACCTTTTTTCTA
Organism: Blastobasis lacticolella; assembly: GCA_905147135.1. Lineage (NCBI taxonomy): Eukaryota > Metazoa > Arthropoda > Insecta > Lepidoptera > Blastobasidae > Blastobasis > Blastobasis lacticolella. The sequence goes on along the minus strand of LR990045.1, from coordinate 9,071,222 downwards.
CTCCTCGATGTGGTAGCCATGCCCTGGAAATGAAAAATGATTTCACAGTAATTGTTCCTAACAGGTAATGTATATTTACGCTGCACATGGAATTAGGTAATGCTCAACACGTCTTGCGACCTATGTCCCAAACGGACTGTACAACAGAGACGAAAACAAGAAATCAAGTGACGCGACATCGGCAACAAAGTTTTATTAATTTATTACCGTTACACCTAACAAGCATTTGTGACGGTCACCGATGGAATGATGCTAAGTATTCCACCTTTCATGGGGCTTCAATGTCGGACACGCCATTAGTTATCGCGAGGTGAACGGCCACTGATCCTCGACTAATGTCGTGTAACGAGCCACCAATCCCGATAACGATCCCTCTTTATCTATTTGGACAACTATATTTAATGAAGTAACGATATATGTGAGTACAGCTTTGTTTACAAACATTCCTGTTTCTAGGCGAGTTGCGACATTTCTACTGTTTTTGTTTTCTTACATAATTATTAGTATTTTATGAACGTATATTATTTAACTGTTCAGGGAAAATGTGCTTGGGTATCCTCGTGCATGATAACCAAATAGGATTAGAAATATTTTGGTTTAGGTACAGAGTAGGTAATGAAACGTGACAATAAAATGACCTTGTCTAAAGACAAGATCTAAAGGTCTGTCCATGGTGGCACAAACAAATAAATTATGTTATATTTGTAATTATACCTATAAACACATATCTACAAGTGTGATAGAGTAAGTGAAGATAATTAACATATGATGTTCCTAACTAGACAGCTATATACATTGTGCAGGCAAAACTTGTGCCATTGATATACCTAAGTACGCATTGCACGTATAAATGATAATTTTAGTTTCTTGTTTCTGTATTATAGCTTGTCATAATCCCAGTGACTGATATACCCAGTTTTTGGGAGCTGGCTTTTCTCCAAACACTGAGGGGCTTGAGGTCGATCGCGCTTAATGGCTGGCGTCCCGAGCATATTTCTAAAAATTATAGCTTCCATTAACACAAGTATTATAGGCAAGGAAAACTTTGTGAGAAAATTCGTTACTGGTTCCGGGAAGATATCAATGATGTTGTTACAGCCGCCCACGCTCGACCTGTTTTCTAAACACTAGTCTTCCAGATTTGAGGGAGAATGATATCCAATTGCTTTTTTGTTTTGCAAAGCTGAAGCTTACTTCATAATGTACTTCTTTCAGCATTACTAAAATGTAAGGTATAAATACATATTAGATGAATGAAGCGATCAACTCACTCGATACCCCAACCACGCGACCGCCGCGCGGAATTTATTGAAAACGCAACACCAACAATGAGAGTTCATCGCTTGAACTAGATCTTGTAACCTGGCCGTGTTCTTGATTTCGGGACAGATTTCGATCGGAAATAGCGAGAGCAGTGGCCGAGTAGCCCAATTGTGTTCCCTATTAACTATTTATAAATATCGTGCCGAAGCATCTAATGCAAACTGTTCCACTATCCGATTCTCATCCACAAACTACAAGCCAGAACGAAGTACCTACATCGTTATTTTCACTATCTAAAATCTTTTTTAGAATTCTGTGTCTAAAAGTTCGGGTCTCATTCGTTCGGTTCGGGTTCGGGCATTATTAGTTCATCGTTCAATATACCCCGCATCTGCACATCGTGCAACGCCAAAAATAAAACAATATGCACCAATTATTTCTCATTCCTGTAACAAAAAGTACCCACTCTACTGTATGTATGTACGTATGTAATATCTTTATTGCATCAAGAGAGTAAACGAATTGTTGTTATAAGCAAACATCTTGAATAGCAATCAGCACAAGCAACCGACGCCTAAACATGATCTTGTTGGGTACTATTGCGGAGATTAATATGTTCATTGTTAATCATTTTATCAAATTCAATATTTCTTGCGCTGTATACTTCTGTTAGCTCGAAGATAAAAGTAAAAATTGTATCAGAATTATGGAACTGTAAGTCTGTTAAGACGTTTTGTTTATGTGTAATACTTGTGTAAGACTATTTGTTTTCCTCAATAAATAAATAAATATAAAATTTACAACATTACTATCTTATTTATTAGTAAATTATTGTTGTTACTCATACTCGTACTCGCCCTGTTTGTTATTTGTTTATTTTGCAACTTCGGATTCTGTTTAGAAACAGTGTATGTATGTGCTTAATACCTACCTATGTGAGTTTATAGATTAATGAAATCGTTTGGTTCATTCTGGTAAATATACCAAACGAGCAGACGACCACCGCCGCAGGGAAACCAAAGTTTATTTTAACATGTAAAATATAAATACTTCCTACTTTTAGAAAATCATCATCAAGAAAATATACGAAGAAATAAGCTATATAATACGAAAACTACATTGAATCGCAAACTCGGCCCTATCCCTATTTTAAGAGAAGAGATCTTAATATCTTCTCTCTTAAGATAGGATAACTTTAGATTAGTTTCATGATAGAGCTTTCACTGTCCTTCACTTGTGGTTTGACAAAATACTTACTCAAACTTAGTACAAAAGTATTAATACAAACATGTAATTTATTCCGTAATTGCTTCTTTTTACAAGCATTTATTTACTTATCTTCACATGTCTCCATGTGTGTACGTAATAAAATCTTGCAATTTAAAAACCCATTTCTCGGTTTCAGTGACAATGTAATGTTATGCTTCCATCAAAAAATAATAATAATCATCATCTTGGCGTTAATGTCCCGGTTGTGCTCTCGCGCACGAGAGACCGGGGTCCGCCTTGACCATGATCCAGGATTTAGCAGGTCAGGTAATTACAGTGGAGCGACTGCCATCTGACCTCCATGACCCTGCTACAAGGGGAACCTGACCAGATTGGATCATGGTTATACATCCAGCCGCCTGAATGTGCAGGTTTCATCACGATGTTTCCCTCACCGTAAGAGCATCGGTTAGTATTCAACTAATGTACATAACTTAGAAAACAGTCATTGGTAAGTACATGGCCGGAGCGGGATTCGAACCCGGGACCTCTGGCTTACGAGTCGTATACTCTAACCGCTCGGCCACCGACGCTGCTCGGCCACCGACGCTACCATCATGCTGATCTATTAATGAAGACGGAAGGTGGCCATAGGAACTCCCTAAACTACTCATAGTAAACCCATCGAGTTTGGACTCGTTTCATTAGTCTTGACAAATACTCTGACCTATCACAGAGAAAGTGCGATAAAAGCTTGCTACAAAAATATATTTTCATTTGAGAAATTGTTGTATAATAAGTAGAGAGAGAGAGTGATCCAATTCGACTTTCTCAAGATAAATTAACCCTACAACTACTAACAATAAGAAGCTACATTATTCCGGAATGTCATAGGATAGGGGGAGTGCGGGAGAGTTTACCAGGTGGTCGATATTAACTACTGTTTATATAACATTTGTAGCACCACGTATTGAGATATTGTTGTACTTTTTAAATGTGACTTGCATACCCAGACCTTCTTACGCGACATTAATGCATTCGGCAGTTCGGTTTAAAAATGCAAAGTGCTAACACGTTTTTCAGTCCGCTAAGTAACTCTTTTTGATTTTTAACATTTCATTGATGTTGTTTTGTTTAAATAGACCCAAACAAACTTGTTTGTTGTTTGGGTCTATTTATACAAACTACCTATATCAAGTATATTCACCCTAGTAAAACTTACAAATATCTATAAGCTATCTTTACTACTTTATGAAATATCGTAGTTTATGTTTACTCATAAGTGTATATCAAATGTCCTTTAGAAAATGTATAGCGAAATAGTGCGGCTTAAGATACCTACAATCCATAGAAAATAGGAATACATAAGTATAAAAAATAATGTGGTTAGGTATTTTATTGGAGAGCGGGTATACTCTCCCCGAGTCCCCCTACTTTTGATCCCGGTAAAACCATTAAATCCCGCGGGACAGTTGAATGTTTACTGAGAACCGAACTATGCGTCGGTGAAAACCACGGGGAACGGCTAGGTAGTCAATAATAAATAAAAACTATCTATATTCTAGTTTCTTATAATATTTAAGCAAGTCAAAGTTTAATTAGACTGATATCGGACCAACCTTTATCTTTGTTTTAACATCGTAACCACGTAGGCTTCTATGATTTCCTCGAAATATTATGTGCAGTGCACTAAAAATTGCTCTACATTCTCTACATTTCGCTTGTGGTGTCGTGGGGCACCAACCCTACGACTGACAGGTGTCGTTCAAGGCGCGACAAATGTCTGAGAGACTGACCAGTTAGGACCACCGCGGCACTGTAGACCAGAAGAAAATGGACAGCTAGCGTTATTAGAAACTTAACTTTATTTGAACGCAATATCTTACAAATTCTGAACTTACCAGTATGCAATTAGATTTACGAAGCAAGAAAATTGGAGTAAGTAATAAATAATAAGTACCTATAGATAAGGTTACCCTATACCTACCCTAGGTTATATCTATCTAATCCTAAGTTCAGCGACATAATTACCGAAAGAAATAATATACTTCTTGGCGTTCAGGCCCCGGGTTGCACTATCGCATCGAAGCGCCTTGGTCCGCCTTAACCAGGATCCAGGATTTGTCAGATCAGGTAACAGGACATGTTTACCTAAATAATAATACGAAACTACTTAACTTGTAACTACCGATCAATTCACCAACAACCCATTCCGTAACTGGTATCAAAAGTATCGTAAATCATCATAGTACCCATATCAACGACCTATACAATAAAATATAGTATATCAATCAAGTTCACAGTGAATAGAAAGGGGGCAATGCCAGCTCCTTTGCGTTCAATCGATTATGGTCAATCCTTACAAAAGGTTGCGATGTTGACTTGTCCATACTTTATTATAAGACCTCTCGGCATATTATCGTACCCTTAGTCAATAATAATAAGAAAAAAAAGTGTGAACTGGAAAATTAAACGAAAACACAATTTATGAAGTTAAACGAAAACAAATTATACTTTCGAGAAAATGATTCTCGAAAGAATAATTTGAGTACAAGTCCTCCTAGATAAACGAAAAAAAATATTGCTCGATTCGAAAAATAAAATGTGCGACATATTCTAATGGCCGTACTATAACTTTCGAAGTTTCGATTAAAAATTACAAGTATCTACGTTAGAAACTAATTCTGCAAAGCGTAGAACTGATATTTGCGTAAACAGGCTAACATGAAGGTAATGATGATGATCCATAGCTAATATTGTTTGAGGGGCTAAAGTTTTTTTAATGCGCTGAAAATTACATTTAGATACCGCCTGAAATTCGTAGACTTCATTAATAATATGCCTATATTAAGTCTCATTACTCACATTACTAATATGTCGGATAAGTATTAGTGAGAGAGAGACATCATCATTCATCATCTCTCAATTCTTATAATATAAAACAATTTATATTAAATAAAAACATTTGATGTTAACAGTGACTTTTTAGGCACAATTCCCACCAAAATGAAACCGAAAGATCAGGCCAACCATGAGCATGGCGAGGTGCTAGGCGAATATCGATCTTAGCCGTTGGCGTTCATAACAAAGCGAAAGAAAACAAAGTAAAGCCACTTTGTTTGAAAAACAGCTCCTTGTGCTGCAGTGTGATTGCTTGCACGATAATCTGGCTTACAAGGTTTCGTTGCGGACTCTACCACCAAGTTACGATTGATTGTTATCGTTAGTTGTGAACTTGTGATTGAAAATCTCATAGTGAGAGTGAATTTTTAACGAAAAAGTTTAGAGGGTTGTGCGCAATTGACAAGAAATATTTGCATAAAAAATACAAGAAGAATATTTAAAATTTTCTTTTAACTGATAAACTATGCAGATATCTATAATTTAACTGGAACTATGATTAACCAGTTATCGCATATAATATTTAAGTACCAATATCCAATTCGAAACGAACGTTTGATTTGCTGAGATATGTGAAATATTGAATAGGAAAGTGATTGGAGTAAATTGCGGGTGGGCACGCGGGAAATGAAACTGAAGGGACGCAAAACAAACAAAGAAAGAAATTGAAGATGTCGATTGGGCGGCTTCGAAGTATTGCCTACCTATTTGTTGATACCCACAAAATTAATCACTATTTTCACATTGTCATAGTAATAATGTTTCTGTAATTAATTTAAAGTTGATGAACCTATGTAGATGACCAATAAATATTTTAAAATAAATGATGTGTAATGTACCTAAGCACTGTTGAAGCACTGGGGTGAGTATCGGTGAGTCCAGGTGGTGGTGGTGTCTTGGCCGGAACGACGGGCGCGAGGCGAAGCGCGAGCCACGGAGGCGCTGGGCGCAGCAGAGTCCGCGCGAGGGCCGCTACAGCGACTGTCGCGGCGGCGCGCCCGTCGCCGGTTTATTGCGCGGGTATTTCGGTAGATCACCACCATCGGACAAATCACGGCCGTGCGACCCGGCGTGAACGAGCATTCTAATAATAAAACTTGTTTATATTTTTTTATTCCCTCCATGATTTTTATTGTACGTTACCTACGGCCGCAGCGGACGTTCGGGAATTATAACCGAGGACTCACTCGTCGGCCTCGATGGCCACGTGCGTCCAGAAATAGAGCGGCCGGCATCATATTTATCACTGATTACGAGGAATTTGTCGCGGATGGGTAATGGGTTTTGGCGGCGACGCGTGCGGCGGCGGCGGCGGCGCGTAGTCGGGCCGGGGCGGTGGCGGTACGTACCGTGATCGTGTCGGTGATGGCGCTGCAGAAGGCGCCGAAGCCGGAGTGCGAGGCGGGCGGGGTGGGCGGGGAGCGCGGCGGGGAGCCGCCGGCGCGGTCCATGGCAGCGCCCGCACGGGCGGTCGGCGGTCGGCGGAGCACTGCCGCGGCGCTCCGCTCGCGCCCTCGCGTTACATAAACCCCGCCGATTGCCCGCTGCCCGCTCCCACCTGTCTGTTGTCGCTACGTTTTGGCATCGCATCGCATGCAACCCACAACAATAACACTAAATAATTATAGACAGGGTATTTTGAGCGCACTCAACGCTTCACGTTAGCCACCTACTAGTGAGACTAATTGTGCTAATTCGAAGCTGCTTGTCTTAATGTAGCGTATGATTTACGCACCTACACAATGGGTACTTACTACTTACCTACGATCACATTTTTCACGCGACGGTATCTTAAATCCAGTTTGTTTTGGCTACGCTGAACTAGGGACTAATTGCTATAAATCCTTCTTTCATCGTGAAAACCAAGTAATTTCTGTATATTTTGGCTGGAGTCATCGTAAACCCGGATGCCGCCGCGGCGGCATAATAATAATTGTGCCAATTCCATTTCAGATAAACACAGAAAATTTAGGGTACCTAGTCATCAAAATCAACAAGTATAATCTAAACTCATATTAGTAAGCTTTTAAAGAGAAAAGATTTTATTGTTTATCGTTTCGTTTGTTTGTAATGGATAAATTCAAAATCTAGATTACAAAGCCGATTTTAAAAATTATTAAAAATCTTACAGCTGTAGAAAGCTACATTATCAGCGACTAACATAAGCTTACATTTTATCTTCAAAAAGTTTTGATATTCCTAGGAAAATTATACCCATGGTATCAACATACTGTATGATAACGCATAATTTCAGAACGGCTACACCTATTTAACTAAATCTTTTTTATGTATTTCTAATTATCAGGACAAGGTTTATATGTAAGAAAAAAGGGTAGGTAGATGTAGGGTAAGGGTAGAGTAGGATAGTGGTAAGATAGAGGGGTAGAGTAGATTAGGGGTAGGGTAGGGTAGGAGTAGGATAAGTAAAGTTTCCAGTCAGTGATCCATGGGGTGGGGATTTGGAGAACCGTAGCTCGTAGCTTGGCAGTGAAGGGCACTTGCCTTTTTGCTGCCAGAGCAACGTGTTATAGAGGTGGGTAACGCATTAGCGATACCCCTGGTGTTGCTAATGTATGTAGGCAGCGGTGACTACTTTCCATCAGGTGGCCCGCTTGCCTGTTTGCCAACCGTAAGACATGAACAACAAAGAGCTATCCAGAATGTATTGCTTTTTTAATGGTAGGTATGTAAAGTACGATGGACAGAATAAATTCCGCTATCAATGTCCTTATTGTTATACAATACCTACATAGGTACTAGCATCAACAGCTCAAAACAGTCCACAGTTGGACTTGCTGGCACAGAAATTGGATTAGTAGACTCATTAGCGTGAATTTTACAAAGAGAACTACAGTCTGGTAAGAAAGTCGAAGGCGCCACTTGACAGCAAAAGTACTCAATTTGATAGAAATTCATTGTTACAAGAGCTGTAGTTTCTTTTTAGAACGTTCTTGCCAGACTAAAGAGAGTAGCTCGTATAAGTAGGTTCATTACTATCCGATTATTCAACTTTATTGTCTACTGTAACTTTAGTACCTACCTATATGTCCAGTTCAGAAAATTGTTCCCCTGTAAACTTGGGCCATCGAGAAGGTGCAGGAAATACAAAGGTAGGTCTAAATATGAATTTGTTTCAACAGTATATAGGTAGTAAGGTAGATAATTGTGTGATAGGTGAATTTACTACTATAATAAATTCTAATCAGGTTGTCTGTTTTCACATAGCAGCAGTTATAACCGGCGAACAGGATCGATTTTGAAGAGACGTAAGAACCTTGGAAAAACCTTGGGTTTTGGGGAAGGACAAAACCTTTTATCGGACTCTGCATGATCGAAAACGCCAGAAAAATACTTCAGTATGGTCATAATATGTCACACGCCGTCGTAACATAGCATAGGCGTAGAAACTGTAGTTATACTAATAGGTATGTAATTATCATGTGTTTAAAAAATTTAGACATATAAAATAAATCCGCAAACCCCTGGTGTTGCGGATGTCCATTGGCGGCGATGACTACTTACCATCAGTAAAAAAGATCATCATCACAGCCCGTTACAGTCCACTGCAGGACTTAGGGCCTCTCCCACGAAAGGGGAGGTTATTGCCATAATCCCCACGCTTGGCAGGCGGGTTGGAGATCGCAGTATTTAAACATAACAATGGAAAATGCTGCTTCCCATTTTCCAGACTACGGAGACTCTTGATCTTTTGCCTCAAAAATATTAGTCGCCTTGTACGACACCCAAGAGTGTAAGGGGTTGGTGCTATTCTACTCTGCCGGACACCACACGGCCGCCGGACACCACACGGCCGACCGGAGTAAAAAAGATATTCTCAGATAATTACAAAAACAGTTGCAATTGAGGTTTTCTATTACAAACGAAGAATCACGATTTCTTACACCCGTCTGAACCGACAGCTGTGCATACAAGCATCTTCGTCAATTTCTTTATTTCGTCACGATTTTACACAATGAGCGGTTTGACTAAGTAAATGAATTATTGTGCTCGTAGGTAAGTCAGTATTTATATAGAAAATATTTTTCATTCTGCTGTTGAACTGATAACAGTGTTATTTGCAAAATGTTAAATGGCCCAACTATTAACGTAACAGTGCGCATTCTAATTCTTTATTTGTCGGTGTTAATAACAGAATGCGGGAGAGTAAAAAGAGTCATTGGCGGAGTGCAACTTGACTGTGGTAAAATCTTTACAAAATGTATTTAAATATTATTTCGGATATAGCTAGAAGTACGTAATGTTTTAAGTACAGTAATATTTGCAAACATATTTTAGCCGTGCTGTCCATTGATAATCATCTACCTTATTTGGCTGCAGTCCTTTGATAATCATCAAACGTTGCCTTATTAGGCACTATTCTGAGTATCTTACAACGTATTGTGTAGTGTTCAGTCGAATTCACAGCTCATGTTGATGATTATAGCTGTATAGATTAAGCTGACTGGTTAGATCATTTTTATAAGTCAATGCTTTTTTGCTGACTTTGAGCTACAGCTCAGTATGAAAGATAACCCGCCCTAAATCATATTAAAATTTACCTCCTAAGAATTACAGCAAACATGGGCGCCGACTCCGTGGATGCTTAGAGGCTCGAGAACCCCGAGCACTAGATAGGGGGTGCTGAGCATCCATGACCGTAGCCATCAAAACAAAATTAATCAGTACCTACTTAATTGGTTTTGGCCAACTAAAGCAAAATACTTATAAATTATATTTATTTATTTATTTAACGGTTGATTATACATTTAAACATAAAAGAAAAGTACAACATTAGGATCAACACAACCGGTGCTACTTATTTTTAACAAGAAATCTCTTCCAACTGGCCTAAAGAGAGATGTGATTAATAATTGCAGACAAGACATGCACAATAGTCGCGTTTCTATGTATTGAACCTGCGACTGCAAGCATTAGCCGTGTCGATTGGTGGCTATTAACGCCAGGGGCGCTGACTCCGTGGGTGCTCGGAGATCCAGCACACATTAAAGTCAAATAGTGGGTGCAGAGATCTTTTGAGCCAAAATTCGAAAAATTTCGAGCTCGCTATTCTCGCTCATTTTTGAAATATTCACACCACCCGAGCCGCATAATCAACTATAATTGAGAGCCATTGTACCTATCAAAAATACCATGACAGCAAAGTTGTCTTATCAAGACTGTCTTATTATCTATATTAAAATCATCCTAAAATAAAATAAAAAAAGATAAGACATAATTGGACACATGCAATAATACATTTAAAAAAATAAAACATTTACGGCTATCAATTTACAATGAAAGTTTTAACTTAAATATACTTAGATACTATAAAAATCCAAGGCCGCGAATGAGTTCTTGTTTCTTAGGGGACAGCAAAATTCATTAAGCCAATTCAATTTGGCTAGCCAACAGTGCACGAAGCATTTCAACTGCCCAACTCTCATATATTGGCAACACATTGGCGACTCCCGTAATTTATGGGCGGCGGTAAACAGGTTACATTACAATATATGTACCCATAGAAAAATTTCTATCTATGGATGACCCGCTTGCTCGTTTACTACTGTATTATTAAAAAATATGTCCTAAACTCAGGTACCCAGCTGCGTGTAGCATCTCTCCGCAACGCCACCGACCGCACTCACCTGTGTGGTGCCGTGATCCTCACTGGCCACTATGCGGTGACAGCTGCGCATTGTGTGGTGGAGTCCCCCGAACATTATGTGCTAGAGCTAACCAACGCTTGCGACGAACGACCTTGGAGCAAGGTCTTCCAGGTGTTTGTGCATCACCTTTACGATAGGTATTTCCAATAATACCTTTTTTTAATAATTACCCGATCTTGAATAAAAAGTGGGGTGTTATAATTTTGACTGAATTCTTTATTTAAAAACCAGTTTAATCGGTGTGTAAACCTTAGAAGTTAATTTATGGTGGTAACATAAGTTACAAGGTACTAGGCTGGTCCAAAAGTTTTTAGCCAACGGCTTGTTATACACCCTATAGTTTTAATTTTCTACGACGGTGGTAACGCGGGAAGCATTTTGTTGTAAGATATATTATGATTATAAATATGGGTTTACGTTTATAGAATCACATAAAAATTTTATCAGCCCCTTTGGTGAATTGTCCCTTGCCTATGCTATTGTCGTTTGTTGATTTTATGATTTTAAACAAGGTCAGAGCGACATGAAACATGAACCTAGACCAGGGTAGCCGCCAAAGTCAGTCACTCCAGAAAACGTCATAAGGGTATAATCGCTGATAAAAAACATATCACTATATTACTAGCTGTGAGATTCAGTATGAAATATAGTTTCAAACCCATGTAGTTTCTATCATTTTTACGGACCATGGAAATTATGTATCATGAATTGGCACAAGTAACTTTCTGCTCTTCTCTGAGAAAAGAGGCTATTATTCGAGATACAACCTTCCTAATCTTATGAAGTTAATGTAAAGTGGTGGAAACTACCTGGAATCTAATCCTAATTTCATCCTGAATCTCATGCTTGTTAATGTTGTGACATTTCTCTAATAACGACTTCACCCTGACGACATTTTCTAACGTGAAAAAAGTTAGCGGTTGCCTTAGTCTAGGTATATGTTTGAGGTCGCCCTGACCACGTTAAAACTTATAAAATCAATTAATAATAATATCATGTGATAAAGGCAATTCACTAAATTCGCTGATTAAATTTTCTTGTGTTTTTTTATACGTTAACCCTAATAATATAATTATAGTACGTCTGCCACGAAATGCTTCCCATATTACTAAAATAGTATGAAATTGAAATTGTATGGACAGATATGTTTTTTTAATATTCGATAAAAAAATAAGTAATCGTCGCCGCCTATTAATTTTTGACTAAGGAGTTTGTAATAAAAATTGCCTTTAAATGATACAAAAATTAAAACAATAGCATGTATAACAAGTCGTTGGTTAAAACTTTTGGAACAGCCAACGTTTTCAGGCGGAAACTGCTTGCCTTTTATTATGATTGGAAGGCCCCGTCGTATAAAAGTTCGTGGAAATGTCAAAATGGTATTAAATTCGTAAGATGCCCGCCCGGAGTTCCGTACAGTAACGCAACCTGCGTTCTGCAATATGGGTCAAGGCTTATGGTCAAGGAAAGGGTTGAGAAAGTCGCTTATATAAATTGTATATTTCTTTGGAAGTCCGTAGATATCATAACTACGTCTAAAATGCCGATACCACTTATATAACTTCAGATTATATAAAAGTATTGGGCATAGTTTTATTTTTATCATAGCAAAAGTATTTAAAACGTAGACTGTTTCCGGGACTACAACATACTTAAGTTTAATGCTAATACAAAACATAGACTGAGCCAAGTCGCAAGCACAATACACAAAAATAGAGTTAAGTGCCTACTTTAAAAATAGGTCTTTGTCACGGTTAATTTCATTCAGACATTTGCTAGTGCCCTAGTGAAATGCACATACCACAAACTCCTAAGTAATGAAGTATGGGTACTTAGCAGTAGGTGGGCCTAAAGAATTTACCGTTTCATTGACACCGGCGCGGGCGCAGGCGAGCGGGCGGGCACGACATCGCTCTGGCGCGGGTGGCGTTCGGGCCGGGCGCCGCGGGCTGGCTCGCTGACGACTTCTTGCCCGTCTCGTCATTCGGCGTATCAGGTGAGTTATAGTTACCTAGGTCCCGTCACGTAAAAATAACGTCGTTTTTTTAACTATAGTCCCAGTTACGCATGCTAATTTTCGGCATGATGATGCATGCTCAAAACTAGTACGCTTTTTTCACTATGGAGTTTCAAGAATTTTCAGCATGATTATTAAATAGCATGCTGAAAACTAGCACACTTTTTCCACTTTGACATTAAACAAACATGCCTATGCTGCTAATAAGCACTTGCTCAAATATAACATTCTTTCGTGTATGAAATTAGCATGTATTATATAACTAAGGCTTATGAGTAAAATTATAATAAACTAGCTGTTCCGCCACGTCTTCGTTCACGTGTTGTCCTACTCTATAAACTTTCCACTTTAATCACTCTATCTATTGTTGAAAACCTGTGCTTAAGACCCTTCAGAAGCTGTTCAATTTCAAGCTTTCAAAGTTTTTTGAAAGTTCAAGCTATAAGCTGTTATCGAGAGTCATTACGAATCGTCTCGCACGCAGGTTTGATGACTTCCAGCCTCCCGAACAAGCCGGATTCCGAAAAGGTTTTAGTACCATAGACCACATACATACGCTGCGGAAGGTTGTACAGAAGACCGAAGAGTATAACCGGCCATTATGCTTGGCGTTTGAGGACTATGAGAAAGCCTTCGATTCGATCGAAACTTGGGCGGTGCACCAGTCTCTACAGCGGTGCCAAATTGACTAGCACTGAAGTGTTAGTCAACTGGACTGGGACGGACTTGGCATCAATATTAACGGCGAGTACCTCACGCACCTCAGATTTGCTGACGATATCGTAGTCATGGCTGAAACCCTGGAAGACTTGGGCAAAATGCTCGATGACCTCTGTAGTGCCTCTACGAACAAGACGAAAATTATGTCGAATGTCCATGTTTTGCCTACTCCAGTGACAGTTGGAGGCACTCCACTTGAAGTTGTTGACGACTATACATACCTAGGACAAATAGTCCAGCTAGGTAGGTTCAATTTCGAGAAAGAGGTCAATCGACGAATCCAACTCGGTTGGGCAGCGTTCGGGAAGCTACGCCACATATTTTCGTCCCAATTACCGCAGTGTCTCAAGACAAAGGTCTTTGACCAATGTGTGTTGCCAGTGATGATTTACGGAACTGAAACGTGGCCACTTACTATGGGCCTTATAAGAAAGCTCACTGTTACCCAAAGGGCAATGGAAAGAGCTATGCTCGGAGTTTCTTTGCGCGATCGAGTCAGAAATGAGGAGATCCGCAAGCGAACCAAGGTCACTGACATAGCTCTAAGGATTGCCAGACTGAAGTGGCAGTGGGCAGGGCACATAGCTCGAAAAACAGATGGCCGATGGGGCAGTAAAGTTCTCGAGTGGCGACCACGTACCGGTAGACGCAGCGTGGGTAGGCCTCCTACAAGGTGGACCGACGACCTGGTAAGGATCGCAGGTACCAGCTGGATGCGGAAAGCACAGGACCGGTCTTTGTGGGGATCTCTGGGGGAGGCCTATGCCCAGCAGTGGGCGTCTTCTGGCTGATATGAAGATGATGATTGTTGAAAACCGATGAAAATCAGTTTAGTAGTTTTTGAGTTTATCGCGAACGGAGAGACAGACTGACAGACGCAGCATGGGACTTTGTTTTATAATATGTAGGGCTAATAAATTAGTGGTATAAAGGGGATAGACATCCCCCTCCACTATCGCTCAGAATTATTTTTAACTATACTAAAAGATCAGCAGCCCATACTAGTCCACTGCTGAACTTGAGCCTTCTCTACTCCACAGTAGAATATTCTTCACGCTTAGCAGTCATGTGGAGATGGCGTAGTCAAAATACTCAATCGATAACGACAGCTGCTTGTTTTCTGGGCATGTGCCCTAGCTGGTCTCGCCTTGTATGGCAATCGTAAGTAAAATAGATGGTGAATGCTGTGTTCTACAGTGATGGTAACCACACGCCCAGAAATGTCCACTGTACCAGAACGTCCTCTTCATCAGAATGTCCACTGTATCAGAATGCCCACTGTACCATAATGTCCACTGCATCAGAAAGTAGGGGAAGAGTAGGTTAGAGTAAAGGAAGGTAGGAGTAGAGTTCATTAAATTGAAATACGAGAGTGAATTCACGCTGGAAATCTAAGTCAAAGAAGATAAGTTTATAAGTTTAGTATGTCCTTGGGGGTAATTTCCGAATTCGAATTTGGTTTGTTGATGTACTTCGTCAAATATCGTTTATGTGGTGCATTACTATTCTATGTTTTACAAGGTGCAATCAAGATTTAATCGTAAGCATAAAGTTAAATATACTACTGAACTTTATGATCGTAAACCTGCTGCTGTTCATTTGCGGTATTGCGACAATTAACAGTTAATCATTTTGATGAGAAGGAATTTTATGCGAATTACATCATTATTTTGTTTAGTACCTATAATAGGTACCTAGACCCAGATCGATTAGTTTCTCACTCGGAGAGACAACATTGGTAAAGTAGCCACCTGTAAGGTCATACCCGGAGAGAGTCTCACTGCCCAACACCGGGTCCTTGTAATGGACCTGCGCGTTAAGCCCCGAGGTAAATACCGGCAGCAGTGCCGACGCCAAAGCCGATGGTAACTGCTTGAAGGAACCAAGTCATGAGTCTTGAGTTCGCCGCAGCTGTCATTCGTCCTTAGTGCTGCGACAGACGGTGAACCCGCGTTAGTTCTGTTCCTGAGTTTTTGAACACAACTCTGGAACAGAACTTAGGCAGCTATCGCACGGGCGGCGAAGACGGTGCTCGGAGTTTATCTAGGAGCGGTCGCAGGCTTGACAAGAAGACCTGGTGGTGGAACGAAACAGTCCAGAGGGAGACTCGGTTGAAAAAAGTCCTCTTTAAAAAGTGGCAAGCGTCCAGTTCTCCTGAAGACCCCGCTGCATTCAGGGATGCCAAACGTGCAACCAAACGAGCAGTAGCCAGAGCCAGACGAGACCACTTACGTCCTTTGTACGATAAATTGAAGGCGTTTAAGGGGCAGAAACTCATTTACAAGTTGGCATGATCGAGGGTTAAAGCGGCACAGGATATCTCCACATGTCGCTGTGTTAATGACTTTAGCAGTAACCTGTTATGCGATGACCGCGCGGTAAAGGAGAGATGGCGCTCGTACTTCCACGAGCTGCTTAATAAGCAGCACAAAGAGGTGCAGCCACCGAACCTCCTTTGGAATCATGGACTTGTGCCACCGATAACGCCTGAGGAAGTCGAAACGGCTCTTCGCCTCATAAAAAACCGGGAAGCTGTCGGGGCCTATTGAGGCGTGGAAATCGATGGGCACTCCTTACCGGGAAGATACCCAACCAATGGAGAATGAGTATCATTACCCCAGTCTACAAGCGCAAGGGCTCGGTCCGGGAGTGCACTAACTACCGCGGTATAACGGTGATGTCTCACACCATGAAGCTCTTGTAATGCATTACAGACACGCGGACTCACAGATCAAAGAACACGCCCCTGCATTTTCTGTTTCTGTTGATGCAGAAAGCCTTCGACTCTTCGACTGTCCCTCTCGGGAGATTATCTGGTGGGCGTTGCAATCCAAGTTGGTGCCCGAGGCATATATTGACATTACGTCAATACTCTCCTATACGGCAGCGAGACATGGCCTCTACTAGAGCGACACAAGCGTGAGCTGCGCGTCACGCGTCACGCGAAATGAAGATCCTGCGGTGGAGTTCCACGGAATGATCGTATTCGAAATGCCCACGTTCGAGGTAGCCTTGGCGTCCGTGACATCCCAGATAAGCTGCAAGAGTGCCGCCTAGTTCGATAGTAATACAGCCACGTCTTGCGCAGACCGGCAAACTACGAGGGGAACATATGTCTGGCCATGCCACCCCCGCCAGGCACGGGAAGGAGAGGCCGGCCCAAGAAGCGATGGCTTGACGTAGTCAAGAGTGATATGCGTGCCAATAAGCTCACCACTATGGACGCCGAAGACCGAGTGACGTGGGCCAGGAAGAGTAGGAAGGCGAACCCCGGGCCCCCGCGTACCACGCGGGAGCGCAACCGGGATATAACGCCAAGATTATGATGATGACCTATAATAGGTACCTAAGACGGTCCCAAAGATATTGTCCCGTGACAGGCAGATGGACACACAACGGAGGCTTAGTAATATGGTACCTTTTCCACCCTTCGGGTACGAAACCTACGCAGTACCTCAACCTACCCTATTTGGACTTTAGACCGTGTCCGATTTGTACGCATTCAAAGTAAGGCAAGCTCATTTTATACTGATGGTGGGTACGTTCATGTGCTGCCTTCAGTACCCATTATTTTAATTACATACGTAAAGACATCAACGGCTCTCTCTCGGCATTCATATAAAAGACATCAACGGGAGCGTCACTCGCGTTGAACTCTTTTATAAGAAAAGTCCTTCATGTTTCATAAATTACATGTATGATAATTTTATCATCTGGTTATAGGATTGGTAGCTGTCATCCAATATTTTGAATGCTGAAACTCTTTCAATTATTTAAGCACCACACTTTTTTTTAATTACGTGTTTTTTTACGATTTTCACCAATTTGGCGCTAATTCTTACTGTCTGATCCTCAAGCCCCCAATCCTGGTGCTGCTGGTCTGAATGGTGGGTTCACTGTAGACGACGGTATCCAACTGCCACTGGAACTCTGGTCCCACGTGCGGGACCTCAAAGTCTATTCAAAGCCGTTTTTATATTTTTATGTAGGTTTTATAGGTGGTCGTTTTGATAGACTAGAGAATTTTGTTTAACAGACAGTTTAATACAGTGAACAATACGGCGGGATGATCATTTCGATAGAGTGGTCAGTTTGATAGGATGGACATTTCTGTACATTGGATATATTGACACAGTGGACCATGCGAACCTAAAAGGCCATATAGTAATCTTATCATTATCCATGCTGTCAATCACAGCTGATGCCCGGATCGGCTTTCTTCTATTTCCTCCTACTGTGAAGTATGTGACCTACAGTGAAGGATATTTGTAATAATATCCATTGTAATTACCTGATCTACCAAATCCTGGAACATGTTCAAGGCGAATTCCGGGCCCTCGCGTGCTAGAGTACAACCGGGACATCAACGTTAAGATGACCCACTCCATGAGTAGCAGGCATGCTGCAGAAAACGTACAACAGAAAACGATCTACGGAAGTCTTAAACTCTTGAAAAGACAAGTCATACTATCCTCGTATTTTAGGTGACTGCAAGATATATGGATACGGTAACAGATACGATCACCTGGAGGATCCATCGGCAACGTTGGTGGCAGCGGATGTGGTAATCGTATCTCTGGATTACTGCACGAAGGCGCTAGGCCCGATTGCGCCCGCGAGCAACGATGGAATGATGTGTGCATTGGGGCAAGGCGCAGATGCATGTCAGGTAATGTAACTGTGGAAATATATTTCGGACCTTTTCACTGCGCAAACTTAGTACTTATATCTATGGATGTAGCACTTAGGTAGAGTCTTGTCTAAAAAGTAAGCCGAATTTAGAAATTATAAGATTCATTAAAATCAACACCATCTTTTTGCTATTGTTGTTTATGATGGACGTCTTCACTATCCAAAATCATGTTGCTTAGTTT
This sequence comes from Blastobasis lacticolella, assembly GCA_905147135.1. NCBI lineage: Eukaryota > Metazoa > Arthropoda > Insecta > Lepidoptera > Blastobasidae > Blastobasis > Blastobasis lacticolella. The sequence goes on along the minus strand of LR990045.1, from coordinate 9,052,572 downwards.
TTAGACAGTCTACACAATTTCGTCCTTATCCGCCATCTCTCACTTGGCCACGGGATGGGGCTTGGCCACATTACCACATCCCATTCGTGAGTAAGATAGCGTCGCTGCGCAACATTATGTCTAGAAGTCAAAAAGTTGGAATGTCGATTTTGTAAAGGTTTCTATATACATATCTAGCGAATACATAATCTTGCTGCGGCTCCTTAGCAATTCATGCAAAGCTCGTAAACTGCGCTGCGCGCGTGCAGATACTTAGTAATAATTTACGAGCCGGTTCGAAGAATTAATATGCGCGCGCGCCAGGCAGGTTGTAAGCAGAACCTTTACAAATAGGAAGACTTTAGGCCCAGGTACAAGTATGCAACTCTGCGTAGGTAAGTTCCAAGCCTAGGTACCTACCTACCCATACCTTTTTATTACCACCATTTGATTGCTCATCATCAGCTGCGACCTCGAGCTCAATTTCACGGAAATTTTCCAAAACAATTTAAGAAAAATGACTGTCGTAGGTAGGTACCTCTGTATTTTTTTGTCATGCGATCGGTGAACAGGTAAACAAACCACCTGACGGAAAGTGATCACAGCACCTGCCTGTAGACATTTACAACACCAGGAGTATCGCCAATGCGTTGCATACCTCTTTAAGCAAATAAAGGCAAATGCCCCTTCACTGCAAAATCCACGGTTCCCTAAATCCCCACCCCATGGAGCACTGGATACCTCAATTTGGCTACAGTATTCTGTAAGGTGGAGGTAGTTCCCTAGTCGGGCGGCTCCAATTCCTAAAATGCCTTTCTTAAAATGTATCTGCAATAACATAACATTTTCCTAGGGAGACTCCGGCAGCCCGCTGATGTGTGGCTCTTATCTGGAAGGGATCAGCAGCTACGGGCAGGGGTGCGGCGTGGCTGGCGTACCGGGCGTCTACACCAGCATCGGCGCACACCTACCTTGGATACGGCATATTATTGACATTAAATGACCAAGGATTGTACACACTCGCAGTTTTGTTATTATTATCACTGCCTGCTCTTTGAAATTAATAATACACGAAGCTGTAGCGATTTTTCCTATGCGCGCTGCTAAGAAGGTGGTATTCTCGGTCTGCGCCATTGTTCCTCGAAAAATATAAGCTTTGGGCAAGGAATTGTAGGTACATAACACTCATTTCACACAGAGCCATCTAGCCCCAAAGTAAGCAAAGCTTGTGTTATAGGTGCTAGATAACTGATATACTACTTATATACTTTTAAATACATACATGGTCTTAAATACAACACCCCGATCCGTAACTCAAATTATAATTCATCATTTCAATTTCTGTTCAGCCGGGAATTGCACCCGGGACCTCTTGCGTGGCAGACCCACTGTTAATCACTGAACCACTCACTTTGCCTTGGGGTCTTCAAGACATGACATTGTCGCTTCCCATCAGTGATACTATAAGGTAAATTATAAAGATATAAAAAATAGCCAGAATCAACCACTTCTCTCAGCGTCGTATTTAACACAGGATTCAAATACATTCCTTTATTTGTCTAATACCCTGATAACGACATGCTCTTATCAATCCCCAGGCAGGGCATACTTACTCCGCTGGCTCACCTAGTGTGTATTAGTCTCCGACAGAAAACGCGGTTTTATATGTCATACGATAGGCCATCAGACAAGCAGGCCACCTGATGAAAGTGATCACGGCTGCCTATAACCGTATGTTCCTATCTAACAAGGCCAATAAGACAGACGACTCAACCCAAGTGATGAAACTAAAATACAACCCGACATTTGACTTTCATGACAGTTTCATTAAACTGCCCGCCATTCAAAATGTAACCTACCGAAACGACCACCTATAAAACCCACATAAAAACGACACTCAAAAGAATAAAAAGGCCCGCGCGTGGGGGGCGACCAAAGTTCCAGTGGCGGTTGGACGCCACCGAGCCCACCGATGGGACCAGCAGCACCAAAGTCGAGGGCTTGAGGACCAGCCACTGATCTTCATCATCAAAGGCGCGAACACTATTCACGCCACAAAACCTCGATGATTCTCTTGCAGAAAATACCTGTTCGCTCTTGTCGAGGAGCTCGTGTTACTTGAATCATAAAAACAAAACTGTGTAGGTAGGTATATTCAGAATTTATTTTTTGCTCATGCCAATATTTATTCGTAACACAGGAAAGTCCTACACACTGTAACGTCCACTTAAATGCACGTACCATTGTTCTTCAAGACGTTTCTTTTGCCAAAATTATTTCCGTTGATGGCTCACGATCAATTTATGTTTTCTTTTAACACCGACTCATTTACTAAATTTAATTATCATTATCTCATTTTTCTTTTACAGTTGATCTATCCTGACACGCGAGTTGGCAATAAAACTCTAGACGTTATTATAATAATATTCCATATATTTAATATCCAACAACGAAATGCACGGTCACTTATCACAAGATACAATGTATTCACATATAAATAAGTACTACAATACCTATAAGCAAATAGGCTTCAACATCTGTTATTTATGACTAACTGTAATATCTTTCGAGACACGTATTATACTTAAGATATACAATATCAATTTTACAACAATAATCCGAAGCAAAACGGCGCCGCGTACTGAAGATTTAAAACATCGATCATATTGCACAGTATAGGAAGTCTTATTGCATTAGTAGCGCATTTAAACAATAATCTTTGCACAAATCTAAACAATATCCTACACCTAGTCGGTCACCTACAAAATCAGTATTAATGAAGAAGTATTAATGCCACTGGAACTACAGGACAAAAAATTGTGACCTATGTATATGTCGTAATCTTTGATTGTGACATAACTTTCAACTACAAAATACATAAAACTAATTAATTTAAAATAGTTTCCGTAGCTTACAATACAACAATATCTCACTCATACTAACTTTGGTATTATAACTATTGTACAAATATGAACTAAAAAATTGTGGTCTTGGAAGCTTAACTTTGCAAAGAATAACCTTCCTAAGCCCCGTTATTTCTCTGAAGCCTGCTTTCCACGGTGCGTGATTTTGCGGATGCCCGCACATGGCGAATGACCACGGACGGCCACGTACCATGCACCGATGGCTTTCTACGGTGCTTGCCTGCTGTATGGTTTAAGAGTTTTGACATGCTTGTCCACGCTTATACGGACGGCGTCGAACATGATTCGGACCGCGCCGCACGAGCCCACACCGCACCCTTGAAGTTACTCGCGGCGGATGTCGTGTCTACCACTGACGACACTCTTTCCACGGTGTTGGTACGGGCTGGTGTGCGTCCGTCCGCAAAATCACGCACCGTGGAATGCCGGCTTGAGTGATTAGTCAATGTTAACATGTAGGTAATTTACGAGGTAAATTACGTATTATTGAATACACAACTATTTGTTAGGCCACCTGGCCCACGGAATACATACTAATACTAACCCGCCCAGGTACAAAGTACAAACTAACCAGAGCGTGCGAGTTTACAGTGACGGTTCTATTAGAAAGTCGCTAGCAACTAACAAGAGCGTAAAAAAATTGTATGGCGAGTTTTATAACCTGGCGGTTAAGCTATGACCTACAGTTCGACATACACTACTGCGCGTTTGCTAGCGACTGTCAAATGAAGCCCTCTATAAGTTTATCTAAAGAGGGCTTTGTATATTTACGTATACAAAGCGTCCTCGTGAATACGTCTCAAGACTCAATCCACTCCGTCAGCAGCACAGCGATAGAAAGTACACTGTCACACCATTCGAAATTTTATTTTCATTAGGAAAAAGCATAGTATCGCTTAAGAGACTCGGCTGGCCGCTTGGGACGGGTCGAGCGGCTGAAAGGATCATCAGCTGGACCGAGACAAAGAACGGACTCTTAAATTATTTACGATTTAAAATGCTTTGACCCCTTTTTTCTTCTTCAGTTTGATGTGTCCAAATTCCAAAATTTTGGGAAAGAGTTTCTTGAAAGGTTTTTATAGCATACTATGTCCGCGTAAAATTCGGTCATCATGTTCGGGACCCGTGTCTGCGGGAACCAATTTCAATTTATTTCGCATTTCTATGTGCCGTTCTATATTTATAAAGAGATGTCACAAAAATATTTAAGGACTAAGCTAGTCTATGCTTATCCATATTATCGTGTACTTGTCGGCAAAATTGCGGTTTGAATAACAACTTCTAGAAGTTACACTTAATGTTAAACTATGGACGAAGTCGCGAGTGGTTTAGTAGTTATGTTAAATCGAAATACCGTCACACCCTGTATCTTATTGGTCACGGCTTACAGACATCAAAAATCGAGTAGTGTATATATACACACAAATAGGTACTTATACACGCATTAAATAACTTTGACTAACACATGAAACATTCATTTAAACATTTACTACGAGAAAATGTTCGCCATGTGAACACAACTAATCGAAGAATACTTACTTATAGGAACACAAAATACCCATAATTTCCCATTTAAAACTACGTAATACTTCAATTGTAATGGAATTAATGAAAGATAAGAATGATAGTTGGGAATGGGCGCTTAAAGTCATTTCATCTCGATGTAATCATAAGTAGATAAAACTGTGATAAAAAGGAATAGAAATATATCAATTCAAGCGAGGTATTCTAATGACATAAACGATTATCAAAAACCTTATACCAACTAAGTGACTTATTTGTATTAGGAATCAACCCTGTAGCGAAACACTGAGAAATAAGAGAATTAAGTCCAGTTGAACCAGGTCCTGGTTTCCGCAGTAGGAGTACTTCCAGGGCTCTTTGGAGTCTTTGGGGATTTTGGACTCTTTGGTGTTTCCGGTTTTGAACCTTCCTCTGTCTGAGCATCACCTTCGGCTTTACCTTCGGAGCTCTCTATCGTTGTTTTCAGCTGAAAGTGTAAAATATATTATACTCTTGTCTGGTTGTTAATAAAAAATTATATTATTTCGTATACAAAAGACTGACAAACCTGTGGCTTTAGTATCATTTTGCAATGATAGAATACTCGACAAAACATGCCGTAAATTGTTTTTATATGCTATGCTTAACATGTTTTTGTGGTCCAGTGTAGGCAACAACACTGTCAGACATAATTGTTTACCATTGTGGTGGCAACTTTTTAAATACATAGTAATATGAGGAATTGCTAAGCGGATTCCTCGTATTACTATGAACACCTACCTTAATCACCTAAGAAACTAGCGACATCGATAACTGACAACAGAGCTTGCTTGAACTCTACCCCTATAATACATTTCGCCAACTTACAATATTTCATCTATCTCACAACTCACAAAATGACGCTCTAGTAGCGTCAAAGAAACGCGATGCGTAATTTGCATCGCATTGGCAAGTATTACAAACATACCTTAATATTTGTTTTGGCCTGCATATCTTTTTCGTATTCCCGGACATCTTCCAGCGTCATATTGTACCAGTCGTCCATCCATGTGAATGCTTGCCTATGGCCTAGCAAAAGGATCTCACGAATAGCCTGAAAATATTATTGCAACAATTTAGACTCAATGATTTCGAAGTACATACAGGTACCGAGATTCCAAAGATTGTTAACGACACATACCCCCTGTACATACTCCTCTACTCTAGTCTGAAGGCCCCATACTTCAAACTTGACACTGACTGCCTTGTAACAGCACATTATTGGCTTTTGGCTGTCCCTCCAACCTTCCACTAGCGGCCCTCGGCCCGTCTTTTCGGACTTGAAGAACTTAGGATCTTCAGCTTCCTTGTAATGATGAGGCTTGATATCATCATAAGCAATATCCAAGAAATCCACCACACGTTGCTCTAATTCTTCCTCGCTCAATCTTAGACACTGTAATTGATCGAAACATTATTTAAATTAAAGTAAACACTATGGAAAGATGATCTGATGATATGGGCGAGCGAGATAACTCTAATGCGCCACCTCCAGGTCACCATCAGCGTTACGGCGCCCAAAACCAAAACCACCTAAATACACTAAAATTCCTCACACTTCTCACCCACATCGCTACAACCGTCCTAGGGCCTAATTCTCGCGCTGTGACATCTCAAATTAGACATTTTTTCTAGCCACATATCTCCATTAATAATGACATTGAAATGTTTATTGCAGCCAAGAAATATTTTCTTAACTATATTCAACAGTCGTATATTGTCGAAGATTCAGTCACGTTTTAATACAGTTTCTTGGCTAAACAAAATGTCGAATTTGAGATGTCACAGCGCAAGAATCGCCCCCTGTGGAGCTTAAGCACTTATCAAATCGGTCACACCTTCCGATAACCACAGCCACAACCATAACGCGATCGGTTATATGCTTTACGTACACGGCGCTGACTCGCACCTCCATAGACAGCACTGCTTCCACGCCAATTTCCCCACTCGGAAAGCGATCCCGTGTACGTATGTCACCTCTGCCACCATCCGCCGAGTACATTAGCCAACTCACGAGTTCGCCTGATTAGCGTGCCATGCCAACATTCCACGATGCGCAGCGAACTTTCCTTTGGGTTAACGTCTATAGCCAGATCCATCCTTGGTCCAGTAGCATTAGTAAAGATATTCTATGCCAGTAGTCTTAACCCACTTAAGTAGAGTAGAGCGATCCTCCTGTGCATCGATTTGGGCTTCCTTTCATAACCATCCATTCTGTTTTTGTGGTATTTTGGCTTTTTTCGTGCGGCGACTACCATCTAGCCCGCACACCCACAACCTTATATCTAAGGACTTATTGTTACCTCAAGACGGTTCTAACAAATTAAGATAAGATAGAAAAATATATATATACTATTATTTTGCAGGGATCATGAGTACCCCTTTGTCCCTCTAGGATAGTGCAGCTTCCTGATAGTGAAAGAACTATCTGCTGGTTTTAGAAATTATCCCCCACCATACAAACTTTCCTCTTTAAAATATTAGTATTCTATACTCACATTATCAGTTGTCCCATTATTATCTTCATATCGTGTTTGGATTGAAATTGAGAACTTGGGTATGAATGAACACTGTAAATTACAATAAAACATTTAATTCGTGTTTCAGACAGAGAAGCCATGTTTTTACTTTTTAGAAGCTCTACTCTGAAGCTCTGAAGCGAAGAATATGTGTTTAACAGCATTGCACACCATTTTTTTATACTACTCAGTGTAAAAAAGCAAGCCCACCTGATCAAAAGCAGTAATTGTAACATCTGCAATTCATTAACTTAGGATTTATGTAATGAAAATGCAGAATCATATATGCATTGTCACAATGTTACAAGTTGTGCTGCCCACCTTATACTTCAAACCTGAACATGTCAATGCAAGCAAGCATTGTTACTTGGCAGCAGAAATAGATGAGGCTATGGTGCCCTTCCAGGCAGACCAAGTGCATGCAACACTTGATACATATATTATATAAACTTTTGAAGCTTGAATTTAGCATCTAAAATAAAATATTTGTTAAATACTCACAGTGTACTCTGTCATGAACGCCAAGATGAATGAAAAAGAAAAAGAATATAGTTATTATATACTAAACAGCAATATAAGAATTTAAAATTAATTTAAATTACCTGTGATTGTGTATGGGTAATAATTCCATGCCTTCTCAGTCACATAGAATATTTTTGGTATCATAGACTGTACCCAATAAGGAAGATGGCTGTAACAAGGATAATTGTTCAACAATGATATAAATAGTTAATACCATTTTGTTTATCAATATACATAGTAGTAATGATACTAAATCCTTGATTACATAAAAGGAAAAAGGCCTAAAATATACCAATAGAGTCAAAATACAAGTATAAAATAATATATATTTTTTAATATTGCTAAAGCCCAGAATAGCACATAAACTATAATTTATCCCGAAATGCAATGTGGTTGTAGCGGAAACGGGTCTGGAACATTTCAACCGAATTTCACACAGACAAAATCGCAAGCAAATGCTAGTAATAGAATATGCAGGTGCATAAGTTTACCAGATCCAGTTAAAAAGTATCAAATCAAAATGGGCTTATACAAATACATATTATAATCTACTCTTTAGTTGCACTATAATTATACTGTTAATGTACAATAAAGTGTTAAATAAATAAATATAACTTAAATTTCTATTAAAGGTAAAATATGTAAACTAGATATTATTGTAGGTTTTATGGTTTCCTCTTGCTTATATTTAGCTTGCCCATACCTGGACAAATGGATCCTTTTCTCTGTATATTGTCCCTGGCCATTGACCTCATCATTCACTTGCTCATTGGCAACCACTTCCACTCCCTCTCCATTGCTGGATTGTTCAAAGCTGTGTCGAGCTATCATGTACAGTTGGCCAATGCGATACTGCAAATAATTTTCAACTTTTCGAAATAAATTCGGTACTTTACCATTTTTCTATTTGTAATATATCATTTAATAATTTAATATAAATTTGGGTTGGACAAACACAAACAAGAAAAATGAACTAGTGCACATGTGATACTCATTAGAAAAAGCAGTGGCAATGTGAAGGTAAGAAATTAATGGAGTAAAGAAAGATGAGAAAGTATGACTTCCTATAGATTAGGGAAAATTCCAACAAAAATAATAAACAAACAATAGAATGCAAAATGTAACGATAATAAGTCATAATTTGCGTCACAAACGTTTGCGGCTGGAGATAAAATATGGATTTATTATACCTCTTCAACAGTCATTGGTAAGCATATTCGGAATTCTCTAGTATTCACCATTTTTAAGAATTTACTTTTTATATAAATATCGCTTGATTGAAGTCTAAAAACACTCGAAAACGAGCACAAAATGCTTAAGAAGACAAATAAGATTCTCAAATGAGCTAACTCAAACAAAGCCCTAAAAATCAGCGTGTGAGCGAGCTGTCAGTGTCAGTCAGTCACGGATCAAGAACGTCAGTCAGCTGTTGTGTCATCTGTCAGTTAGGTAACAAGTTATTGGTCTTTGATGTTATATGTCAACTCCATTTTTTCCTTTATTATGGCTTTGGCATCTAGGACGTTAGCAAAATCATCGTCCGTAATTTTTTCCCTCGCTTAGAACAGATTATCTGAATTCTAGACTTCTAGCGCCCTATTCCGAGCTCGCTGCGTTCTCTCATTTATTGTATTTTTTATCATCATCCCTAACGGTGAATGAGCGTCGGTGGCCGGGCGGTTGAGTATTCGAATCGTAACAGAGAGGTACCGGGTTCGAATCCCGCTGCACCATGTACCAATGAATCTTTTCTGAGTTATGTACATTAGTTGAATTCTAACCGACGCTCTTACGGTGAGGGAAAACATCGTGATGAAACCTGCAAATTCAGGCAACTGAATTTGTAACCATGATCCAATCTGGTCAGGTTCCCCTGGTAGCAGGGTCACGGAGGTCAATGGTAGTCGCTCCACTGTAATTACCTGATCGCCAAATCCTGGATCATGGTCAAGGCGGCCCTCGTCCTCGCGCACAACCGAGATATTTATGCTAAGATGATTATCCCAAACGGTGAATCCCGGCGGAAAATATCAGGGTCTACATTCCTGCTCTCCTCCATTTCACTTCAGCAATCTCACGTCTTGTAATGCGCTTATGACACCTGGCTTAATACAGAAGCAAAAAGGTGCGAGCAAGTCGAAGTGGAATTCATTCCTCATAGCATGAAGTCCATTTTTGTTTTGATATAAGTGGTACAAATATTTACCTTATTTTATGAGCATTTAGTCTCGTGCTTTTTGCTTCTGAATTTAGACGACTCTATTTAACCAAATGTAATAAGCGCATAAGGCCAATTTAAATTTCGGTAAGTACACCTAGTAAGTTTAGCTTACTACTAAATACTCATGTTTTATTTCCATGAAGAGTTATAATACTGGACTAAGTTGATTTTGGTTAAATTTAATAGGTATAATGAAAGAAAAGGTAATGCCTTTTTGTAGTTGTAGTTAATAAAATTGTTGTAACTATAACATTATAACTATATAAATTATCTGACATATTTACCATACTACTATATTTTAATATACTAAATGTCTAAACATTATAAGATAACTAAGTAAATAAATAATCTAACATACAATAAATGACTAAACATCTAAATAATTATTGAAATTAGGTGTAGTGTGTTTTTATACAACATTAATATACATAGATTGATGCTAAATCATCATAGTCATAGGTTCTTTTTAAAAATAAATCAATGAGAGATACTCCTGTTATACTATGCAGACCTGTATTCATAGGCACAGCTGTTAAATTTATAAGTATAGAAGTGCCTGGTTCTAATGGCCCTAATTTCTTATTTGATATGCCACACCATAACAAACTGGAATCTTGTATAGAACGTAGTTTTAGAATGAGATCAAGGGTTCTTTCACTAGCATTGACTATCTTACATTTGAATTCAAAAGGTTCATTAACTGGAACTTTGCTTGGCAATCTTTCGTAGGTCAGTCTTATATCACCGTAGTCTGGAGTCATTCTCAGCAGCTGGCTAGTTTGCAATCTACCTTTCTCACCCAAATTAGATCTCCACACTATATCAAGCTTCCCAATATTTTTAGCGGCAGCCAGAAGTTTGACATCATTACAAATATTTTCTTTTGGCGACAAGCAATACAGGTATTGACAACTTTCTGTAGGTTGCAAAAGGGTTACATCTCCAAACACAGACACAGAATCACTAATTTCATTTAAAGATTGGACTGTAAATTGTAAAGAGCTTTCTAATGATACCTGCTCCAGTGTAATTGGTCCAGATGTAATATTTTGCACTTGGGCTTCTAGGTACACATCATCTGATTCAGCGTTATAAAATTTTGTCTTCACATCTAATGGTTTCATCACCTCAAACTTGAAATATTTCCTGAAGGATGCCAGTGTGTTATAGTTAGACATGTAAGTTACTTCACAAACAAGAATATGAGTTCCCAAATCTTTGACTTCATGGTGTATCACATCACTCAGTGTTTCATCAATAGCTAACATAGTTGGTGTTTGATTATGCTGTGTAGTCAGTGGTATTCTTTGTGAACTAGTCTGCAAATCAGCTTTGATAGTTACACTCTGAACAGGCTGGTTGGTTTCATTATGAACACATACATAACAAGAAAATGTTTCACCGAGGTAGATGTTACCAAAACTCTGGGGCAATAGTAAAAACTGCCCTGCAGCCAGTGTTTCCATTTGAGTCACCGCTGTAGCATCATCCTTCAAAAAGTTATTCAGTATATTGCCAGGTAAATCTTTCGAGTCGCAGGTTACAATTTTAGGACTTATTAATGCTGGTTTAGTCAACCTCATTACTTTCAAAGCAACCAAGTGCTCCACCACTTCTTTTGGATCCATTACGACGACACACGTTAATTAATTATCAAAAATGCTGGAAAGCCCGTATAGATGCACGGTACGTAATGATGCATACACAAGATTACCAACTAATTAGAATTTATAATTAATATATAAACATAAAATGATATTCATCGCAAATGCTGTGTGTGATGAATAATTTGCCAATTATTGACAAATGGACAAGATAATGTCAATGTCAAATGTCGATGTGTGTGAAGTCCATGGTATTGCGAAGGTTTTCCATAAAGAAAAAAAATTTTCTTCAGAAGCAGAGAGAACAAACCGAGTTTCATGTCACACACTATTGCAAATGCAGGGACGAAACAAGGCAGCCCATCTGCAGATGTTATATTTTGCTACGAATATCTACTCGTAACGAACACAAACAAATCTGGCTTGTATTGTATTTCGCTCCGGATGCCTTAATTTTTTTTAAACTTGTCCTTATAATTTAATTTTGTCATAATAATAAAAGGTAAGGTATCTAGTAAATCAAACCCATGCCTTGATTCCTACCACCGTCTTTTTGATCTTTTGAACATACATACCGTGAATCGGCAGTGCTTGCTTTTGCAAAAAGGAGGGTTATGATTTTGACCGGTATCAATCTTTATTTGTTGCCTCATAACTTCTAAACTAAGTAGATACCTACTGGATTTATTGACTTTTGAATTGAATTGAATATATAGGTAGCCCAATATTTATTTAAAGCATTAAACCAATGCTCTACATTTTATTTACATTTTAAATTACAATTATTAACAATACCTACTTACGTATCGTTAGAAGCGTCTTTATTGTCCACAGGTTGGCCTATGTGGTGACTTCACAATAAATTAAATATGATGCCCTCTAAAGGTCCTAGTCATGAAAAAAAATATGAAATGGATAGGTACATTAATATATTAAACAGACAGCATATTCTTTATTTTCACCAGGACAGAAGGGACTTGCTATGCTTATTATCTTGTTCTTCAAAATGTTTACAACACAGCACTTCCAATTTGGAGACATCACCATGTCTGGTCCATATGAAAACTAGAAAAACAAATAAATGTGAATAAACGTAAATACGCGATTAATCCATTAAGGTATTTCATAAAACGTCTGAACATTTAAAATGTTATTTAGGTAAATTTTTGGTATGAAACCCTAATACACAAAATTGTGGACCGCTATTTACAAGATTTGAGTATTACAATTCTATACAATGAATACTAAATCCGGCCCTGTTAGCATCAAAATATTTTCGATCACCGAAATATTGCTCAATTTGCCAATAATTTTAGATCTATCTATAATGGCATGTTGTTTTAAGGTAAAGCATTTCAATTATTGCAAATTCACACTCTTATAATGCATATTTTTGTCACAATTTCTAAAATTGATTCCCGATCGCCGCGACCACGATTGTTTACTTACCGTTAAAAGGATAATCTAGGTGTATTTCCATACTTTGCGCTTTCACATAACTGTACACTATATTACACCGTCTTTTAAATGGTTTGATTTAAATTTTATTAAGAGATTTTAAAATGTACACCGATGTTTCAAAAAAACGTCAGGACGTTGGTATCTTGCGCAGCATGTCGAACGTTCAAAACATTGCGCGCGTTATTTTCTTTGAGCTTACATGGATAGACGAAAAAACGGGATAGCAAGATTCATAATCATTGTAGAGTGAGCGAACAGGGAATATTTGTGATTTGTGGCTATGGTCATAGCCCATAGCCTCCTTCATCTTAAGCGGATACTACACACACGATATATATCGTGATTCACGCAGGATCACGATATTTATCGAGTGTGTAGCCTAGAGTATCACGAATCATGATACGGATCACAGGATTTCCGAAAATCCAGAAATCTACGATCCGTATCAACTATCGTGCGATATATATCGAGCGTCTAGTATCTAGTCGATATTTATCACGACATTTCTGTCAAACTGACAAATAAATAACGTAATTTCAAATTTATTTTCATTGTTTGTGTTTATTTTCAAGCTGCTGTGGCCACTATGGACCTGAACAGTTACTACAAAAGTATAGAAAATCAACAAGATCCTCATCCTCATAATTTACTCATTTTTTTCTCTTCACGCGTCTTTTTAATCCTAATGCTAATATTATAGCAACGCAAGCTTTATCAGTCATTTTGGTAAAAATACGTAAAAATCGTAAATATACACCAGTGACGAATCAAAAATACTTTTTTTAAGGCTTGGCAATGGCAACTTAGTCTATTCAGCCATCAAAATGAATGAAAGAATGCACAGACTAATGAAAATATCGACGATTCTTATCGTGTGTGTAGGGTCGACTTGCGATCCAAAATATTACTCGATATGGATCACGATACGTATCACGATATATATCGTGTGTGTAGTATCCGCCATACGAAGGAGGCTATGGTTATGTCTGTGAGGTTTTCACAAGAAAGAAAGATAGATGATTCTCATACGAAAAAAGAGGCAGATAGTCAATCGTAGGCGACCTTCAAAAATTTCTGCTTCGCTCACCATTTCTTGTTCGTATACATATAATACTCGCCGGATACATATTCGATGCGCGTTCGCAAATACACGGAGTGTGTTGGCGTGATGAATTTATTTTCCTAACCGGCAACACTTTCATCTTAACTGTCAATCTGTCTTGATGGTGATTGAGTGAGATTAAATTGGAGATTTTGCTTTGTGAACGAAAAGAGGATTTTATTTCCTTTCAGTTTCAGATAGATTTCTTCGAATAATACTGAAGATTTACATAAGTAATTAACGGAGGATCAATTAAAATGCGTGTAACTTATATAATAGCTAATTGAGGATTAATAATATTGTGGATGAGCAACACATTCTTAAAGTGAAAATTGCTGCGTACCTACATCTACAACTCTGATGTGGCCCAATCATGTCTAATCGCAGTTCTGTAGATTTTGTTACAAGTGGTTGATGTGGTTCTGAGTTCTGAATATATAACTGTGACTGTTTTGCCTTAAACATGGCTTATCAAACTCTCCTACAAGAGTATATGTTAATACCACCTGTGACCAGAGCCTATACTACAGCCTGTGTTATCACTACTTTGGCGGTGGTAAATATTTCATATAGATAATTTGTGTATTCGCAGCACCTTATAGCATTATACCAACAACGTATAATATTAATATTGTATTGTTTTTCAGCAACTAGACCTTGTGTCGCCATTTCAACTGTATTTCAACCCAATTCTGATACTCAGGAAATACCAGCTATGGAGGCTGATTACAACATTCCTATTTTTTGGGAATTTAGGATTTAACTTTTTCTTCAATATGATCTTTACCTATAGATATTGCAGAATGTTGGAAGAAGGATCATTTAGGGGAAGAACAGCTGATTTTGTTGTTATGTTTCTTTTTGGAGGAATTTTGATGATTGTATCCTTTTTAAAAATCTATAAAATCCCATGACAATAATTTATAATATTTTAAAAGCCTTGATGTCCTTGACTGATATCCAGATATGTGCTTTCTTTGTTAATTTACTCTTTTTAGGACAAGCTTTTACAATTATGATTGTATATGTATGGTCTCGGCGGAATGTTTTTGTTAGAATGAATTTCTTTGGTTTAATGAATTTTCAGGTAAAAATTTGAATGCTTGTCAAGTTATAATGCATACGAGTTTCTATAATTTATGAAACAATGTTACTTTTTCAGGCTCCATACTTGCCATGGGTTTTACTTGGGTTTTCTGTTTTACTGGGTAATGCCATATCAGTGGATTTGGTAGGCATGGCAATTGGACATATCTACTTTTTTATGGAAGATGTTTTACCTAGACAACGTGGAGGGCAAAAGTTACTGAAAACCCCTAAATTCCTGTAAGTTTCATATTATGTAAATAAATCTTGACACTGTGATGTCTCATCTGTCACATACACTTTTTTGGTAGAATATGCAAATTCTAAGTTTCAATTTATTTTTATATCATCATCATCATCATCACCTTTGAATATACAGGGTGTTTCATAATACATGTATAAAGCCGTGAACTGGATAGAGTGCTAAACGTATTAAGACGATAGGTACAATTATTTTTTTCGTGCGTGGAATAGTAAGCGAGAAAATGACTATCAAACTTTTTCTTTTTCAATGTCGATAATCGACATTTTGAAAACGGAAGACCGCATCTCTAGAAATCAGTTGTAAAAGGTCACTCAAGTTCATAGTACTAGGCGCAATGGGATATTAAGGAGATCTAAATAAGCCGTTTTGTATTTTTTGGTTTAAGGGTTCTGTACAAAAAAATATTGTAATCAATTATGATTTTAATTTAAAAGGTTCCTTCATAGTTTTTTCATAGGCTCCTGGTACTAGGCTTAAGGAGGTTGCTCTACTTTCATAGGGGTCGCACGCGGTTATTGAACTTCTCCTTCTAGGATCATCAACTTGAAATAGAGCTGCGCTTCAACGTAGTCGATATGGTTATTTTTCTTTAAAAACGAAGATTTTTTTATGAAAATTAAAATTCAATGTCTGGATAATATGAAGTCGCCAGTGTACTCTTTGCAAGCTATACTTTAACACCCTTTCGGCTTTATACATGTATTAAGTAACACCCTGTATAAATCCAAAGTTAGTAATAATACTCAATATTGATTTTTTCTCTCAATATTTTCAGTAAGAAACTTTTTGACCCAGCTCCTGAAGTACCTGAGTATGTACCGCTCCCTGAATTGGCCAATGTCAGGCCTGGGGGATTCAATTGGAGGCGTCGCCGCGATGATGACAATGGTGCTGATAATGTAGATAGATAAGATCTCAAATGAGGACAAGTGACAAATGGCTGTGTAGCACCATCTTATACAAATATCCTAAGATATAAATACTATTTGTCTTGGAAATAATCAATCATATTAGGTCCATTTGCATTGCAGATACTGACGTTCATCTCTAGTAAGCAATTTACCTCACTGTCAACAGATACATTAGAAAGATTCAAGTTTGTCTGTAGCCTACACATATTCCTTAAACTTAAGTAGGTACATAATGTTTTAAACTATTGCAGTTATTATCACACATAACATAACTTTCAAATGTGTTAAGTAGGTACTGCAACTTGTTAGTAAGTTTGTAGATTAAGGCAAATTATTAACTATCTCACATGTACCTACTGTTAATTCTGCTATAACTGGTTTAGGAATTTACTTTATTCACTTCTATGTTACAACAATTCTTAAGTGTAAGTGCCACATGACAACTGGTTTGTATCCTAGAATATCTGTATTCCACACACAATAAAATTTACATTATTGCGACTGTGTACATAAACACTTACTAATGTAATAAATCTTCCACTTTTCAGTTGGATTATGTAAATTTTATCAGTATAAATTAATTGTATTTTATATTCAGCCAAACATAGAAGAATTAGGTACTTTAAAGTTTGAATATTAATGTTTGTATGTAAATTGTAAAAATTGCAAAAATGTATGACATCTAATGGACAACAAAATACGTATTTTTGTTACTACAAGATTGGACATTGAATAACATTTTTGTTGTCTAAACAAAGTTAACTCAACCAAGCCGCTTCATAACTATAGGTAGGTATATTTTTTGTGCAATAATTTATTTATATACATACATCATAGTCGGATGATATAAGGTTAATAGGGTTTATTGATTGTGAATATATGACATGTATAATATGGCGTGGCGTTTATGTTGAATCCATAATAACATTTTATTATAATGATAACTTACAAGTACCTACCTAATAACCTATCTGATGGAGGGCCGGCGCTAGTGAACCTTTACTAACCATCTATAATACAAAATGTAGATAATAATTAGAAATAGTGTGATCGCCTACTGCGACTTCTGTTGCGATGCAGTTTTTCAGGAGGTTTTTCTAAACTGTACACAAAGTAAATATGCACACTTTTTTTTTCATTGAAAGTAAACTCGCCACAAGTCTCATCAACACGATATCATGACCTGTTGGTTGACTGGTAGATAAAGCCTTGGTGAATTTAATTAAGTCCGCCAATTATATTAATTTTAGTGCCATGTTTTATAAATATCAGCCTTGTTAGCAGGTAGACCGTATTATGGTAGAATATAATACAAATCTTTATTGGCCTGTAAATTAACAGATTTTAGTAACAATGTATGTTTAATATAAAAGTTTCTTAAAGACACAAAAATTGTCCATGACTCAGCGTATGAGTGAAGATGAAACCCATACCCGCTGGTATTCTGCCATGGCTATTATACCAACTCTCTTTCCTCCATCTGCTTTGCTAGAATTCATTTAAACCTAGTCGGGCCAGGAAGTGGTACTCAACCCAACCTGCTGAATTCAGGGTGATTTTGTACCACCAAAAGTTTTCCGAAGTTTCCATGGTCGGGCCAGGAACTATCACACGATTTATCAGTGTTAGCTAGTATGTTTTTGTTCACTGTGACGTAAGTCACTACTGAAATTAGGTACTACGATTTACCCAAATAACCATCAGCCATACTACTAGTCCTTCCCAATTATTGTAGGTGCTGTCACCAGGTTTTAATTCTGAGCCCTTATTAATGTTCTGTTGTGCTGTGCGCTCGACGCCCTCTCCGCTTCAATTTCGGACACACTCATGGAATACGCTAATGACATGGTGCTGGTGAACATGGTCATAGGATCTTGAAACCAGCCAAGGTAAATACGAGAAAGGAAGTGCTAAAAACAGTGGTTCGGAAGGAAGCTGTCAATAGAACAGATAAGTATTTATCTCTGCGTAGATAGATAAACACTTTATTGCTCATAAATATCTGCGTGTATCTGCGTAGTTTTTTTATTATTTAGGGAACCACACGGACGGCCCGGTTCACCTGATGGAAAGCGACATCTGCAACCCAAGGGTAGCGGATGCGGTGCCGGCCTTTGAGGTACCTCTTGATATGCCTTTTGAAGAACCCCAAGGAAAGACTTTATCCCAAATAAATACATTTATTCACAAGATGCCTTTTTGCTCGTACGTTAGTTGATACCATATGATGAGTATGAAATGTCTCCCATTTATAGACAAGAGTATCAAAACATAACCCGTGAGCGACGAATTGAATACTCTGCTCAGAATAGAAACTCCCGCTCCTGGGACCCACTTGCATAACCCCTCGGGAAGCCCGTAGGCTGCGAGCTTAATAGAAGTGCCTTATGTCAGACCCGATCAAATGCCTTTGCTATGTCTAGGCTGACGGCCAACGCTTCCCCCTTGCTCTCAATGGCGGCCGCCCAACAATGAGTCAAATGGAGGCACGGCAGTCGTATGTGACCTTAAAATCCCTGTCAGCCAACATATTACTTAGGTACAAGAGCTTAAATTAAGCTACGAAACTGCCGCGCTGACGAAGCACGACCGTTAGATAAATCCAGACGTTTTCAGCAAATCATCGAAATTGCGCTTAATTCTGCGTGGGGATGATATTTCTAGATGCCTTCCCAAGCATGAATGCTAACTCCAGGCCCACGAAATGTAAAGACTCTTGAGAATAGGTACCTATGTACGAAACGTGTATATCTTTGGGGTGAGAGATATTGCGGATAAGATTGATAAGGCTCGACTGCGCTGCATTGGTCACTTGCTGCAGCGGGAGTAACGCGGATTAACATGGCCGAACCGGATGCGATAGTCAACGGCTGACGATAAAATACCTGCATACATAGGTATTTATATCCGAGAAATACTCGGATGTACCTGCATATGTAACATCCGACAAATACATATATATGTACTCCTTGTACATTTTTTTATTGCTTAGTGAGGCACACGGACGGACGGTTAATCTGATGGAAAGCAGCAGTCGTCCAGGACATCTGCAACCGTCCTTGTATATTTGAAACTATGTAGCTAGATATTTTGATCCTGGTCCAGGTTGTGGAAAACTCTGATGTCTCATTAACCGAATTTTGAAAAAAATACATACATTACATAACGTCACGCCTTTTTCTAAACCTCGAGCAAAAGCTAGTTTTGTATAATTTCAAATACCAAGTGTAATGAAATATGTTGTCTGTAACGGGAACAAAGAAATAGAGAGCGATCGCGCACTGACGCGATTGCCAAGTCGATACTTAGACGCGAAGCAACCAATAGCGAGACAAGTGACGTATATCGCCTATAAAGTGTGTTAGTACTTATGGTATCTTAAAAAACGAAACAAATTCATAAACTAACTTTTTATTAATAATTTTCCATTTTTAATTCACACAAAATTATTTTAATCATAATTTTTAATCAATACAAATTTTCACAATTTTTTTAATGCGCGATTTATATAGATAGAAAATACAATAAGTGATCAATTAAGCCGAGAATGCAATAATGTCACCCACATTGGTGTCGTCACAGCACAGGATAATAAAGATGATGTAGACATAAATTATACTCTTTTAATCTCCATTATATTAATTAGATGATTTGTTAACAGCCTTGGCAAAATGAGAATGTTAGGTATAATAACATAGTGACAAATTAGGTCGTAATAATTAGTTACGATTAATAAAAAAATGTACAAAAAGAAATTAAATAAAAACAGTTGTACAGTTGCTTGTGATTGCTAAGAAACATGACTTTGTAACATCTCATTATATCTACAGTAACAACAAGAATAGTAAAACTATATCAGTCTTCATTCAAACATGCCAACACTCATCCTCAATTCCAGAGCTGTCGTTTGATACATTTCACCATAATCATCACTAAATCACACTAAACGAGGTCTCACAAACAAAATAAACATACTAAAAATTATATCATTCCGACTAAAATTTTCGGGCTTCATACGTGACATCAGCATCAATCGATAGTCGCCTCCACACAATAATTGCAATGTTGCTTCATAAATACAGAGAATTGACTTGACATTGATTTAACACCGTGCTATCGCCACGATTACGCCGAGGCACGATACCATACATAAATAAAAAAGGTTGACTGAATCAGATCATATTGATGACCACCTATAAAAACAAAAAGAATCGGCTAATAAAATAACTATTTACAATTTTCATATTACAACTATGTAGCTCTTCGTACTAGAACTATTATAAATAAAATCACCGCAAGTTGCATGTTATAATAAAACTATTATAATAGTTCTGGTACAAGTCACACACTCGTATACATTGAATCGGAATCGACGACAAACAACATAGGACCATGCAAAGAAAAATTAGCAACTTTTTGGTGTCGTTGTAGTATCACTTACGGTTTACACTACCGATTTAAGTTACGTCTCGACAGAACATATCTAAAAATTAATAAATCTACATAAATCACATGAGGACATCTTCATAGCGCTACAATTGCTAGTAGCACCGTAATGTCGTCTGGTTTACCTCCTGCAAGCAAAGAAAACAATGCGTTAAACAGTTTGCTTTTTCCATTAAATTTCTGTCTAACCAAGATAAAAAAAAATACAAAGTAAAGACGTTGTTCTAAAGATTATGTAACATTTAAATGGCTCACTCTGCATAACCATAGATATATGTGCATAGGTATGTATGGCACAGGCAATTTTTGGTTGGCACTTCTAGACTCTAAATAACAAAGAGGTGTCATCGGCCAATAAAATAATCCTAAGGATATTTTGAACCATGTAGGGAAATCGATTATGTATATCAAGAAAAAAAAAATTGATCCAAAATAGAACCTTGAGGCACTCCCATTTTTATTAGTGAGCCTGGTGATTTAACCCTGTTAATTTGGATTTTCTGAAGCCTGAAGTTGAATACGAAAATTTTAGATTTTGCCCTTTATCTGTAATACTTATTTATATATTGCAGCTTCAGTATTAATATTTCGTGCTTTACACAATCGAAAGCCTTTGTGAGCTTTCCCAAGCTTCAAGCTTGCATCGGTAGTTGAGCAAGCTTTGAGAAATCCAAATTGGTGATCATGGAACAGCTTATTTATTTTTAGTGCATTTGGTTGAGAATTAGCTTCCAAAATATCTTACTAAACCCTGGCAATAGCGAGATAGGCCTGAAATTCCAAGGACCTCCTTTAAATATAGGAACCACCTTAGCTTAGGAAAAACACCTTCGTCAATGCACTTATTAAATATTGAAGCAAAATGCTACACTAATTATCACAAATTTTATAACTTTTATAGACAGACCATATCTTTATTGGATTTAACCTTTAGTTCATTGAAACTATTTATTACTACGTCAGGCATAGCACGAGTAAATTTAAATACTTTGTCGCAAGTTGGGACATTTTTTGTAAAAAAGTCCATTGCTCCAACTGGTGATAAGCAGAAGGTAAGGAATTTCTATAAAAACGCTTTCGAACTCCTCGGCAACCCTTATATTACTTATTATCTTGCCAGTTTGGCCCCCCAACAAAATATTTATTTTCTATAGCAGTGGTTAAATGTGATCTCTGTTTGTTTAAAGATAGTAACTGCTTACCATCAGGCAGGCCGTAAGGTTGTTTGCCACCTTAGTGGGGCAGACAAACAGGCAGCGGGTCACCTGATAAAAAGTGGTCACCGCCGGCTATGGACATTAGCAATACCAAAAGAATTAGCAATGCGTTGCCCTCCTTTGAAGAGACCTCTAATATACGACTTGAACGATCATGTCATAGCCGAAGGAAACACTGTGGCTGGGAGCTCATTCCACATCCGAATCGTACGAGCGAGAAACGTCCTTTCGAACCTTCGCGTAAACCGAATCGGTTAGGTTGCGAAAAACGAAGCAACGAGTATGAAAGTTGTTTTGAACCACAACGAAATGGCATTTGAAAAACTGGCGCGTAATTCTCTTGCGTAATTAATTTGTCAACAGTCACACCTTGTCAAAATTTTATTAAATCCAATTTGCTGCTACGAAGCCCACACTCAGCGCTAGTTAATACCACAAGCGACTAACTACTACATACCTATAGCATCGATCCCGTTCTGGCGCGCGTTCTTCGCGAACGGGGACATATAGCAGCCGTCGAAGGACAAGTTGCGGGCCATCCACGCGATCGAGTTGGCTACGGCCTGCAGCTCCGGCCCATCGGCTGCGACGCCCTGGGCGCGTCGCATCTCGGCCACCAGCACCGGCTCGGGCACGTTGTCGAACACGCCGTCCGTGGCCACCAGGATCACATCCCCGCACTCCACGGGGAACTGGGACCGCTCCGCTGACTCGGGGCTGCAATGGTAATGGAACACGGTTTGAGGGGAGGGACTGGACTGATTTTGGGGGTGATAGTAGCTGAGCGTATGGTGTCCGACGAGAGGCGGCACAACGGATAGTGCTATAGCTGCAGTCAGTAAACTTGTTAGCTCTGAACTAGTATGGGTGCTCGTACCGCTCACTCACCACAGGAATAGGACGGCGTAGATCAGAATAAAATAAAACGATCATCTTGCCGTCCATATCCAAGTTGAGCTATGTATGGCGGTCCGCATCGACCATGTGATGTGGGGAAAAATGTTTTCCCTCTTCCAAATGGAAGTTCCAATCGCACAAATCCTCAAACTTCTCAAGGTATTCATACGCGTGTACAACGCATGTAATAATCTAGGCTCAGTGCATCTAGAGCAAACTATCAAGTCTCTATTTTTAATCCCCGACGAAAGATCTCTTCTTCTATGTATAGGTATGTTTGTTCTGTAGCATCGTAGCTCCCGAATGGATGGAAAAACTTGAATGCGGTTTTATGTTTGAATTTGAATAGCGGCTATTATAGTGAAAATCGACACTTGAAAGCTAAACATATGTCCTTAAGTGACTATTGAAATTACGGCTTCAAATATAATTACGAATGTGGGGAAAACTGTGGGCAATCGTCCCCATACCAGGGTCGGTTGTAGATAGCAGTGGCGGGGCACAGGTTGTAACAAACTCAAATCAAATCTAATTAAACATTTATGTAAGTTTTATTTCTTGCATATATAAGTACCTATACCTATTGCGAGAGTAATTAAGAAAAGAAACAAAGTTAAAAAGTATACTTAGACAGGCCCATGCAAAACTATTTTCAAATTTGTTTAACGGACTATCCAGTAAAGCGTGGTACCTATACGTGCAAAGCCGGGCGTGTCAATGTTATTGTAGGTATTATAATCTCTAGATTAGGAATAATTGTAGGCACGCAATGCATATATTAATTGTTATAACTCATATAAAACGGAAGTCCATCGTCTAAAAGAAACTCAAAAATTTATTTAAGTACTTTTGGTCGATAAAAGTCGATAGGCCCTTCTGAAAACTGACTTAACGTGGGAAGTAACGTGGAAGGATTATCATGTCCTCTGCATGGACAACACCAGTGTGCTCGCGACGCAATACGCGCCGCGAGAGACCGTTTGTTTCCTTTCCTCAAAACAATGAACGAGATAGCAGTATCTAATGTCGCGTCTGTTCTCGCTCACCGCGCGCGAGAGCACAACTGTGCTAGCCGTGCAAGGTGCCTACCTGAGCAGCGAGATGAAACCTCTATAACAGCCAAAAAAGTTATTCTCAACGACATTCCGAACCATATCGTTACGTTAAATGTGCTCTACAACATAAAACAAGCGACTGTCCAAAAAAAGACCGCTACAGCCCTGCCAAATGTGCTCTTTGTCAAGTAAGTCATCCATCCGGTTAACTTCCAAGGGTTGCGAAGTTTAGGTGTAAAGAAATTTACCAGCGTAAAATCATGGTAGAAACCATAACAATCCACTGCGGATATAATCGCTATTAGAAACCAGCCCACCCAAAAGTCTTCGTATGCCAACGATAATATTGCCCATAAAATACCTACAAGTATCCCCTCAACCAGCCATGTGACATGCAGACTTTGTGAAGACCAACACCACAACTAATAAAACTGTAAACATCCCTTCAACACTCACCAGTGCCTCTGGCCATTCGATGGAAGGATTCTTAATAAAACAGTGAAAAAATTGCCTTACTCTTTCAAGATCTCTTCTAGTAGGGTCTTATAATAGATCTCATGAATAAACTGTCTAACGAAATGATTAATCTCCATATCGCTACCTGGAACATAAATGGTCTGGCACCTACTCTACAATAACTTAAAACCCTAATACAGATACAGAAGTTGGACCTCATCCTGATATCTGAATCTCACCTCACTGAAAAAAGGTCCCGTGAAAATACCGGGCTATGGCATTTATTTCACCAATAACCCTGAGAGTACGCGTCATAAGCAAGTTATTATCCCGGTTATGCTTTCAAAAGGTCTAGCGCGCGAAATCCCGGTGTCCGGCTTGACCATGATCCATGATTTGGAAAGATTTCGCTGCGAATGGGACGAGTTGCCGCGAACCCGTACAGTCCTGCTAATGGCCAATATCTACTCTGTGTATGAAAATGATGACTCTCTGATCATCAGGGAGGAAAATGGGAACTACGTTTGTATGGGAAAAAGGCACAGCCTTTCCTCTCGTCCCGCCCTCATCTTACAGCTTATAGTTTCGGAAAGATTTGAGTTTTTACATACAACCGTACCCAGCCTTCTACACGTACAAACGGTTGACGCATGAAGGCATTGAATAAACCGAGATTTATATCGTTTGCAAAAACAGACAATGCTTGAAACCATTTACATTTTCTTTTCTTCCAAAACCAGTCATTGTTAGACTCAATGTCACGCTTGAGAGATATTGGAATAGATTCAGTTCCACTGAAACGAAGATGCGCCTTACTATTTGTAACAGATAATAGCCGGAAAGATAATTCTTTCTTTTCTTAAGTTTAGCAATACGTAATTTTGTATCATCTTGCTTTGGTTTATATTGAACTAGCTGCCGCCGCGACTTCATTCGCGTATTGTCCTACCCTATAAACTCCTCTTGAAGCATTCTTTCTATTGTTGAAAACCATATAAAAATCCGTTACGTAGTGTATGTTTAGATCGTACCTTCAAACGAGTCAGGACCTAAATGAGGCTTTGCCTGAAAGGAGACTACACTTGCTATGTAGAAGTCACGGCAGAAGTAATAACTATACATAGGAATTCAGCCTGATACTCTCAGTGACAAAGTTGAAGATCATCGAAAGCGAGGGTTCCATGACCCGGAATTACCGTAAATGACCTCACAAGAAGCAGTGGGAACTGATGAAGCGTGAAAGAAAACTGTTTAGAAACTCAGCGGTGGCGCTGGGTCAAAAGGTCATCGGTAAATGTCGCGCTCTCGAGTGCGGTCAATTATACCCACCAGCGACATAGTCACGTCACGCACGACGAATATCAAAGTAGCCAGTATACAAACAAACACACGAATTCATAAAAGCGAACCACGTGAGCATTATATGAGTTGGCATATATCCAATGAGCTAAAATCTCTAATATTAGTCCAAGCAGAAATACAATTCCGATTGTACAATGACCGAGAGCACATGACTTGTGGTCCCGAGGGAATATGCGCTTTTTCAGTCACCACCCACTGAATGGCTCACATGACACTCGTTAATCGTTACACATGTGTGGCGTATAATGTCAATTTCTGTTTGCCGTAGGTGCGCGCGCGCAGGGCGGCGCAAGCGAGTCCGTTGTTGATACGTCGCAGAGTTATTGCATCGCATTATTACGCAATGTGCTCGTGATATCACGAGTCCCATTATCATGATACGTAGGTACCTACTAATTGTCATGCTAATGGAACTCATTAATGTTTTAAGACAGGCTTATTCGTATGTAAACAATGAGTACCTACATCACATACCGTAGAACGAGATTCATTAGGAGTTGTATCTGAAATATCAGTGCTGTCGCAGACGTGTAATTGCCTATTATAGTGTTGGGTATAACCAAAAAACGTCATCTTGGCGTTAATATCTCGGTTATGCTAACGCACGCGTTAGCCCTGGGTTAGCTCGACCATGATCCAGGATTTGGGAATAACTAAACTAACTACATAATTGTTTCAAACAAGGACAAACATTATAGCTCTTACTGTGAAAAAAATCCACAGTGGGTAACGATTCAGTTAGCTCGATTGTACAATATTTTAAAAGTGGGTTGGTATAAATAAATAAAATAAATAAATAATCGTGGACAACCTCACACAGCGCCATCTAGCCCCAAAGTAAGCAAAGCTTGTGATATGGGTGCTAGATAACTGATAAACTACTTATATACTTTTATATACATACTTATAATACATAGAACACCTAGACCCGTAACAGAAATTAAAATTCATCATTTCAATTTCTGCCCGGCCGGGAATCGAACCCGGGACCTCTTGCGTGGCAGACCGGCCATGTTGACCACTGAACCACTGAGGTCACTGAGGTATCTTATTTAGTTGTGAATAATATTCATTATGTATGAACCACGAAGTTTAACTTTTGTAGGTACCTATGTGTCTACTGCACAATTTAATAGGCGCACATTTTTAAATTTGAGTTAAGTAAAATTTCCGTTCGTTCCAGCAGGAAACAAGATTTAACCGCTTCCTATTAAACTCGCATTAGTGGTTATACTTTTTGATTCTGGTTTTGACTATTGTGGTGGAGGACATACACAGAAACAAACTTGCACTGCCAATTTTAAAATATGGAAATCGACAGGATTTCCAGTGACAGCGTTCTATGTAGTTTACCAATAGGTATGCTCCTCAGTTTTAATATGTTTCAAAAGTCTGTTAACAAACATCTTGATATTTTTGACGATATGGGACCTGGGTGAAGGTTTGCGTACCTACATTCGTATGAAAATTCGATGACTTCACGCTATGTAATGCTATTAGGTAACTGATGTACGGCCAAAGAGAATGAAGGGAAAGATTGTAAACTAAAAAAATATATAAATAAGCTTGGAAAAATTCACATAGCGCCATCTACCCAAAGCAAGCTTGTGTTATTAACTAATTTCGCGACTTTAGATATGTGGGATTTTATACAAACTGTGACATGACTTTCGCTGTCCGCTGCAATCGCAAAGTTTTGTTTGTTTACATCTTTCCATCCTTTTGTTGGCATACATTATACGTTCTCTTTTTCCCTACCTACAGTGTGTCTTTTTATGAGTTTGATAATATTGAGAGTAAACATTACTAATTTCAACAATACGGTTTTTTACTCAATTTCTTTCACTACTAATTATAATTTCAAGATTTGTATAAAAACAAACAGTTGACATCAATTAAACACAGTTGTTTAAACATCTTATCTACCTAAAATAATTAATTCGATGACTCTCCTAGTCACTTCGGCAAGTGATTTTTTATTTTACATCTGACAGTTATTTTTCCGAGCCACAGCTGCTTTTTTTTGTCGTTTTATTCATCGTTTCCATAATTAGAAGGAATGTTTGAAAGTGTTACCTGGCAGCTATCCAAAACAAAACTAACAAATATTGCGCGACGAATCTGTACATTGAATATTTTTTGAAAATTTTCATTGGAGGGTAAACGATAATGTAATTTCTTTTTCATTTTTGTCTGTCTGTATCTTGGTCGCGCATCACTCCGAAACTAGGAATAAATTCAATTGAAACTCGGTATGATTTGTGTTCATACTACGAGGTAGGACATTGGATAGTTTTTATACCGAAATTCATCACGGCTCTCTTGGGAGAGTCAAAATGTGTACTTAGTTGTAATTAATTTACGCGTAGTCCAATTTCATTAACCATTTTTTGTTAGAATAGACATACTTTAATATCACAAATGTAAAAGTATGTATGTTTCAATCTTTGAAACTGAATAGCTAAACAAGTTATAAAAAAGTAAATGAATAGGCACTGAAATAAGTATCTTAATATGTTAACAATTAAATGTTTGTTAAAATAGAATAGTGTCAGTTATCATACAGTATTTTTATCACTTAGTCACGATAGTTATTGCACTCATTATGCTACTAAGTATATTATAATAATTGGCGGTGTTTTTCTAACAATCCTAGCCTAGATTTCTCTATTAGATATTATGATAACACAATAATTAATATTAACATGATTGGTATCCTTCGTTGATAGCAAATAATTCCGGAACTGTGAATCTGTATTTCAATGCAAGACACAAATACTTTTTATCACAGGCAGTGATAATGATACAATAACAAAGATAACGGTGATTCTATCTGGACCGAAGCTCGTGTTTGAGATTTATGTAGGTGACATACTTTGGACTTATTTTTGCACGGTCCTACCGATCAATATAGCGCTGAATACTCATAACATAGAGGTCAATTAATGCAAAACCTTGATTTTAATATGAACTCCCCTATCAGTATTGAATTAACCTTTCGCTTCGTGTCTAACAGCATCTTTCTTCCACTGATTAATGACGCAAACTCATTATAATAATTACTACTTGTTTTCAAAAGAACAACAAGCTCAGCAATAGCTCGAGATATTAAGTCGATGCAGTGACACCAATAAAGTTTATAAGCACAGAAAAAATCCGGTTAGACTACCTGATGATAAGTTAAGCCATGTTAAGAACCCATATCAATGCATATAGCCTTCTCCACATTCGTGGAGCGGAGTACGGTTGGCAGACGGGTGGTTGCAGGTGGTTACAGAGAGTGCGGTGCACGAATTTAACCGAACCTCTACTTCAGCCCATCGCCAGGGGATTTTACGTCACTCGTAGACCACTTCCGTAGCCAGAACATCAACGTCGGAGATGGGATATCGGTTCTCATATAGAATGCTTGTTGATCAGGTATCCCTGTTTACAGGGTCACGGAGGTCAGATGACTGCCGCTCTATTGTAATTACCTGATCTGCCAAAACCTGGATCAAGGCGGACCCTGGGTCACGAGAGTACAACTGGGATATTGACGCCAAGATGATTAAAATAATGTTTGTTGCCCTTACAAAACAAATCATTCTTTCAAAGACATCAGCCGCATAAATTTCGTCACGCTCAGGAGCTCTATTTTTTTAACCGCTCGCCTCTAATCGAACGGTTTTATATTCGTCATGAAAAACTCAATACTTATTAAATTACATTAACATTACCGACATCGAACGGTTCAAACAGGTAAAATCAGCGTCATGTCTCAAAATATTGAAATGTATGCTGAAAATAAAAAATGAAAACCGTTCTACTCGAAATCGCAAATGTGGATAGTAAATGGCGACTATTTACATGACTATTAATATATTAAATTTACACGGCTATTCATGTTTTTAAAAATCGATGTTGTGTATTCCCTATGGACTGTCTGTACAATATCTTGTGTAATATATGTAGTTTGAAATAAATCTATGATAGGTCGAAAGCTAGCCTTAGTTTATTATTGCCTAGGAAGGCGAACGATGACTGGAGGGAAATCATTCCACATCTTGCACGTGCGCGGTAAAAAAGAGTATCATAGGCGCTCATAGGGTCAATTTGAGCTAGCGCAGAGTTGTAGCGCATTTGATAAAGCGAATTGACCCAATCTTCGATCAACGATACTACTATAGTTGATTGAAATTCATAGTAAATACCTAAAATGTGCAACTATGCCACAACAATCTGTCATTTGTTATTGTTTGATAGAGTCAATTAGAGTTGACCTTCATCCGTCAGAACGGAACAGCATATTTCATCGTTACGGCGCGCGGCGCGGCTTATACAGTAGGCCTAGCACAAGTTGCTATCGCGCGCGATACGCGAGAAAAAGCGCGACATAGGTATTGCTATCTCTTTCGTCTTAGTATTGAGAGAAAGAGACAAACGCTCTTTGTCGTTTTTCAAAGCACGCGGCGCGACAGACAGACTTGTGCTAGGGCCACAGAAGAGGGGTGGTGGAGGCGCGCGACAGTGGCGTAGCGCAGGCATTTGTGGCCTCGCGTTACCAAATTATAAAGTAGACCTTATAGTTATGTCGCATACCGTCGTTTTGGGATGCGCGCCCAACGGTGACAAAAACAATGCTGTACAATATAACTATGGTTATTTTAGGTTTCTTTGGTTAGCCTCCGCCACTCGCCCTCGCCGCGTCTCTTCTGTATAAACCGCGCCTTAGGTTCGTCATTTATTAGAGCGAGAAACATAGCGGGAATACTATCGGGCGCTGCAGCATCGGCGACGCGCAGGCGTCGATCGAGCGCGATGGAGCGCTCCAACGCGGGATAGCACTCCCGCTATTTTTTCAACCCTCATAGCAGCCTATACAGACAGTTCGGTCATAATATCCACACAGGTGGGATAGTCAAAATGTCTAAAATTTAACCATACAGAAATAGGTGTTGCACAAAAACCAAACTCATGTAGTTGATATGGTAAATATTATTGGATGGGATCTAATTTCTCTTAGAAACATTACTAATTAATTAACTGGGAATCCAAATAACTACAATGTAGAATATTGGTGGTTCTAATCAATTACAAATAAAATAATTACCTAACCCATTTTTGGCTATCTACATAGACAAGTAAGTTCAAAGATAATAAATGCAATTAAATAACATTCAAATACTAAGACAGGGAATTCATTAAGAATTATTTTTTCATCAATGAAAATTTACTGTATCCAAACCATTTAATGGGTGAATCCAGTGAATTTGTATTGACTGTATCATTGCTCCATTTAACATTCCCATTACCTTATATGTATGTATGGATCCCAGTTTGGATTCCATCAATTGGTAATATAGCAGTAACTGTAATTTAAGGCATTCATGACAATTCAATTTTCAGCTGAGACGAGCCACTTTTTAAAAATACTTAAATAAAATGCTACCTAATGCAAAATAATTAAGGTAAGAACCTTCCACAACCTTTCCCTCCAACTGTGTATTCTGTGTAACCAGGCAAATAGACGTACATAATAAATAGATCCTGATCAAAATAATTTCAGATGTTGCATTATTAGAATATTATATTGAATGGCACTCACCTATCACTGAGGACATTTCTATCATGGCCTGGCGGAGGTAGGCTTAGCTGATATGGAGTGTTAAAGTAATGCTGTTGTTCCTGGGAGCGATGGACAATGCGACCCCCTCGCACCACCATGTATCCGCTGTCACCAATATTCGCTGCACGCATCACACTCTCATCACGGTCTAGGATCATTACACACGCTGTGCTACTGCCTGTAAAAAAATCAAAGTTAATATTCACTCATTCTATGTGTCACCGCGACATTGCAAAAACTGCCAGTTTATAATCTAGTATTAGAGTTACCTTAGAATGTAACAGTTCACAATTGTTCGACAGTTCAATATATACTCTTGAATATGTTAGTTTGTAAACTGACAGTTTTCGCAATCTTACGGTGACACATATAAATATGAATGGTTTGGATACAGTAAATTTCCATTGATGAAAAAGGAATTCTTAATGAATGCCTTGTGGAACACAAGTAGCAGTCCCATCATTTACCCTTCTACAATTTCCTTTATTCTCTCACTGTGAATTCAATTATTTTCTGGGACCAATGCTACCCTATGACATGAAAATAATGTAGTTTATTTTAATTGGCATTCCAGGTACTTCCTATATCCAAACTTAGAAAGCTATAATCTTACAAACATTTTATCTCTTTAAAATATTATTAAGATAACAATAAAAATATGTTTTCTTACCAAGTATAGGTTTCTTGTGTTCCAATAGCTCATAGTATGATTTAGCTAACAAATCTGCAGGCTCTGATAGCTTAAAGTGACCCATTTGTACCAGCCTCTTGCAGGTTTTCATAAGATATGATGAGAACTCGCCTGGATCAATACCATATGCACGCCATCCTCCCACTCCATCTGCGACTCCTACAAGACATTTATTTACACTTTGTTATTACAATTAATATGGATAAAGTAATATGGTTATTCATATAATATCCATAAATATAATGTCATAGCTTGATTCTGTTAATTCTGTTGTTTAATAACAAATTACAATTTTTTTTATTTCACTCACCAATAACATCCGCATTTGATAAATTTGTGGTGAACCATGCATCATCCCCAAACTGTCCTTTACGTGTTCTGCCATTGGCAATATCTTTGGGGAAACCACATACAACAGAAACTAAATATGGATGCTTGGTGTTTACGCCTAATTCAGCAGCATTCGTCAAATTCTGAACTCCACTCCGCAGAGCACGTGATAGCAATCTACCTGTCCAGAATACAGACTGCATCATTCATTAGCTTTTTTGTACTTTGACACCAGCCATTCACAAACGCGCACCCGATAATATTGACACCATGGTTATGTGCACACAAAAATCAACAGTAAATTAATGTACTACAACACATGGAACACTCACTACAACGTATATGATTCAGATTATTTATTTTATTTATTACATTGATCTCGTGACCACACCACACAATACCTCATTCAACCAAAGCAAGCAACAAAAAATGAGAAATGAGAATGAGATGGATGTATGGATTGGGGTCCAGTGCTGCCAGCTCTAAAAAATAAAATATGCCAAATGCGCGTTCAGAATGACAAATTTTTCCTTAGATGCTGTCATTGGTTTCAAAAAGCATAAATAGATGCTGCCAACAGATACTAAACTTAAAAATAAAAATATAGGTTTTAAATCTTTCGTGGTAATTCACAACACTTTCACTACACATGTTATCGGGTTTGTTACCACGGTTAGTATTGTTTTTACCTCGATATTTCGACGCAGTTGCATGCGTCATGGTCACGAGTTTACTGGTGCCGCTGTGTGAAGTCGCTCCTAAGGACAGACATATCGGTCCACCCTCTTTCGGATTCGACGATTACCCTCATTTTGAACTCTCGAACCACTACCATTGTTACTCGCTTGATTCCCGCGACACACGAAACTCACTACGTCTTTACGCGAAACTGAAATCGAACCACTTTTGCCATTGTATACACTTAACACTGGATTCCACGCACTGGACAGTTTAAACCCATCTTCACGATTAAAATTTTTGCATTTAGTTATTTATATTGCCTCCCGCACTAGGCGTGGTATATAGTGACGTTCCGTCGACAGTACTTGGGGGTTAAAAATTAAAAGTTTTTCAATGCAAACATAACTTTTAAAGGGTGAAAGAAATGTAACAAAATTTTATATAAGTAGGTAAGCGCTATTTTCCATTTTAATACAGATATTTCATATTTTAATTACGGGCATTCTTGATCCTAGCGTCCATGAAACGCATCGGCTCATCAAATTAATGTTTGTTTTGTTTGCAATCATTTATTAAAGGTAAAGTAAGGTTTCTTTTGTTTATTATAGGTTAATTAATACATATTATTCAGTAGTTTAGAGCGTCGGTGGCCGGGTGGTTGCGTATCCGACTCCTAAGCGAGAGGTACCGGGTTCGAATCCCGCTGCCGTCATGTACCAATCTGACTCTTTTCTGAATTATGTACATTAGTTGAACTCTAACCGATGCTCTTACGGTAAGGGGCAAATGAATTTGTAACCATGATCCAATCTGGTTCCCCTGGTAGCAGTGCCTATTTCAAACGATCTTCATTATCCCAAGTTGTCAGGGTGCCATCTAGCGAGTGGTTAGGAATGATTTAGTTAATTATTATAAAACTGCTATATCAGAAAATTCTAAAGAACCTACCGCAGGTTTACGGAAAAGTGTAAAAAGACATTCCTATTTGACTGGCACAGACCAATGTCAATTGTAGTTAACGTCCATATGAAGTCTAACCTATTACAAAACTGTATAAAGTCGTGTCTGTAGATTGAAGATATGTCAGTCAGGGTCGGATACCTACCGAGAGGTAAACAGGTCTAAAAATATTTTATTGTAATTTTTGTCTGTCTGTCTGTGCGCGCATCACGCAAAAACTGCTGGATGGATTTTGATGGGGTTTTCACAACTTGGTAGCTTTGGGTCCAACATAAAATTTATGCCATGTTCACCTGATTCAGGCCCTACGTACACTTAGATCCCATGTTAGGGTTCCCATTGGATCCACAGATGGTTTTTCATCCATGTAGCCCGGGTTTCTACGGAGAGTTCAACTCCCCTTACCTGAGGAGACCACACCTTAGTACTAGCGTCCATACAATAAAAAGGTTGTTTAAAATTGTCGCTTTCCAATTTGGGGGGACAAATGTCGGATGTTCAACCAAGGTAAGCTCGCCCGCGCAACCAAAAGCGATTTATTTTATACAATGTAAAGGTTAATATCAATTGCAACTGACGGTCGCTCGGAGCCAGCCAAATCGGAACGTCTAATAACACTTTTATTCTGTAGTTATTTATTAGTTGGAGTTTCAAATCCCACCAGCGGGGCTATTGTCTAACTCAGATGACAACTGAATTTAAGATTAGATAATTCTAAACTACGTCATCTACGTTGGCCACTAGCTATAGCGTCTACCAAATTAGAGTAGTGTAAGATAGTGTCACATTCAGTTATCCCCTGAAATAGCCCTGTTCCCGGATGCTGCGAATGCTAAATTGTAGTGGATTGAGTGATTGAAAATCAACGAATGTTTTATTGTTCACCATAACAAGAAGAATGACAGGATGATATTAAATACAGAATGTATGCAAAGAGATTGCATCAATACAAAGAGTATGTGATACTCTTAACAGCGAAAATTGCTTTACCTTAGGTCATCGGTGTCGCAAGCCTCTTTATTTCAGGGAATAAAATAATGAATACTTTGTAATACTTTGTACTTAATACTTTTGTTTTTGAGTAACTTTAATTTTGTTAGAAAGCTTATTTCATCGAGATTTTTCTTAGCTTTATTTAATCGAAATCGTTTAAAGATATTTAAATAAATACGAGTAGATTTAGTAGGGGTGCTTGCTTTTCGGTAGTTGTAGATGTTTGATAATATGATGCAATAAATCTGAAAGTATATAATTTACGAAATTTTTGGACAATAGAAAGTAAAGTTTCCTATAGATTTTGTATAAGTCTTATGAGTGGCCACAAAATCGTTACGTTTTCAAAATGACGGCAAGATGGGCACTTTGCCACCAATCACCAACGGAGATTTTCTCCATAGTGAAATTAATGTTCAATGCTTTTTTATATTATGGATTCTAGTAGAAGAGTAATCTCTGGCTAGCAGATATGCCAGTCGTTAAGCCGACATTTACCGCTTAGATGATAAAGCAGAAGAGACACACTAGCTTTTTAAAAGCGTGTGCTTTAAGTTTAAAATGCTAAATCGCTTGAATATTACTAAATTCAGCCGTAAAAAATATTTACTGGCCGCACTGGTGCGTAGCAGTGAGTGACAATGACAATCTATGACAATATTATGAACATGATTGTGTATGAAAGAATCAAAAATAGGAAATTCTATGGAAAGAATGAAATGAAAAATATGCACAACACGAGCGAAAGCGAGCGATGCTATGAATTGCTCATTGGTCAGTTTTGTATGATTTTTAGGATTTTATTGGGTGAACGCGAATAGTGCCGCTATTTACTACTGTTTCTAAACTATTTCCAAAACATCAGTGTTCTGGTTTCACAATGGCGGAGTGTTAGTTCCTAAACCCGCCACGTTCATTTTGAGTAGAAAATGTTTTTCAGAGTTACCACAACGTAAATAATCAATCTTCTTACATTTAAAATTATAATATTGTAAAACCTTAAACGGTACATAAAAGGTTTTACAATATCATATGAGCAGAAACACAATAATATTGGTGTAGAAATATGCTGCGTTCTCTCACCCACTCAAATATTGATCCATAAACAACAAATTCGATAGTTGACTCGACCGACTGACGTTTCGTCATTCATAGATTTATGGTAGGGAAGGCGTTGTAGAAGAAAGCTCTTCTCCTCTTCCTATAGTTTTGATGACGGCCGCTAATTGATTTATTGTAAATTGCAGAGAATTACCAAGCATATCGCTATCTAACGTAGTGCTAGTACAGTGGAAGTGATTTTTTCGTTTAAAGTGTAAAGAAAAGGCATAAAACTGGTGTTCGATAAGTCTCTTGGCAATATGCCTGCCGTCAGGGGAGATGGAATGCGAGGGCTCGCAGTCTTCATATCTGATATAAGAAACTGCAAAAGTAAAGAAGCAGAGATAAAAAGAATCAATAAGGAATTGGCGAACATACGAAGTAAGTTCAAAGGTGATAAAACTCTTGATGGATATCAAAAGAAAAAATACGTGTGTAAACTGCTGTTTATCTTCTTGCTGGGTCATGATATCGACTTTGGGCACATGGAAGCGGTCAATCTACTTTCTTCCAATAAATATTCTGAGAAACAGATAGGCTACCTATTTATTTCTGTGCTGGTAAATACTAACAGTGACCTCATCAAACTTATCATCCAGAGTATCAAGAATGATTTGCAGTCGCGCAACCCAATTCATGTCAATCTCGCCCTACAGTGCATTGCTAATATTGGCAGCAAAGAT
The DNA here is from genome assembly GCA_905147135.1 of Blastobasis lacticolella. Classification (NCBI taxonomy): domain Eukaryota; kingdom Metazoa; phylum Arthropoda; class Insecta; order Lepidoptera; family Blastobasidae; genus Blastobasis; species Blastobasis lacticolella. Next base: position 9,015,956 of record LR990045.1, on the reverse strand, counting down.
ATGGCTGAAGCCTTTGGAACTGAAATTCCAAAGCTACTAGTCTCTGGGGATACTATGGATGTAGTAAAGCAGTCAGCTGCTCTGTGTCTGCTCAGACTATTTCGAAAATCGCCTGAAATAATTCCCGGTGGTGAATGGACTTCTAGGATCATTCATCTCCTGAATGACCCCCACATGGGAGTGGTGACAGCGGCAACTTCTCTCATAGATGCTCTGGTTAAGAAAAACCCTGATGAGTACAAAGGATGTGTGACACTAGCAGTTGCTCGGTTAAGCAGGATTGTGACTGCGAGCTATACTGATTTACAAGACTATACTTATTACTTTGTACCAGCTCCATGGCTATCTGTGAAATTGTTACGTCTGCTCCAGAATTACACTCCGCCATCAGAAGAGCCTGGAGTTAGAGGTAGACTCTCAGAGTGTTTGGAAACTATATTCAATAAAGCACAGGAGCCACCAAAGTCTAAGAAAGTTCAACATTCAAATGCTAAAAATGCTGTTCTTTTTGAAGCAATAAGTCTTATAATCCACAATGATAGTGAACCAAATTTATTGGTTCGTGCCTGCAACCAGCTTGGGCAGTTCCTGAGCAACAGGGAGACTAATTTGCGTTATTTAGCTCTTGAGTCAATGTGTCATCTTGCAACTTCTGAATTTTCACATGAAGCTGTTAAAAAGCACCAAGAAGTTGTTATTCTTTCCATGAAAATGGAAAAAGATGTGTCTGTACGTCAACAGGCTGTGGATCTATTATATGCAATGTGTGATAAGACAAATGCTGAAGAAATTGTCCAAGAAATGTTAGCTTATCTAGAAACTGCAGATTACTCTATCAGGGAAGAAATGGTACTGAAAGTAGCTATTTTGGCAGAAAAATATGCTACAGACTTCACATGGTATGTTGATGTTATTCTGAATCTAATTAGAATTGCTGGAGACTATGTTTCTGAAGAAGTCTGGTACAGAGTCATTCAGATTGTCATCAACAGAGAAGAAGTTCAAGGTTATGCTGCTAAAACGGTCTTTGAAGCTTTGCAGGCACCCACTTGCCATGAGAATATGGTAAAAGTGGGTGGATATATTCTGGGTGAATTTGGTAACCTAATAGCTGGAGACACCAGGTCTTCCCCACAAGTCCAATTTGAATTACTACACTCTAAATATCATCTCTGCTCTGCAGCTACCAGAGCACTCTTGCTGTCCACCTACATAAAACTAGTAAATCTCTTCCCTGAGATAAAGAATCGTGTACAAGAAGTTTTTCGTGCGGATTCTAATTTACGTTCAGCTGATGTTGAATTGCAACAGAGAGCTTCAGAATATTTACAGCTTAGTATTGTAGCCAGTTCTGATGTGTTGGCAACAGTTTTGGAAGAGATGCCTGCTTTCCCTGAGAGAGAATCATCCATTCTTGCTGTACTGAAAAAGAAGAAACCTGGCCGCATACCCGATGATGTCAGAGAATCAAAGAGTCCACAACCAATGCTGGCATCTGCAAATATCAATACATCTAACAATACAAACTCCTCCAGTGCTGATCTTCTGGGTTTGTCTACTCCACCTGGTGCTAACACTACTACTGCTGGAAATGGGTTACTAGATGTTTTAGGTGATTTATATACTACCCCCAAAATCAGTCCCAGCACAGTACAGCAGAATAATATTAAGAAATTCTTGTTCAAAAACAATGGAGTTTTGTTTGAGAATGATTTGATACAGATTGGTGTTAAAAGTGAGTTCAGACAAAATCTTGGCAGAATTGGATTATTTTATGGAAATAAGACTCAATTTCCTATCCAAAGTGTTCGACCTGAATTACATTGGAATGATATGCATAAGCTAAATGTACAAATGAAACCAATGGAACCAGTGCTTGAGGCAGGTGCTCAAATACAGCAGATGTTGACTGCTGAATGCATAGAAGATTTTGAAGATGTGCCTAGTATGTCTGTCTCATTTGTTTATAATAATGTTCCTCAGAAAATTACCATGAAGTTGCCACTGACTTTGAATAAATTCTTTGAGCCTACTGAAATGAATGGTGAATCATTCTTTGCCAGATGGAAAAATCTTGGAGGTGAACAACAGAGGGCACAGAAAATATTTAAAGCTCAAGGAGCTATTGACATAGCAGGAACTCGTACCAAATTGTCAGGATTTGGTATGCAACTTTTGGATGGAATTGATCCTAACCCTGATAATTTTGTGTGTGCTGGCATTGTGCACACAAAATTACAACAAGTGGGTTGTCTTATGAGATTGGAACCTAATAAACAAGCTCAAATGTATAGACTCACTGTAAGGTCCAGTAAGGAAACTGTCTCACTAGAAGTTTGCAATCTGTTGGCCGATCAGTTTTAAATAGGACAGTATCATTATTATTATGACCATAAAACATGATCAACACATACTATGATAAGAAATTGAAGCATTGGTAGCTTAGAAGTCCACTATAAACATATGTTGATTTACTATTTAGTCTAGTGCATAGTAACATCATATTATGATATGAAGCAATTGATACACTTGTGAACAGTGCACTGATCCAATTGCAAAATCTCCTGTGTACAATTTTGAATTTACGTTAATATATTATTTTACATTACTTATAATAATTATTATTTAATCATTAGGCGGGTTTGTAATATCAGATAAATAGTTAATTTTAGTTAATTGTGCGAAATAGATCAGAAGGAATTCAACAAACTGTATAATATGTTCTAGTGTTTTGGCTACACATTTTTGAAATGTTAATTTACTACAACCTACACACACAACAATGAATTATTGTATTGATGACACTAATACTTGGTAATTCAACTTGCTTTGCTGGCTCAGCTACCCAAAGTGGATAATAATTCAACACTAATAACTTTTAATTATTATTCATGTTATAAGATGAATGTAAGTTTATGAAATATGGTATAATCCTGTGTACCAAAAATATTGCTTTATTTGTATATAGGCCCTGTAATAATAATTCAATAACATCTTCACTTATGAGTAACTTTTAATGGTAAAAAGAATTGCTTCACTTTCATAGAAATGTTAGCAAGTTATCATGTTGTTCTTATATCTATATTATACTCGTATCATAAATTAATTAAGATATTACCAAAGTGATTTGGCTGTTAAAGTTTGCCATGCCGTTTAATTTATCAAACCTTTTTTAAAAGTACATAATTATTGGCGCAAATGTATTTTGGCTAAATAAAATGCTTAAATAATAGGATGCCATTGTGGGAGTAGTCATTTAAAAGATGTGGGTGTTATCAGTTAAACCTAATATGTTACTATACTGACTACGAACAAAGGCATTGTATCAATTTTATTTTTTGTAATCACTAGGCATTGGCACTGTTTATCACAAAAATAATATAGGTACCTATCTACTATATATATTAAGTTTCATGTAATGTTCCTTGTTACTATGATTAACTTTTTTATAGATTTCACAAAAAAGCTAATTGGTGAAATAATTTTATGATTTGGTTTAAATTGCGAATAAATGCGTATATTAAAGTTATTTCATATCCACCAACATTCCTGTTATTGTAGATATCATTATTTTTTTGTGATTTGATATAAAATTAATATCTTGTTTTCTGATACAAATGCTCTATTATATTGAAATAGGCATGAAATAATCAACTCATGTTATCACTTTTATATATTTCTGTGTATGAACCTATGTAGTATGCTTTAGTCAGAATGAATTAAACTCATTTCTAGTGTTCTTGGTTCTTGGGTATCATATATTGATGATCAGAATCTCAGTTATTGAAGATTTATTTTCTGCATGTATACTATGAAATTACTAGAATAGAGTAGGGCTAGAGACATTAGTATTATGATACTACAGACATAAAATGTTGTTATAAAAATTATCAGTAGCATGCTAAAGCTTTCTTTGCATGGTAGTTATGTTAAGAGAATGTAACAAAATTAATATATCTCATTGTTTCCACCACTTTTATATATTTCGTCTTGAAATAATGTGGTAAAATATTTATATGTATATTATGGACGTTATAAGAAGTAAAGAATAAATGCTTAATTGATATTTGTACACATTGTGTATTTTCTATCAAAATGTAGATACAATATTGCATGGAAAATTTAAAAGTGTGATTCCGTTATAGATATAGATGTTTGTTCTTGGCTTCAAAATAATAATGTAATTGTCTAAAATAAATATATATCCAATACATATTTAAGATTGACTTTTATTTAAGTAGATAAAAAATAAAATACCTTTGTACAGTCATAAGAATTAGATACATGTATTTGAATATACTCTTAACACCAGCAATTATAACTTATTCAACATTGTAGCTAGATTGATTTGCTCTAAAAGCATTATGCTAATCAAACCATTCTTCAACATTTGGGGAATTCTCCAAAACATCATTGGATTCACTGTAACAAAATGAATGTAAGAGTATTATAAAGTAAGAACTTGTGCACACTATCAGTATGGGAAGCAACTTTGTCAAAGTAAATCAAATAACAGCTTATTTCAGAATCGGATGGAACTTTATTGAAGTACCCTACATTTCGATTTACTTTGACAAGGTTCCTTCCCTTTCTGATCGCGCGCGGATTAGAGGTAGCGAACAAACTTGTTTGCTAGACATGCGTGCTTCATTAATTATTGTATGACTCATTAAAAATTCATCTGATTAATATAATGGAATTTCCATATCAAAGTACATAGTTTAGAAATTGCTGCATACCTGTCAAGTGAGGGGTCATTGCTGAACATTTCGGTCGGGACAGTGGGTGGCGCACGTTCCGGCAGTAACTCTAGGTAAGACTGGCGCGATTGTAGGTGCCGCTCTACTTCCTCGGGCGTCATATGACCATCACTGGCAGACAGGCCAAACCCGAGCGCGGGCGACGCTTTAGCCATAATCGCAGTATTACTAGGATGCTGCAACGTAAAAAATATTTTGATAATTCATGTGCACAAGACTTGAAAAACTAATAGAATAGAAAAATCTATTGATTCTACTTGTAAAAAGCTCAGTGGCCTCTTCCAATAGTGTGACCATGACAAGTCACACGGAACTCATGCTGGCTGAAAATATACAGAACAGATAAAAAGATACAGAAATCAAATTGTTTGTTATGACTTTTATGAATGATGTTCCATGACGTATAAATGCTATACTGAGATTTTAAATTTTGTTTTTTTAATAAATGATTCAGACTCAGAGTGGTCTTATTCATAAAAGTTATTTGATGTTAAATAAAACTATTTTAGCTAAAATATGGTTTGTCACTTTCTTTCAAATTCAATCATTTCAGTGACATAAAGACAACATATATTTTGGCTAAAATAGCTTTAATAAATGTCAAATAACTATTCATTTTATTGTACTCAATAAAACATACAAGGGAATAACACAATTAAAAATGACACCAGGCACTACTTATTTCCAAAAACAATTTTTTCCAGCAGGTCTAATGAATTTATTTTAATTAGGTTTTCACGGTTTGATAGCCAAGAAGACCATGATTACGTCAATCAACATTTAAGCTTTTTTCCATTAATAGATTGATAATAGACTGTTCTTCTGATAGTAGCTGTTTATGAGAGATTGTGGAATATGGGTGGGCAGATAATTGTGGCGAGTGTACTAATATTATTACAAAATTTAGAAATGGAGGCTTACTTGGTGACCCATATTAGGTGGCTTCTTAGGTACTGTCTGTCTTTTACGTTTTATTGCATTTGGCCCTTTATTTATTGATGGTGCTGATGATACATTTTGATGTCCTGAGCCTGTTTCAATCTTTTTTCTGAAAATGGAGAAGAATACACAAAACTAATGTAATGTAAGGTAAAAATGTGCAGTGCACTCAAACTTACCCGCTTAGACCATCAATATATTACTTAAAGCTTTTTATTTTTCATGTAATGTTTTAAACATATACCTTTTTAATGAATCAACATGCTGATAATCAGTGTCATCTGATGACTCTGTGTCTTCACTCTCTGATGTGCTGCTTTCTTGTTTTTCATACTGCAGTAATCTATCTAAGAGAAATGAACGATCCCTGGACACTTTGAGAAGACGCTTTTGACTGCTTCGAAGAGCATCTTGAAAACACTCATTCTCCTGCAATGTCATAAAAGTAAACTGAATAAAAATGTAAAGATAACAAATCTTTTTTGTATATACCCAAACCATTATCATGATACTAATTTTAAAGAACATTATGATGTTTCATTAGTAATATAAATTAAAATAAATTTACATAGATAAGATATTTGAGCTTCTTTTTCAAAGCTAGGTATTGAGCTCTGTAGTTTGGTTCTGGATCTGGTTCACTGCTGCTGTCGCTAGAGTAGTCCTTTCTGGGCTCTCGTGAATGTGGGCGCTCCGAAGCTCCAGCAGCCACGGCATTGCCACTAGCACTCGCGGCTTCATTTGCCTGCATATTTGCTATTGAGCGGCAGTACCATCCGTCCAGCATTTTCTACAAATAACAATGAATGAATGCCTAGAAACTTCAGCAAATCAACTCAGGAGAGAGAATCAAGTAGGTATGCCTTGGTATAATTTTCAGACGCCAGCTTGATTAATAATAAGGTCTATTACGAAAACTTGACGCCCAGCGTGGGTGTCGCAGGTAATGACCCAAAATTATTTAAATTGCCGGTTTATCAATGGAATGAAAACGTAAACATTCATTTATTTCGCTTAGGCGATTTGTTTTGTAGATTGACAACACTTTTTTTTTATTGTGGCTTTGGCATAAAATACTATAGACATTCTTTTCGTTTTTATTGTCCCTCGAGACGGAAAGTAAAGCGCCTTACACACCATCTATCCCAGGGGTGGTACCACCTATCTCGAATTGAAAGCCGCCATCTTGATCCCACTCTGTGGAATGACGTCACAGAATTCGTATCGCCGAACTCAGTATAGATCAGAATGAACGAAATGAATGCCATTGGGGAGTATATAGCAACGATCCGTTTCGCATTTTATGAAACATCCGACTTTTAAATTGATGCTAGAAAAATATACTTTATTACTTTATACTATAGTATATTTTCAGATTATTTTCGTATTTTGTCATTTTTAGAGCATCCTAAGTATTTTACAATGATAAATTTATTTCGTATAAAAAAAACGAGATAAAATTGAAACTAACAAGCTTGAAAATTATGTTAGTGGAACGGAACCTTAAAATTCACTCTCATGAAGTTAGAGTACAACCAACTTCAGTAAAAAAAACTTCAAAATCGTACATTTTAGTCCATTTCACAGAGTAGACCCTATTGGAGTAGAGCCTACCCGAACTGCATGCTGTGACGTCATTCCATATGATGGGATAAAGATGGCGGCGTACTATCAGAGATCGGTGGTACCACTCCAGAAACTGTACCACCGATCTCCAATCGATACCATAGGGATCTCTGGAATGATCAAATTTTATCTGGCCCATATTAACCTATCCGTCGATTTAATTCATTACAATAAGTTGTACATACATAATACACACCAAGGTATCCCTTATCTTGTTATTAGCAGAAAAAGAGTCAAAGTCGGCCATGGACTACATAAATGACATTTATTATGTTCCGGAACGACACTGAACGCTGACATAATTACTTCGATTTTTAAATTTGATTTCATAAATAAATATAACGTGGCAGATTACATTTGATGTACTAAAAATATTTATATTAATTACCAAAATTGTCGGGGCGCCATCTAGTGAGTGGTTAGGAATGCTTTAGATACCTATTGGAAAACTGCTAATTGATAATCGCTTGAAATAGGTTCTTAGCAAACAGGATATACACACTGGGTACGTTGTATTGGATAATATTGTATTTGTATTAGAGATGTAACGGATATCCGGCCACTATCCGGTATCCGGCCTATCCGGCCATTATTTACTATCCGGCCGGATACCGGATAATGCGTTAATATCCGGCCGGATACCGGATAGTAAAAAATGTATGAAAAGCCCATAAAAGTGATTTCGCTCATCGGAAATATATGCCCTTCTGTAGCAGTCGAGTAAAAAGTCGTATCAAAACGTTTAAAAACCATAAATATTAATCAAAGAAGTATTGATTATGTCGGCATCGGCACCTATTCTACTCGTATCGTTCATTTGGTTGGTTAGCAAAAAATTTTTATAGTTTTCTGGTCTCTTCTTTTTGCACTTTGCCTTTTCCATTAGCTGGAGTCAGCTCTCCTTGTCTGCTTCCTCCATTTTTTTCTATTTTGAGCAGTAGCAGCGTCAATAATATTGTCCTTCAGGTCCCGTTGGTCCGCCGTCAACCAGGTGGCCTGTGGGTGTCTTCCTCGTCAGCGAGTCGTCGTCGCCAAATTTAGGGCTACTTGCACTAAGGTGATCTTTGGGGCAGCGGAGCACATGCTCACACCATCGCATTGAAAGTCCTTAAATTTTCTCGGGCATAGGTGTGACTTCGTAACTTCCACGAACTGATCAGCATAAATACGCATTTTGTCGTGTGTAGTTTTGACAAGTGCTGTTTAGTATTATAATGTACTTAGTGTAATAATTTAAAGTCAATCAAGATATTGATATTATAGATATGGAAAAATATTATCCGGGATTAAAATATGAATTTCTTTATATTTAGAGGTAGTTAGTATACGATGTCGTTTATCCCCTACGATGCTGTGGGCTAATGTGTATCAATCCGTATAAGGGCGAAAGAATTTTTCAGTTCAACGTTTAAATTACATTAAACGAAAATTTTAAATTACATAAACACATGCAGTCGTATAAAGTCCCACGCCGCGATTACAGCTTGTAAAAACTTCTTCAGAGACTATGACCTGTGAATATCCGGCCGCCGGATATCCGGCAATCCGGCTAGGACGCTGGCCAGATATCCGGTATCCGGTATCCGGCCAAACAACTATCCGTTTCATCTCTAATTTGTATAGTTTTCAACCATTTTAGAGGTAGTAATAATAATGGAACATAGTGCCAACTTCTATAAAAATTTCTTACAACCTTAAACAGTTATGTTTATATTAATAAACATTTTATTTTTAAGTTTAGTATTAGTTGGCTGCATGAAATTACTGCCACCATCATACAGATTAAAAAAAGATTACCAAAATTGTAGGAGCGCTATCTATAGATGCTTTTTGAAACCAACTGACAATACCTACTGGAAAACTACTCATTGATTTTCCCTACACGCTATATCAAAAAAAAAACAAAGAGGATACCATAGACTAGAGATAAAATTTTCATTTTCTAAAGATTTCTACTGACGCCATGATTTTGTGTACAATTTGTCAAATCAATATAAATAAAAATTCTACGAACGCAGCCATCATTGATTTAAGTTTTTACCTTATTCTGATACTAGATGTCTCTATGGGCGGGTAGCACGGAAATGAGTTGAATTGACATTTGTATGTAGTACACTGATGGCAGATTAGGTTTATTCATTGGAGCATCTTAGCAAAATCAGCAATGTATAACAAATTATAACACTACAATATAAAAGGAAGTAGTACGCAACCAAATTCGGTGTAGCCATCGGCTTGTGATATTTGGTCGTATAAAAGAAGGACTTCGTACTCTGTCAGTCAAAATTGAACTCTATTTGTACCGCATGTGCTGTTTCAGCTGAGTGTGGTGCCGTGCTCGTCGCGGTTTGCGGTGCCGGATTGATTCCTCGTGTTGTGATGGCTCTCGGTAGTGAAGTGAATGAAAATCCCTCAAAAAACACTACTCAAAAAGTGAAAAAATGTCCTGCAGGCAGCAATGTGAACGTTGGTGGTGGCGGTGAAAATATTAGCAAAGGTGAGTCGAATGGTCATGCCCTCAGTTATGTAACATTCAGTTGGTTCTTTTTTTTTATCCTAAATTTTGCTTTTTGTGCTTGCACCGACTGCAGTCCAGTCATGTGACTGCCCGAAGTTAGTTATCATGTGATCATATAATTTCGTATGCCGTAACCATGTGGACCCTTCTCTCGGCAAGGCTTCGGAAAATAATTACCTATCAAATGTTAAGCTCCTCATTTATATCAGAGTGATATCTGTTGAGAGACATATCATTGCATTGTATTAGTGAGTTGTGTGGATTGTATAAAATATTATTACACAACATCATAATACTATTACATGCATACCATTCAAATGGATCTACCTACTTAATATAAACTCACACACATGTTTATTGTCTTTCAAGCAGAATAATTATCAATAATATGATTGTTACTGGTATCCATGTTATTCTTGGTAGGTAAATATCTCATTTTAATTTTTTTTGTAGTTTTGTAAGTAATTTAATACATTAAATCTTAGAACAGATACCTTCATCATACATTTGAGTGTTAGTCAAAGTTAAATTCATGTGTGTTATATCTTTAAAGAAAAAATTCGTGGTAAATAGTCCAGTTAGACTAGTAACTTTTTTGTGTGTATAACTACTTGCTATTAAAGCCCTGCTGTCCATAGGTGGTGGTGACCACATTCCTACAGGGCCCAATTGCCTGTTTGTCTGCCATAAAATATTAAAAAAATAATGGATGATTTAAAACATGGATACAAAAAGATCTATTTTTTAGTGTAGATGGTATTCAATTTTTAATAGATTATAATAGATTTTTATAGATAGAATTAAATTAGAAATAAAGAACACATTTGTTATTAGGTAAGTATACAATGTTTTATTTGTTTTAAATGTATAGTGTAATTTACAAAATACACCATTAAAAAGTGCTATAGATATGTACTTAGTTAGTTCTGTACCAAATGATAGATGGGTATAAATACCTTAAAAGGTAGATTGCATCTACTTACAAAAATCTACAAATAAATACTATATAGGTATGTAGGTACTATAGTCGATTACCAAAACCAACAAAGTCAATTCAGTCAAATCAAATACCGTTTTGTTCATCAGAATCCCATTGCAGGATCCCTCAATGTCAGAAATACCTTTACAATCACTTTAAGAGTCCTATACATCACAAAATTCATAAATCTATAGTATAGCTGAACTAATCAATAAAGTCAGATAAAAATCTGCTGAATTAAAAAATACATCTTCATGAGTCTGCTTACATCAATTACTGAATGGTAGAGAGAGATCCCAATCATTTCTGTGTATAATGACTTAGTTCTCAGGTCAGTTCAATGATGATAAGTTGAGAGTGTAAATTCTAAATTAGTAGCTTATCTTGGGATTTATTACCATTTTTAAGTAACTTAAATACCCTCAACTGGCCTAAATATAATGATGTTGAATGGATGTGAATGTCTCAGGATTATAGTTACTTATGGCACTATTGTCATCACTCTGTCATCCATTTTCAATCAATTGCGGCTTCTTCTAAGGTCCTTTTCTACTATTTCTTTTCCACTTCACTCCACTCACGTCGTAAGCCGTTGGCTCTCGCGTCCGACTCGGCGATGTCACTCCATCGCTTCTTGGGTCTCCCGCGAAACATCATTCTTATACCGGCTGATTTAGTCACCTAGTCACCCACATATTCATGGGGCTTACGCAATACGTGACCAAGGCATGCCTCTACGAACTTATCCGCGATGTCTCTTATGCCAAGGCTGCCACGTTTTTTTTATCAAACTAACCAGACAAAGGAGAGCGTTCTCACCTCTTGGTAAGTGACGAAGCGACCGAAGATGGACCATGTCTGTCTAGGACCTATTCACTATAATGTTGAAGGCGTCCAGATTAAGATGATCAGCGAACACACTCGCAGGCAACGTGCCACCCGTGCGTTCCATTCCTTAGTTGCCTCGTTAGATGTACTCGTACGGTCGAGTCGCGTGGAGTTCACGGACGTGATTTATCAGCGAAGCACGGTTTTGCAGCTATAGAGCATCACTGGCCTTACGCTCTTGTAATGTCATTCTCATCACTTTGTATAAGGCAAAATTCAGCGCAAAGTCAGTTACTTTTCAAAATGTAAACCTCAGATAAAAAAATAATTTGGTAGATACCTCCTATCTATCAAACTACTTTTTATCGATCGCCCGCACGGAATATATATGCTCTTATAATGGGGCGCATATTAATAGGACTAAGTAAAAACAGTGGTACAAAAAATGATATGAATCATTAATGTGCGATCATGGCCGTATACAAAGTCAAGCAGACAGACTAGCCCCCACTGGAGCGCGTGTCATGGCGCGGCCGGCGGCGGTTCTGCGTAACGATAGTGTGAATGTGAGTGTCTCCTCACGTGCGGAGCATATGTTCGGAGGTGACTGAACAACCCTTGTCAACTTGGGAGACATGACGAGACTACGGCAACCGATACGACCGATTCCACTTATTGAAGCCCGCGATGTTGGTCGTCGTGTCAAAGTCGAATTATATGCGGCCGATATCGATGATAATTATTCCACTTGACATTTCATTTTGTAGTGAGTGTAGTAGATTATTTTTATGGGTTAGGTTTAACTGACCAAGGACTGGCACAGAGGGTGGCCTTGTGTGTTGCTGGCATATTTTTAGAATCTATCTCGTCGTTAGTATCGTGTCAATTTTAATTTAACCACCGACGCAAAAAGAGGTGTTAAAAGTTTGATCGTGTATCGGTCTGTGCCCCAGTTCAGGGTCAGGTCACGGAGGTTAGGTGGCAACACTGTCCTTGATCAATCAGGATCATACTCAAGGCAGACCTCGGGCCCTCGCGCGCGAGATCATTACTGGGACATTGACGCAAAGATGATGCAATGTACACTGGAACAGTAGATGTAGGTGCAAAACCTATTATCTGTAGTAGTACCTATTTTACCGCAGTCTGATAAAAAGTTTTGCGGCATTTTGTGATACGCCAAATTATGCGACATATTTTTACAGGGTTTCATTTGGACATGACCAAAATCTTGATTTAAAAATATTATATTCTTAGGTGTTCTTAGCTAGCAATGAGGAGTTTTCCAGTAGGTATAGATAGTTGGTTTCAAAAGGCATCAATAGATGGCGCTCCTACAATTTTGGTAATCTTTTTATAATCTGTATGATGGTGGCAGTGATTTCATGCAGCCAACAAATACTAAACTTAAAAATAAAATGTTTATTAATATAAACATAACTGTTAAAGGTTGAACGAAGTGTAAAAATAAATATTTATAGAAGTTAGCACTATGTTCCATTATTATTACAACCTCTAAAATGGTTGAAAACTATTGACAAATACAATATTATCCAATACAACGTACCCAGTGTTTATATCCTGTTTGCTAAGAACCTATTACAAGCGATTGTCAATTACCAAAATTGTCGGGGCGCCATCTAGTGAGTGGTTAGGAATGCTTTAGATACCTATTGGAAAACTCCTCATAGGGATGATAACTGGGTCAACATTTTTAATTTCTAATTAGTCCGTCGGTCCTTATTTTATATTATTTATTCTTATTCTTTAGCCATTTCTGTCCCACTGCAGGGCAAAGGCCTCCCTTTCGATCTTCCACGATCTTCTTATTTTATATTATTCAAATTAATTAATAATGACAAAGATAAAGCGTATAAGAGTTTCGGTGTAACGTCACTTCCGAGTACAATTTCACCGTGACGTTCCAGGCGTGACGTCACGCAACATTTCAACGCACTGCAACGTTATTTTCTGTTTAAGTAACAAAAGAAAAAACATGTGTCCAATATTTTTTGATAATCTACCTGACGGACGACAAAAATTTATTCAGTCATCATCCCTATTGTCTCATTAGCCTTTAAAATCGTATTCCAACCCAACGAGATCGGAAGCAAGATAATTATAGAACTTGTTACTAGCGACCGACCTTTTATATGGACGAACCTAAAGATCCCTCATGAATAACATAATTTATTAGTGTAAGTTCTAACAAAATCTCTATTAACGCATTCACTACAGGTTCCGTGGATTTTTTTTATTCCACTCATTTACAAACGAGCAGTCAGCCCACCTGATAGTAAGCGGTACCTAACTGTCGCCCATAACATCATCAGTTTAACAAACTATTGCCAAGTGCCTCAAACGCATCTGTGAGTTCATACAAATTTTGGTACAAAGTCTTTGCTCGTCTTTCGGAGTAATCTTCGATACGATTAGGACATCGTTATGAAATTTGGGCAGATAGTTTGCCTTAGACCCGAAAAGTCACCATCATCACAGCCCATAACAGTCCACTGCAGAACTTTGGGCCTCTCCCAATAACTCATAGCCATCATCTCCACGCTCGGCATGGAGATCGCAGAGTAACAAAGACAAAAGCGGAACATAGCTGCGGTGAAGGCACTGGGCGAAACTCGCTAAATATATGAACTCACAGATGCGTTTAAGGCACTGTGTGTATACAGGAAAACGCACATATGCCGGCAGTGACTGCGTTAAGTCGCATAGCCTATGTAAAGACAGAGCGCTGGGCCGGGGCAGAGTTCTGTGCCAAAGATTAGATAATAGTTACTGTGCTTTATTACATTTCTCTCGAATATTAGCTACGTATGTATGTACCTATATGCTGAAAGAAGGCGTTCTCGGTCGTTGATTATACCCACCTGCAAATTGCAAGCTGCTGGCCGCTGCAAAGTTAAATAAAGCCCTGGACTATGACGCGTTTAGTTCACTATGATTATGATCTGATAGCGTCATTTAATTTTGTTTGCTATTACCTGTATAAAAGTTATCTGTAATTTCACAAGCACTTAGTTCAAGCGATATGGCTAACAATGTGAGATTACATAGTTACTTCCTAATTTTCCATGTTTTCGTATTGCTGGTGGATGGATATATTATTCTTCTTTATCAAACAATTCCCCTGCGATGCAGAAAACAAAGTGTGTTGAATCTATCAGTGTTACATACATACCTCTGCCTGAGTCATTATTCCCTGATAAGCATAACCTTGGGGTCTTCAAATCAAGAGTGAATAGGTATCTTCTAGGCACGCATGCTACATCTTCGACCTCATTGTCGCTTTCCATCAGGTGAGTTGAGGTCAAATGCGGCTTGCAATATAGACAATAAAAAAAAAACTACATACTTACATAAAACTCATGCCCCTGTCCCACAAGCGAAGTCGGCAGAGACTATGGATAGTGTTAGCAACGTCTAAAACATCGATTTACATTACAGAGTAGGTACTTAATATTGAACGTCGGTGGTGCAGTTTTCAAGTGATGTTTTTTTTGTGTTTGCTCGTGATATAGGAACGAAACTTTCCTAGAGTCGCATGTTATCGTCATCGTGATACTCGCCGAGTAGAGGCCACAGCGACGCGATAAGGTAGGGACAGTAACAGATATGTTCTGTTCGTATTTTCGGTGTTCGATAACGCAGGCGGGCGCACCAAACGTAACGGAGTTCCCTCTCGGGCGAGGGAACTCCGACGATGGAGTTGGAGTAATTCAAGGGTTCCATTACACGTTCACCGTCTGTCGGAAGGGGACTGTTAAGGGACGCAAAATAACGGAGAGGGCTCGCCCCTTATTGCTTTATGCGCAGTTTGACGAAAATGTTATCTAGAATAAGGGATACTAGCTGGCCCGCCGCGACTTCGTTCGCGTGTTATCCTACCCTACCAGAAGCTTTATGTTGCTACAGAATTATTTCTTAGATTGTGTGTTTAGGAACGCTATATATTGCACGGTTTTTCTCGGGGTTACTGTATTATAATATGTATGTTTTATACCTTCCTCATGAACCACTCTGTATATTGGTGAAAACCGCATAAAAATCCGTTTAGTCGTTTATGAGTTTATCGCGAACAGACAGACAGATGCGACGAGGGCCTTTATTTTATAAAATGTAGTGACTGTAACGCGTAGGTATATCCATCTACATGGACATAGAGATCGATCGACGTTTTGTCGCTTATTTTTATATACCTGCCATCCCCGTGAATTGAGAGCAGTCTTTCTAACTGTTCTATTCAGAAGAAGCCACCGTTTTTATTAAGAACAGCGACACATGATTTGAAACACTAACATACTTTAAACTAGCGATGACGTGCCTCTAACTCATGAGCCAAACATCAAAATCATGTTATCAGACGTTACTTTATCGCCTCTCAACGATGCACAGTCGGTAAGACGCAACGCACCTACCTAACTAACCTATTTATCACACGCGTTTAACATAACATCGTTGACTTGTTGTTCTATATTTACGACACTTACACTTAAGTAACTACGTGGTACTTGTAAGCATATTGCAATATTGGAAGGTCACGCACTTAAGACACAACACATGATAATAGCTCATAGGGCAAGGAACTAGCTTAATGCTTAGAAATAGGTAATCGATTTTTCACGCCCGCTTTTCAAACGTTTTTCCCAACAACACAGGTAACATCAAAACTACATCGGTTCCGATTCGGTATCTCCTTTCGCAGATATATTTGATAACCAACTTTATCACTCGATATTCTGGTGTAGTACGTAAATAGCCTGGTTGAATTTTCCCAGTGGCAGGTTATGATTGATCCAATTTGATTGGTTACACTTATCTTATTTAAACACTTTGATAAGACCTTATGCCATTTCTGCTCGAGTGATAAGAATGGCTATCAGACCTTCTTAATAAATGGGCTTTACGGTTATTTACATAACTATGATTTCACATGAAAGAACCGCGAAGGAGAATTAAATGAAAACGATAAAAACAGAATTTATATGTAATTAGCACCTTCGGATGATTTGTTGGTGGTATTTGTTTTTGTTCACACAAATATGTAAACTACAATTAGATAGGTATTTATTTCATCAGCTCGGCGTAATAAACATGTAGTATTGCATATAACGTGTACATTCTGTTTAAAACAAAGGTTACGGCAAATTAAATACTACATACCGAATACAGGGCTAAGCACACAGAATGGTCTAGCGCTAAAGTCTGAAGTATATTTAGTCAGAATTTGTGTCAAGTTACGGAATTCATCGGCTGTCGGCGCGTTGTCGTGAGCGTCTAATTTGAAGGCTGGTGCTAGCTGACAGCACAAAGTAGAGAAATAACAGAAGGTCCACTCCCGTCATCTTCAAAAATTATGACGTAAACTTGCTGGCTCACTAGGGTTGCTACTTGCTACTGTATATTGAATATTGAAAAACGTATTTCAACTGAATTTTGAAAAATGTATTTTAACGATCGAAGCGTCTGTGGCCTAGTGGTTAAGGTATCCGACTGGTAAGGGAGAGGTACCGGATACGAATTCCACATACGAGTTATGCAACTATTGTAGTTCCACGCTAACCGACGCTCTTGAAACCTGGTGAAACCCGCACATTCAGGCGACTGTATGTGTTACCATAATCCAATTTGGTCAGGTTCCCCTGGTAGCAGGGTCACCGAGATCAGTTAGCTGTTGCTCCACTGTAATTATCTGATCTGCCAAATCCTAGATCATGGTCAAGGCAGACCCCATGCCCTCGTGCGCGAGAGCACAAAAGAGATTTAAAAGATCGATTACAATTTTAAAAATCGGTCGCAGTCCGTTGCCGAGGACCAATATCTAATCCTTGTCATAATGTGATCATAATTGCTTCCCAAGTTGTTATCAGATTTTTCATACCAACTTCAGACATTATGTCTTTAGTAATTTAAAAAATAATTTACTTTAAATTCATCGCCATATCATTAGACCATGAGAACGTGACCTGGGAATAGAGGTCCAGGAGTCCTCGTCAAGTAAATACAACGAGCCCAAGACACTACAGAGTTGCATTGTATTATTCATTTGGCGACATTTCATCTCCATTATCACATCAGCTCACTGACAGCATAATATAATTATTACATTGTCATCTGACTTACCTACATGCGTACAATTTAATCGAATACCTGGAAGTGGGTCAAATACTGTATGTGTACATCATGGTTATTAGAGTGCCAAGGTTCCAACTGCCTTGTTAAAATATAAGTACACAGTATTTGACCCATTTCCCAGTAATCAAATGAATTGAAATTATTCACACACATGTATATTAGATGAAAATGCAATATTATGGTATCAGTCAGTTGATCTAATGATAAAGACGGAAGGTGGACACAGAAACCATTAAGGTGGCCATAACGTTTTTTTTGTTCTGTTAAAAACCGTCACGGGGTGCCAATCGACTCTCAAGACTGTTAAACCAATATCATGTTCCCTAGCGGAAGACTATGGTCAACCTTGGTTCGCTATCTGTATTAGGAGGCATAGTGGCAGTGAGCGGCGAACTCGTAGCGGTGCTGAAGTTCGACTAGCCTCTAAGTCCGAAACGGTCACCTGTCACTTCTTGGACTCTGCGTGTGTTGCTTATATTTGATCAAATAGTATTTTTTGCGTACAAGTAATTTCATTTATTCAATAATAATATCGTTTGGTTAAATAATATTCAATTTACGTCGACAACATGAACGGCCATGCACTGCTTGTAACTGCAGTATATCCGTTTTACAAAACTTAAATATATAAAAGCAGCGATCGCCTCATGGGTGAAAAGGCAGCAAAACTGTTGTTTTTAAAATATAATTGGCCATTATTAAACTTCGATTACTAAATGTCTGTCATGTCAATACATTTTGTATGTTTTTCTTTATTAAGTAATAAATATAATTGATTATTTATATGGTTTTTTAATACTTGATGTCTTCAGTTTTTAACATTCGCATTCGCATTCGCATTCGCACATTCGCAGCGTAAACATTCGTATTCGCATTCGCATTCGCGAATGTGAGAAATTTGACATTCTTAACATCCCTGATGTGTACGTTCATTTTCATTGACCGCGAGCGCGGCTCATACAATCGTTGTTTGATCATATTTTCAATATTATCATTTCACATTTAATATTTGTTCTTAAACCCCGCGTAACTTTAAAACGATATATTTTAACGAAAATCTGACAAACCGTATAGCATAGATATTGGTTTCTGGATCACGTCTACAAAATTTCATTAGCTTTGATAGCATATCTAATATTGAAAATATGATCAAAATATGGAGCGCGCTTGGAAATCACTCCTCTTAACCTAACGTACCTATAAATCTGATTCTATTACAGGATTCTATTTGTATCTAGCGGGTGCAGTGTCGTGGTGGCGTTTAGTTTTGTAAAGCCTTGTTAATTATTCTGGTTTAATTAAGATTGGCACACCTGCTTTCGTGCCGGCCCAATGAATGGCGGATCGGTTTGGCACGCCCGCCCGTTCAAACGACCAATTTGCAGCGTTTGCAGCCGCAACATTTGAATAGATTTGAATACCAACATTGTAAACAGATTAGACTACGACCAAGCTGAATAGGATAAGGAGTCGACCAGGGATAGTTTCTCAATTGGGCGCGCATTTGTTCGTATAAAATTTTTACATTATATTTTTACTAAAATATTTTTCATCGCAATTGCTTCGTAAATTGAATGTTATTTTATCACTTTTAAGCACATAGTCTAAGATATTACGTCGGGTACTTTTTACTTTAGTATTACGCACTTGGGCGTTATTAAGTTAAGTTTGTATCTCACTGTAAGTAAGAAATGTATGTAGACCTAGCATTATTAATTTAATCGGGTAATACTCATAAATCTATACAGTTTTTTTAGGACCAACAAAAAGTTTTTATGCGGCTGAAACTAGTAGGTACAGATTTTCTTTTATAATTAAATTGTACTACCTTAATAAGGATAAAAAAATTAACATTTCATTTTATCAAGTTATCTACAATAATTTGCAATAAGTTATGTTATAAATACGAAAATATTCGCTTTATTATATTTTTAATATCTAGGATGTTTATTGACTTTTCTTTTCGGGCCCTTGCGCATCTGCGCGCGATGAAAAAAGAAACTTTCCCCTATACAATTCATAATCAGTATACCTATAAAACAAAACACAATTTTGCTAAAATAGGTTTAATAGACGTCAAACAACTGTTATGAATAAGAAGGTTAATAGAATACAGTTCCTTTTTCACCCTTCGGCTACGGAACCCTAGCAGTCTCGTGGGAAAGTCTAAAATAAACACATAAAGGCATAGTTGTTATTCGCTCTTCATTAAACCAAGTTCGTAGCACAAGCAGTCATAAGGTACGTAAAAATCGAAGGATGCGTTGGAACAATTAAATTGAAAATTACAGCAACCGAAGTGAAATCCTCTAAAACGCCATTCATTCAGTTGCGGGAGCTGTTGAGTAGCAGTTGAAGAGTGTTATTGTATCGCTGCCACGTCGGCTCATCAACCCGGGGCTAATCATACAGAGCCTTGTTTACTTGGGGTCCTCCCTATCAGTGTTTGTTCTCCCAGGAAGTGAGCGTAAGTGTTACTTGGTTTTATCATCTCTTGGGTGGATACGAGGACGTTACACCGTCTAACTACACAATACGTGTGCGTTGCGCGGACGTACGACCTTATTGATTGACTGACTCGTTGAACCTGAGTGACGTCCGTGATATTGATCATAGTATGTGCTTTGCTAACATAGTTCTACAACCCATTATAGCAATTACCGCTAACAAGTTCGTCACATATTCGAAGAGTGGCGAGTTTTTTAACAGTAATCTATGTTTAGGGTTGAGGTTGTCATTTTGTTAATTGGCTCAAATTGTATCCGTCGTGTACGCATAATGAATGAGTATTCGGTTGCGCGATGCAACTGTACCGTGTCAGTTTCAATAGGCGACGGCTGGGGCTGCCATCGCGCTATCTATTAGAATGGTGGTCAGTTTAATTTAGAATATCCGGAAATACAGCTCGCTCGTGGAAATGGAACGCCGCGTCGGAGACCCGAGGAAAGAGAGCGTCATAGTGCGACGCGTGTAGTTTTGTCCACGGAAATATTTTTTTATCCACTTCGCTTTACCGTTCACTACGGGTTGAATTGCCGTCCTGCTTTTACGACAGTGCATAATGTTCTCTCGACTAGTTTCAACTACTTGTTACAAATTGAAACTGACAAAACATACATTGTCATTATTATCTTTTGTACGGTAATGAGGGCTCGTGTCTGTGTCATTATACTCGGATTCTCGGCTGAATGTTTCGTCAAGTGGTGGCTAAGTTGTCTGGGTCCAATACCAATTACAAAATGTATTTGGTATGTACTTATAACACAGATTAGAAAAAATACTATGTACGTAATCTGTCCAGTTGTGGTACGTAGGTATTTGTTTATCATTGATACGTACACAATTAGTGATACCCATAGAAAACAGAAAAGTAGTGTTACCACTGGTGTTGCTAATATCCATAGGCAACATTGACCACTTTCCATCATGACACTTTCGACATTTTTAATTAGCATAAACTTTTACAACAAAATCATCATATCAATGCATCTTATCTTAATTCAAAATATAACCCAGCCAACGGATATCGGAAACCCTCCTATATTATTTTCTAATACCGCTCTACATTACCTTTTAAGACCGCTCTACGTTAATTTTTAAGACCGCTCTAGGTTATTTTCTGATACTGCTCTACATTGCTCTTTGAGACCGCTCTACGTTATTTGTAATACCGCTGTACATTACTTCCTAACACCGTTCTACATTACTTTTTAAAACCGGGCTACGTTCTTTTCTAATATTCATATTCATTTATTCGTAGTAATAATGATACATCGTCATTTAAAATAGTTTCATGAATAGAATTACTAATAGTTGATGTCAATGTTAAATAATTAATTCAATAGTATCAAATGATCATGATTCGTAATCGTCAAGAATTAAATTAATATCAAATAATAACTAAGTCAAATGTTAAATTAATAATTATATGAAAAATACAAATGCTTCAAACGTGTCAATTATAAAAAACACCGCTCTACATTACTCTTCAGACCGCTCCACATTATTTGTAATACCGCTCTACGTTATTTACTAATGCTGCTCTACATTACTTTTTTAAGACCGCTATACATTATTTTCTAAGACCGTTCTACATTACTTTATAAAACCGCTCTAATACCTCTCTACGTTACCTTTTGATACCGCTGTACATTATTTTCTAAGACCGCTCTACATTACTTTTTAAGACCGCTCTATTATTTTGTAATACCGCTCTACATTACTTTGTGAGACCGCTCTACATTATTTTTAAGACCGCTCTACGTCATTTACTAATGCCGCCCTACATTGTTGCTTCAAGCTATGAAGCTTTAAGTCCGCCGTTGTACGTAACAGTGCATTAAGTTTAAATAAATAAATTCGGTTCTAATACCACTCGACATTCTTTTCTAAAACCGCTCTACATTATTTTCAAATACCTCTCTACATTCCTTTTTAATATCGCTTGCTTACATTCCTTTTTATAGACCGCTCTACATTATTTTTAACTCTGCCAATTAATTAACGTGTTATCCACGAAACAAAGGTGCAATTTATTTTTACGTGCTGATAAATGACAAGAATGATCCTGCCTGTAAGATCGCTATAGAAGCTAGTATCACTACCAACGTTGCAATGTACTCTGTCCACATAATACTTTATATTGATCATGAAGGTATCTTATAACGAAGAGTGATCCTCATTAACAGAGATCATATAACCATATCCGTGTTAAACTGGATACTTACTATTGCATGTATCATCAGTGATGATTCATCATACTTGTTATCTGGTTGGTTACCACGGTTAGTATTATTTCCACCTCGATATCGTCACCAAACCCCAACAAACAACAACAACCCCGAATACAACAAAATACCCGATCATATGTGTGATGCTAGTGTAGCGAATAACCACGAGTCTTAATACCTATGCCATTGCATGTATTATTTAAAGAAAAAAATGTGCACATTTTTTGTAGATACTGTCTGAAAGAATGCTGAGCGCTGTAACTATTTTTGTTCGGAAGTAGGATATGTTGATAATAACAACTAGAAGAGAAACGTTTTGTTGTTGGGGTGATAATTACGTGTGGTGGCCCGGCCAACAGTACGTTAGTTAAACAGTCCATAAGTGACCTATATCATTGTTGTTATGAACTGTACATCTATTTATGAAAGTATCCACTCGTGTTTGGAGATTTAGATCGGAATTGGGCATTTATGTTTATCGATTAAGAGAATTGTATGTATTTTGTTTCTTGTGCGTGCGTGTAATTAAAGCTATTTTGCGTACAGCTAATAAAGTTTTACGTTTTTATTTAATATAGGTCTAGCTACCTACTTATTAGCAACTGTTAGCGTGTTAGTTACGTCACGTGTCCTAACATATCATATCGTAGAGAACCGAAGTATTCGTTCTGCGCTTGTTAGTTAACCGTAATTTCTCACGGCAATAAACAAAAGGGCGTATAACTACTACACGAGCTCGAATTAATCGATCTGCATACATGCAGTTATATTATACCTAAACTGTCGACGAGTCGGTCTCATTCGCCTCATAGGAAAAGTCCTGTCACCTCAGTTAAGACAATCGTGTCAGTTGAAACCCCGCAAGCGCGTAAATTAGGTTTCATCGAACTAGCCAAGAAAACGGTTGCTACGTTGGATATATTCCACGTCTCACCGAATGCGTAGTGTAAACTAAAAACATGAGTTGTTGCACAACACTTCGACATCTTTATTGACCTAGCTAGTCTGTTCTAATGAACGACAACGACTCGAAGAGTTATTAGAGTACTTGCAAACGAATCAATACAATACTGACCAGGCCAACTCAATCGCCTTTCGTACGGTACTGTTTGTACCTAGTTGTCCATACATTCATCCATCTTACGTAACGTAAATAATATGCATCGGGCCTGTTGCTATGCGCACTGCAGCTATAGTTATTATTGGCGCGGTCGTCTACACTACAGAATGTCTTTGTAGGTATAATCCTATTTTCAACAATGTATTTTGTTCGATTGCTGCACACTCGGTGGGTGTGTGTGTGTGTGTGTGTGAAGTGTTCCGACTTGAGGCAGTTGTGGCTGATTCTAAATTATCAAATTCACGGCGTATGCAGAGGCGTATGAACCACGTATTGTAGTTCAAATTAATCTTACCTATAATCTAATACTTCACATTTGGATAAAGAGCTCCTGAATGGTTCTGCGAAAGCAAAGTAAAAACAGAATTTAATTGGAATCTAAGGTTACTCGTTCGATGATCCACATTTCGTATTTTTAATGTAGGTCTAATAATTAAAATTATTACTTTTTGGTGGAATATTTATTTTGATCCGTCAATCAATGTCAAACCGCGAAATACAGGATTTGTTATTTTGGTTACTACTTCCAAAATTGTTATGTATATTTGTAAACTGTTTGAAAATATAAGAGTTTCGTGGTACCTGCATTACAATTTGTTAGATTATTTAGGTGGTTGATGTAATAAGAGCGTAAGAATCGTCCAGGTTATAAAATTCAGTCGTGAGGTGGTGTTGAGAAGTGAACAAGAAACGCAACAGGGCCTGCCGGAGTCAAGGGCAAGAATCACAGAATAATCAGTGAGGTTAAACATTCACTGCCGTTGACGCGGGGCAGTACGCGGCGACGCCCGTCCCTTGCATTATTCATTGAGCGTTGAGCGACAACGCGTCGCCGCCGCGTTCGGCCCCCGCAGCCGCCGTCGCTCGCCCATCTGAATTTGAAATTGACCTTATCAACTATTATAGATACACCAGATCTATGCCTTGACGTCAAACCGCTTGTGATTATGTCGCCGTGACCTCCCCGCGGGGGCTGACCCCAGCGATTTCAATATGAATGGCCCTCCCGAAGAATTATTTATCTCACCTACGTTGTGCTCAGTATGTGTGGTGCTAAATAGTTATGTAACGAGAGAATAGCATTAGTCCCGCGTGTCGCAGGCGCACGCAACAGGGTCTCGCGTTGTGCAATTAAGCCGGCGGCGCCGATAAGTTTCCACTGCGCGAAGCGAGTAGGATAACCGTTCACGGCTCATCGCGGCGAGTCGCGACGCGCGTTCGTTGAACGATAGCGAACCCTGCCGAGGGTAAGAAATTGTGTCAACCGCAGTTTATCACCAGCTTTGATTTAATATATCAAGCAAGTCACAGGCGCCTGCTCTGTTATCTTATTTAAAACCAACAACAAGATAACATCAACGTATTCGGTGATATATCTTATCTTCTTACAACCTATGTTACTGTAGCTTTTGCGTAGATATTTGCTGAAATTTTACTACATGTCATAAGTTCGCTTATAGATATATAGGAACGTGTTGCGGCAAAGTCCAATAGTCCAGATACTATCGTCATAAGACTTAAAGTAAAATAAAATCATTAATCTTTAAAGTTGATAATACAATATTTCCTCCTCATTGCGTGCGTTCTTAAATTCGAAACACTTTTTGCATCTTGTTCTAACTGGCGAGATCGTTTGTAGTTTACCAATAAACGCCTGCACTCTATCATGGACTAGCTACACGTATTACTATGAGGTTGCCGTAGGTCCACGCACAGAGCCGCCAACGCCAATAAATCCGATGGCACCGGCCACCGCCTTGGAATGGGCGCCGCGGGAATTCGGCGTCGTGTTGTTCAATCGGGTGTGATGCTAGCGTAGACTGCGGCGTCTATTGTTGGCGGCGTGTTAGCCGGCTATTATTGACTCGCCGCTGGAGATAGTTGGCGGTGCGCCAGCGCAGGCCACGTGCTCGCCGTCACAAGGCACCGCGCCCCGCAGCCCCGCGCCCCGCCGCCCCACGTCCCCGCCGCCGACTCAACAAAATAACCAATGTCAATCAATACACGAATAGCTGCACAATGCGACGACAGTGGCGTCTGCGATTATTTTGAAGTTTTTCTTGGGCTGGAATATGCGTAAATATGTTAGGTAAATGTAAATAGAAAAACGTCATGTCAGTATGCTGGCTTTTAATATTGGTTTCCATTGGGAGCCGATATAGAGTAGATATTGAGGATAATTATGTAAGGATAAATGTTTCCTGTACCGAAGCTGGTATTATTTTTACTTTGCCGACATGTTTTACACGATGCCGGTATAAGGAAAGTCGTCAAATAGTAACCACTATTAAATAGTAACTTGTAACTATTGAATATGTAATCTAAGTAGGTTTAAATTAGGTATGTTCAGATGGTGCCTTTTTTATTGTAGGTCAATATACATACATTCATAAAGCTTACGCCTCTGTCCCAGAGTTGGGGTAGGCAGACCCTATGAACCGCCACTTTGCTCTGTTCTGACATAACTTCCTAGCCTCGCATATATACACAACTCATTTCATACATCTTCTTTTATTCTTGCCACTTCGGACCCCAGCTTTTTTGATAACATAACTGATGTGATCAGTGAATGTTTTTCTGGGTCGTCCTCTTAAGAATAGGTCAATAATGGTATATATACAATTTTCTCAAGGATTTGCTTTCCATGCCTGAGGAATATTTCAGGACAATACTCTGTGCGTAGTACTTTTCTTAGATTATATCAAAAGTATAACTAAACCCTTGCCCTTGTGGTAGAGTAGCTATACCGTACACCATATTGATAAGAGCCGTTGCAATTCCAGCTGAGAAAGAGAAGCCGACCAAGATGAAGAAGGAGTCCGGCGTGAAGGTGGCGGGCGCGACCAACGGGCACGCGAGCACGCCGAACGGGCGCGCGGACGACGAGGGCGGCGGCACGCCGAGGGTCTCCTACGCAGCGGCCGCCAGGAAACCAGCCTCTCCCTTAACAGCCAACGCGCCCCCGCCCTTCCCCCTCAACGCAGGTGAGTCTCAGCCCATCAGCTGTTGTGTATGTATAATTTGAGAGTTAAGAGCAGGTTCAGTTTAGAGTGTTCCTCAATTGCCATTGAAACACAAATTAAAGCAGTGCCTTGAACAGGGTATGATTAAATTGCAGATCCCCAAAAGGCCAAAACAAACGGCGAAAAGTCATCACAACCCAAGCCCGAAAACTCCACGAGCGAGGTCAACGGAGAAGACTTAATATCAAAAGAAAACATTAGTAATGATAAAATAGGTACCAAAGAAGCAGTAGTGAACGGCACAGAAAACACATGTGAAAATGTAGTTAACGGTGATCCAAACAAACTTTCAGATTGTGATATTAGTAGTAGTGATAACGCTAAAGTAGTAACTAATGGAACTAACAGTGATTCTGATGATTTGAAATCGAGTAAGGCTGATGAAGGGCAAGACAGTGCTTGTCTGAAAAAAGGTTCACAAGGTAAACAGGTTTCCAGTAAGAAAGAGAAAAAAAGTAAAGTAACAGCTGTAAAGAGTAGTGAATCAGACAAAAACGATACCAGTAAAATTAAAATCACAGAACAAAAGAAAGATGAAGATAAATCCAAGAGTACAGAAAATGTCTCGGACAAAGTTAATGGTGAAAGCAGTAAAATTGTTAATGGTGAAAAGGAAAGAGAGTGCTCACCGAGTGAAGATGGAGATGAGAAAAAACGAGATGCTGAAGTTGTGTTCATTCAAGATATGGGTTTCACTGTTAAGATAGTTAGTCCTGGGGCGGAGCCCTTGGATATTCAGGTAAAAACATTTCGATATGTCTGGTAATACCTACAATAAATGTGAATTTACTTAAAATGGATTTAATTTGTCAATAGGTCTCCACTATGGAGCTGGTGCAAGAAATCCACCAAGTGTTAATGGACCGTGAAGACACGTGTCACAGGACTTGTTTTTCCTTGCAACTGGATGGTGTTACACTCGACAATTTTGCGGAGTTGAAAAACATAGAAGGATTGAAAGAAGGATCAATTATCAAGGTAAATCATACGTTGAATGTTCTGACGTAGATGAACGACAAATAATACGACGACAAACAGTCTGGTGCAACGAACATTTAGCCACTTTTATACCATGCTATGACGTCATTGATTTAACACACCCCCATTTTACATATCGGGCTAAGTCCGATGTACTGGTGCAATAGTAAAATGAATTATAAACTATAGTTTGTTGTTTGCAACCCGACCGTATAAGTTATTCACATTTATGCAGTGTACATGTGCACTTAGGAGTGCTTAGAATAATAATTGATACGTATGCAAAGTTTACACATACCTACTTATACTAGAACTTACAACTTGTTTGTTTTTACTAGTAGTTATTTTGCCCGATATAGCCTGAAGCACATGTGAAGAAAAAGAAAATTTGTTTGTACCTAGAAGAAGTTCTCTTGGCTCGTGTGTGTTATCTATTCAAAGTATTACTCCTAAGTCCATATCTACCTGATGTCAAAGTCCGTCATCTCCCCTACCATTACCTATAGAGGCTACTCTTCCCGTCAGGTGGTCGAGGAGCCCTACACAATGCGCGAGGCACGCATCCACGTTCGGCACGTGCGCGACTTGCTGAAGTCCATAGACTACACCGACTCGTACGCAGGCCACGAGTGCAGCTCGCTGGCTTTCCTCAACGTCATCACGCAAGGAGACATTTTGGGTACTTGTTTTTCTCTCTATTCGCTCTGTATATGTTTTGTTATTTGATGAAAAGGGGGAGATGTATGTTCAAAGCTTGAGTGGATTTTGTAGAAATATGTAAGTACTAATAATGTTAATGTGTGGAAAAGACAGTCTTGATTTATTTATTGATTTCCATACAGTTTTACTGTATTAAAATTTAGTTATAACTGTACAATTCAAAGTTGCAATGCCAATAACAAAGCCCTACTAAGTTTAAGTTACTCTATTAATTGTTCATAAAACACCTGTTCATATAACGGTTTGGTGTACTTCGCACGTGTACCCTAATCTCTTAAGCTTATTAAATATATCTTGTAAAGAAGTTAACGTGAACCACTCAGTTCTTCGTGAGAACACTAAACACCGACAAGGTCACAGGTGTTACTAATTGGAACCTCATTAATCGCGATGCTCGTGCCTGTAATTTCACTGTTGTTTTCGCTTCGCTAGCTGTTGTAATTAAGACAGTCTACTGAATAATTTTGATGGTTTACGCTTGATGGACTCCGCAATGGATAGCATAAATCTAGATGGTTTAAAGTTGATATTGAAACCCATTTCTCTACTGTCCGTTTGTTACCTTTTTATTGGCGATCAGCCATAAGGAGCCTTTAAAATCCTGACAGTCAAGGGACATTTTAAACCTGAAAGATTCACTTAAGTAGGATGATTAGTAAGATACCCTAAACCCTATAGATGCAAAATGCCCGTAACCCACAAGCGCTGTCCTAATTGACAACAGTCGTGCGACGGGCGGTTTTCAGGTCCCTTAATGGTCGGGCGACGTCCGTCGTACGACCATAGTCGTACGACTGTTGCCAATTAGTACAGCGCCATAGACTAACCGCTGCTATTTCATCCGCGCAGAGAAAAAGAAGTCCAGGCCAGAGAGTGTAGACTGCACGCCACCCGACTACATAATGCCGGGCAGCACGGAGCGGCCGCTGCTGCCATTACACCCCGGCCTCACCAAGGAAAACAAGGCTCCGCAGTGTCTGAAGGTAAGCTTTTTAGCAGAAAGGCTGGTGGAATCACTCGGAACTTCTTTTGCAGCCAGGGATTTGCTGTACCTCTGTATATAACAAGAATACAGTTGACGGGCACAGGGGAAAAACATGGTGTTACAATGAATTGATATTGGGAAAAATGCAGTTAAAAGTTAGGTTTCGTATTCTTAGGGACACCTATAATTCTTTTGTAAAGAGGAATTATTGCAAATGAAGGTGACATATAAAAACGTTACCGTAAAAATTTTGAACAATATGTTTTTATTCTTAACCCTTCAGTTGATATTGCATTTGACTCTAAACTAAAAGAAAGCTATAAAGACACAAACTTTCTATAGTCTTATAATCGGAGTCATCATAAATGTATGTTAATTTCCGGGGATCACTTTGGAGACCTTTCCTTCCTTCATATTTCATTATTCCCCATAGGACAAAAGTTATTACGTATACTGTACCTATATATGTGACTCACCTAAACGTATATAGGCTGCGGTGACTGCTAACCATCAGGCGGGCTGTAACGTAACGTTAGTTTGCCACCTTAGTGGTATAAAAAATTGGTATGTACAGAGTTTAGAATAGATAAGAATATAGGACTCACTGCTTTCGAAAACAAATATACTTTGTTGTCACTATTACACAATTACGAAACTTGTCTTATCGCTGAAATTAGTGACCCCAAAAATTTTAAGTGTTATTAGGCCAATAACATAATCAGAAAATAACATGCCATGTCTGCGGCGTAGTTAATTGTTACATAAATAACTGTTACTGAACTTTGTATTGCTGATTTTTTATTGGAATCAATATATTTGCTCATTATCAAGTGATCCTAAGCATCCGTTCCACAAATTTTCCGATAAACAACCAAGTAGTCAAATATTCGTCACTATCTATACCTCTAGAAATGGATACGAATAGTTCACTGGATGCAAAGATGGGATGCTATAATTATCGCATACTAAGATATTTTCAAAAGAGCGTGTTGTGTAAAATAAATCTCCGGGGTTTTTAGACAGATAAGTGTCCATTAAACCTGGTTTACATTTTACCGTTTTACGTGTAGCCGGCTTCGAACACTTCTAACCGCCAAGCCGCCATGTACCAATTAGTCTTTTCCGAGTTATGTACATTATTGAACACTAACCGATGCTCTGTGAGAGAAAGCATCGTGAAGAAACCTGCACATTCAGGTGACTGGCGTAACCATGATTCAATCTGGGCAGGTTCCTCTGTCACGCAGCCCATTAAAAACCTAGTGCAATGACAACCTTTACCCCACCAGGTGCTGACGACCTCAGGCTGGAACCCTCCCCCAGGCCCGCGCAAGATGTGCGGCGATCTGCTCTACTTGCACGTGATCACGCTCGAGGAGCGCCATTTCCACGTGACCGCGTGCCCCCGAGGGTTCTACCTCAACCAGTGAGTGGATGGACCTTTTTTTTACTACTAAGATGGCAAATAAGCATGCGGTTTGGCTTTGGATGGTTGCAATACCAGACCAGAGGTATCCCGTGTTGCCGGCCCGGTAAAAATACTTTCTTTCTTACGAAGAACTCCATGTTGTAGTCTCCAAGCAAAACCTCTACAGGGAGCTCATTCTTATAACCTTAGTGTAAGTACGTGGGAGGAAGCTCCTGCTGGCTAACCATGAGATGGTGAACTATGTTACTAAGCTGGCCAGCGTCTAATGTTACGATACACGGGTAGCGCTTCTTTTTTGTAATAATGATGTCATATTATACCTAAATAAAACTAACTTAAAGTCAGAAATGCTTCGGAAAAGCCGCGACCAAGTTTACATATACTCCAATATTTTCTAATCTACTGAACCGATTTTAACGAAACAAACAACTAAAGAAGCATCTCGATTAAACTGTCTTTCAAATAAAGAAAATCGCATCGAAATCGATTGATGCGTTCGGAAACTACGGTGCCACAGACAGACACACCGCCACATATACGCTCCACAAACTTGTAACACCCCACTTTTTTGTCGATGATTAAAAATAAAAAATATATCATCGCGGGTTGCCAACCGGCGCCCAAGAAATTTCAATCAGTCGCATCAGATTCCCCAGCGAAAGATTTTGGTCAATCTCGTTAACGGTATCAGAAAACACACCTAACGAAGAGCTCGAAGCGGTGTTGAAGTTCGATTAGCCTCAAACTACGAAACGGTCGTCCATACAGTTACCATCATCGGCGTGCGTTGCTTAACTTTTGTTATCGATCTAGCACGCTGCGACTAGACTGAATACTGAGGCTGCTCTTGCTTATGTCTCTTAGGGCCCATTTTGTAATCCTCAGATAAAATGTATCGGCCCGATAAAGTAATACACTGCCAAATTAAAACAAACCATAATCCTTCACGTACATAAATACGAATGAATGATATGATTTTTTTATAGTTGCATAATAACTTATCAGACTGATTTGTTATATCTGAGAATTGAAAAATCGGCCCTTACTTAATAATCCATTACCACATCAGTTTTGCAATTTTAAAAGATGTCGTTGACCGTAGTTCACGGATATCTTCATTTCTATTACGTAGAGAAAAAGGTAAAGGTCGTAAGGAGACGATGGATAGAAGGCAAGTAGCACGGCCTCGAAGTGTGGAAGACGTGTATGAGAGACTTTATTTATTTATTAGTTCATTTCACAGTTTAACAGCAGTTAATTACATGTAAAATATAAGTACATTATGGTTGAAATGCCAATGACTGGATTGAGTTACTATACTTATTTGCTTTTATGTGTTTAGGGTGTTACAAGAAATAAAACTGACTTTAATCGGTGTATTGGGAACAAAGGGCAAATCATAACTATCAGTTATTTCTTACGAATTTATAGGTACTTGCTAGAAATTGTATTTGTGGGTTTTACTGTCGACCCTTCTGCTTATCTCAAAGCAATGAGAGTTCCGACTCCATTAAGATGAGATAAGATTGCGGATGATGGCTCTTTTCCGCCTAGTCTTTTGATAAATTGACTTTGTTTAGAACAAATTTTGAAATAACGTTGTAATCACTGAGAATAAAATAGAACTACGCTTCAGGACAAGAGTACTTAAATTTACTTCAAGCGACACGCCTCGGCTTCGCTCGGGTAGTAACCTTAACAAATTTGTTAAGTATACACCTAAACTTTCCTCATGAATCACTCTGTCTATTGGTGAAAACCGCATGAAAATCGGTTTAGTAATTATGAGTTTATCGCTAACAAACAGACAGACGACGCGGCGTGGTACTTTGTATTATAATATGTAGAGAACCCATGATTTATTTTACATATCATCATCATCTTGGCGTTATGACCTGGTTGCGCCTCCGCGCGGCACGAGAGGGCCCAGGGTCCGCCAAATTTATTTTACATAGTATAAAACAAAATCGCTTCCCGCCGTCTGTCCCTCTGTATCTATGTATGCTTAGATCTTATAAACTATGCACCGGATTTTAATGCGGTTCTCAACAATAGTTTAGATTTTTATAAATAGAACACATCTGAGTGACGTCACAATTAATTATCTCACAAAACATCACTGTTTTGATACTGTTAGTCTTAAGCCAATTTTCACAAGCTGTTTCTCTCGGACCTACTCCATCTTCTAATCATCATCATCATCATATCAGCCGAAAGACGCTAACTGCTGGGCATAGGCCTCCCCCAGAGATCTCCAAAGGCCGGTTCCGTGCATCTTCCACTACATGTTCCCAACTCTTCCCACCAGATCCACGGAGGAAGTGTTCAACCCGCGCCCCTGCACCCCGCCCCTGCTCTGCCACTCGCTGATCGAGTTGCTCAGCATCGTGTCGCCGGCGTTCAAGCGGAACTTCGCGTTGGTGCAGAAGCGCCGCATGCAGAAGCATCCGTTCGAGCGCGTGGCGACGCCGTACCAGGTGTACCAGTGGGCCTCGCCGATGCTCGACCATACGGTGGACGCGATCCGCGCTGAGGATAGTGAGTCCATGTTTGGTTTTGTTTTGTATACCGCTGAAGTGCCAATAAGTGTGTGGACCGCATCAGTAGTTTCTGTATTCTACAGACATTTGTAAAAAAAAGTGTAACCGCCTGATGGGAAGCAGTTATCGTAACCTATAGACATTTGCAATAGCAGGGGATTTAGCGTATTGTCAACTATTTTCAGCAGGTGCGAAGATTTTTTCGCCAATCGCGAGCTTAGATTTCTGCGTCAACCACGCGACGTTTAGCTCGTGCCCCTCCCTAGGACAAAACAAGTGTTTAGAACAAAAACATGCTGTATCGCTCTCTGGTCAGGTTCCCATGGTAGCTGGGTCACGGAGGTCGGATGTCAGTCACTCCACTGTAATTATCTGATCTGCCACATCCGGGATCATAGTACCCCCGGGCCCTCGCACACCAGAGCACAACCGGAATATTAACGCCGAGGGGACCCCAGGGCCTCGCACACGAGACATTAACGCCGAGAATATCATGATAAGTCATCAATATCTGATTTCGTCTATCTCTCCAGCGTTCTCCTCGAAGCTGGGCTACGAGGAGCACATCCCGGGGCAGACGCGTGACTG
Source organism: Blastobasis lacticolella (assembly GCA_905147135.1). Lineage (NCBI taxonomy): Eukaryota > Metazoa > Arthropoda > Insecta > Lepidoptera > Blastobasidae > Blastobasis > Blastobasis lacticolella. The sequence goes on along the minus strand of LR990045.1, from coordinate 8,982,046 downwards.
GAACGAGGAGCTGCAGACCACGCGCGAGCTGCCGCGAGCAGCATTGCCCGAGAGACTGCTCAGGGAGAGGGCTATCTTCAAGGTGGGTTTCTCTTTGAATTGTACCAGATGGCGCCACTGAGTGGGTGACAAAGTAAAGGCATGTCATTAGCTTGAACGGCTTGAAAGGAGTTGTAATTTTATAGCTGTTGTTTCGTTCTCAGTAGCGTCATTTGGCTGAATCGCGAAAACCTTCATTGTGGAGGTTGTCGCACTATGATGGTAGGCATGTTCATGAAAGAAGGATTTATTACCGCCAAACCACAACCAGATAAAAATAAAAGTACGATTCATCCTTCGTTTATGTCATTATTTAATTTTATTTTGATGCTATTAATTTACATAAATTTTAAATGAATTGATACAATTCATGTAAATAAATAAAGTAGAATAAATCCTATATTTCTTCCATGTTCCATGAACAGATGGGCTCTCTTTATCATCATCATCACAGCCCGCAACAGTCCACTGCAGGACTTGGGCCTCTCCCATGTAAGGGGGGGTTATTGCCATTATCTCCACGCTTGGCAAGCTATAATATAACAATGAAAAAAGCTGTTGCCCATCTTCCAGCCTACGGAAACTCTAGATAATTTGCCTCGAAAACATTTGTCGCCTTGTACGACATCCATGGGTGTAAGGGATTGGTGCCATTCTACTCTGCCGGATACCACACGGCCACGGCTCAGCACAGGTCTCATTCCCCCATTTGTAAGGCACCCTGTTCCTCAAAACGCTGTCTCACTGTGGCTATCATTCATCCTATCCTCACAGGTGCACAGCGACTTTGTAGCGGCCGCGACTCGAGGCGCCATGGCCGTGGTGGACGGCAACGTGATGGCCATCAACCCAGGCGAAGAGCCCAAGATGCAGATGTTTATTTGGAACAACATATTCTTCTCGCTCGGCTTTGACGTACGCGACCATTATAAGGACCTTGGTGGCGACGCTGCGGCCTTCGTTGCTCCGGTAAGTCGATATATGTACGAGTAGGTGTTCATAATGGGATGTTTTTGTTGGTTTGTTTCTAGGCGGCAAGCATTTGACCGCCATCTCACCTGATGATAAGTGACGATGCCGCCGAGGATGGAACAATTCTGTATTGAAACAGCATATTCACCCAGTCTTGGACTGCTATGCTATTCGTTTAGAAAATACCTACTACCAACTCGTAAGTTTTGTTAGTCTAGGTTTTAAGACTTTCGTAAGACAATACTAATCATGGTAACAAGCCCGATAATATGTGTAGTGTTTTGTTATTCTATTGAGACTAAATATGTAGGAAATGATGTTCAATGCTGTCATCATCATGTAATGAAGGAAAATGGAAATTTGCATCGAAATGTTGGGCTAATCTTTAAAAGTTGAATGTATAGCAAGTTGACATACGTTCGTAAAATAAAATTTTCCGACGTGTGGGTTGTCATTGTTAGTGCGATGTTTTTCGTAATAATACGTATAAATTAAGAATTGCTTTCCTCGACTGTCCATACCTTGTATTTCGGAACAAATTCAGTAGGTTTATTGCAATGGAACTGTGTTAGCAGCTGAACCCACGAAATTGATAATATGTAATCACAAAAGTAACATTTTTAATTCTTAAAATCAGAATTGTTAACAACAGAGGTATTTATATAGCCTACTCTTCTGTGTACTGAGTACGAGGTCGCAAGCTAACTACTCTCCCACCTCACTATAGAATAGTTTATTTACTAATTTTCACAAGCTTTTATTTAATTGAGTTGAAATGTAACTTGGATGACAATGCATTAATATGGTGCCATACCATAGAGCAGGTCTGATACAGAGTCGGAAGGTGGTCATCGGGACTAATGAACGCAATAAGATAACCCCACTGTGTTTGGGCTCTTTGATGAGCAGGTACTATACCGCGCAATAAAAGCTTAATATTTTAAACTATCGCGGTTATTATTACACATTTTAAGGGTATGTTCCGGTGCATGCAAGCAAGCATGCAAGTGTGTCGAAATATCGGGGCTACTCGTCAACAAAGGTACGCGGTAGGAAACCCGGAACATACCCTAAAAAGAATAAAAGCTTGTAACGAAATTGTTTGTTTCATTTGATCACTTTTTCCCCCCTAGCGCAACGACCTCCAAGGCGTCCGCGTGTACAGCGCCGTGGACACCCCCGGGCTGCACACGCTGGGCACCGTGGTGGTGGACTACCGCGGCTACCGGGTCACCGCGCAGAGCATCATCCCCGGGATCCTCGAGAAGGAGCAGGAGCAGAGCGTGGTGTACGGCAGCATCGACTTCGGGACCACGGTGCTGTCGCATCCCAAGTATATGGACCTGGTATGTTGGGTGGTCAAATAGTCGATAGACACATATAGGCAATAGTGAAATTGTCAGTAGTCGGATAGTCACGTAGTCAAATGGTCCAATAGTCAATAATCAAACAGATAATAGTCAATAGTCTAATCAATAGTACAATAGTCAATAATCAATAGTCAATGGTCAAATAGTCAATTGTAAATGGTCAAATAGTCGATATCAAGAATTTCTTAATCATCATTGTCGTATTAACCGCAGGGCTTCTATATAATTTTCTTTATCTATTCTATTTCTCTGAGGCTTCCGTGGTGTTCGGTTATCCAGTATTTTCACCCTGTTCGTATGTCATGTGAGGCGTCAACATAGATCCACTAGAGTACCTATCTACCTACTGCTCTTGCTGCTAAACCGTGAACTCTATTGCCGAAGTATTTTCGCGTCTAACCAAAAACACCTACTCATACGCGACAAGAAATTTTTTCTCAACAGCATTGCTTCATTTTGACATCAAACTTACAAAACCCCCACTAAATTTTCGCCTATTATCAAAAATTACCACAAAAGCTCGTCACTTTTTTTCTTTCTATACTGACCCTCATTCCCACCCCCCAGCTCAGCAAAGCTGGTCAGCAGCTGAAGATCATGCCGCACTCTGTAATAAGCGCCAACGGCGAGACCGTAGAATTGTGCTCGAGCGTGGAATGCAAGGGCATCGTGGGCAACGACGGCCGCCACTACATCCTGGATCTCCTACGCACCTTCCCGCCGGATGTCAACTTCTTGCAATGTAAGGTTTACTGGGTATACTGGGCTGTGAGGGCGTCGTGGGTCATTCTATGTTGTCGAGGACGAGAAAAATGACTTTGTTAGGAGAGCCACAAAACGTTGGTGTCGTGGTAAAAACAATTTTTTTAATCTATGTATTTTCGTGAAGATAATTGTGTTGGTTCTATAAGCGAAAAAAGCGGGGTGCCTGACATCCTCTTGGCAGTTTCACTTATCAGACACATTAAAATCACTTTTCTCTTTTGTGACTTTTTCTGGAACGGCGCCCTCACAGTCCTGTCTCAGATCATTCTACAATATAATAGATATAAACAAACACTGCATTTCAATTCAATATAGACTAATTAGTTATGCATTTGAAGTGGAAAATTAGTAACCTATGGCGTGAATTCGCGTCTGTTCATTTGTTGTACGGATTAACGAGATATGTTATAGTAGTTTGTTTACAACGATGGAAAATTTGTCTCGAGACATAGTATATAAGAGTATTGTTGGGAGCGAAATAGGTTTTAACAGGGGAGAATACGGCAGTGATAACCCCGATGTTTTCAAATATTCATAAGCGGCAACCCCCAAACCGTAAGGTTGTTAGCCATATTAGTGCTATAAAAAGAGTCTGCGCTAGTTTATATTTCTTTCACGCAGCGTTGGATATATGGGGTGGTTGTCATGAGAGAAAAGATTCGTGGTGAGTGATGTCGTGGACAAATTGTAGTGTGTGTTTTCGTATTTGATGTGCCGGGAGCGTAGCACCTTGCAGTTATTTTTTTCTGGTATAGACCAGAAATTAAGATTGGTCGTTCATAGCGACAACTTCTAAACGAACAGACTGACAGATCGGCACGGGCAGGCATGCTGAGGAAGACGTGTTTTTGTTTAATAGGTATTCGTATGTATTTTGTCTATGTGTAGAATATATCGTCTTTGCTTAGGATGTTTTTGGGTAGGATTTATGTCTCGAATCTCAAGGAATTTTTGGTTCGAACACAAAGTCGAGTGAATTTGATTTCTTTTTAATGTTACCATGTCTTCGATTTCAGTGGAGGATGACGAGCTGAGAGAGGATATCAAATCAATGGGCTTCCCGATTATACACAAGCACAAGCTGTGCTGCCTTAGACAGGAATTAGTCGATAGTTTTGTTGAGTGAGTATTATTTGTAATGTAATTTTTAGTCATTCTAACTTAGCAATTTATTTATTTATTCAATTCAGTCTTTAGGCTAGATTGTAATTATAATGTTCTAGAGTAATGGTAGGTCATGCATGAGGGGAAAAAAAATATAATTTGACATTGCGAGCAAATTTTTTGTATGTATAGTTGTATTATAAGCGTTGTTACATTTTCGCAGAGCACGTTACTTCATGTTCATTCGTCACGCTGCGTTCCACTTACAACAGTTAAGTGCGAAGCGGCAACGCGATGCAAATGAGCAAAAATCCATCGAGGCCAACCAAAATTCGAACAAGGACACCGAGGTCGACACAAATACCGAAAAAGTAAAAGAAAAGGAACCAGAGAAAGTAGAGAAAGAGGCTAAAGATAAGAAAAAGAATAAGGAAAAGAAAGAAGACAAGGAAAAGAAAGATGCGGATATTGCCAAAAAATTGGAAGTGAAAGACGAAGAAGAAAAGTCCAAAGCAGAAAAAAGTGAGAAGAGCAAGGAAGAGGAATTGCTGCTGAATGAAAATTACTCGGATATTGATACGGACGTCGCCAAGAAAATCGTTGAGAGCATCACAGACTCCATTTGCAGCGGCGAAAAGAATGAGAATGATTGTAAGTTGTCATTTACTTATTGAAATCTAGGTATAAGTAGTTATTAGCACATTCAATCGCGTTAGAATTTTCTAAAATGAATTATTCTTTGTAGATAGTAGATTGTATTGTAAAGCCAGCCGTGAGAAATACTTAAATCGCTTAGCTCAGTAGGTTCTTATGGTAGCGAACCGGATTGGTGTGGGAATGCATGATTGAACGTCTCGAACGTTGTCTACCAGCGATTATCAAACGCATTTAGATGTCAGAGTATAGATAATTACGGCAATCAGCGTCCGTGACGTTCAATCATAACCATAATTGACCGTCCCCGGTAGGCTTATTATGTAACGCTGTTGCCAACAATTATCTGATTTCAATGATTAATATTGTTACTTTTGCGATTGCGTATCAGGGGCCATCCATAAATTACATCACACGAATTTTAGTACTTTTGAGCCCACCCCTCCCCCCGTCCTTGTCACAGGATGTCACAATTTTATAATCCCCCCCTCCTGATGTGACGTCACACATTTCTTAAATTTATCCATGTATTTTAGAATAATTGAAAGAAAACAGCTATCGTCATTTTTCATAGTGAGATAATTTCATAGTGAGAATGCGAAATTATTAATAAATATGGATCAAGTTCGTTTAATTTTAAGATTTTTTATTCACATCTAAACGTCGCGTTTGATTATTAATTTTTAACATGTAATGTCACAAAATTTTTAACCCCTCCTGCCCCTTGTCACATTATGTCACATTTCAGTAATACCCTCCCTATTAAGATGTGACGTAATTTATGGATGACCCCTCATCGATATCATGGGTGCAGTCGCTAACAAAGTTTCATTGCAATAAACTGAAACTCGAACATCTCTGAACATCGATCATACGTTATCGGAAAAGTGACAATTTCAATAACTGAAATCAGAATTTTTGGCAACAGCGTTACGTAATTAGCTTACCTGCTTCAATTTTACGGGGTCGGCAACGCGTGGGTGATGCCTCTGGTATTGCAAACGTCCATAGGCTGCGGTGACTGCTTACCATCAGGCGGGCCGTAAGCTTGTTTGCCACCTTAGTGGTATAAAAAAAAGAAAATAAATGACAAACAAAAACCGACCCAACCCTACGCTATAAGCCCTACAATCCCATATAACTTTACAGCTGGCGAGCGCTCGCGCGCAGTGGTAGCCGCGGCCGCCCGCGCCGTGTCCTCCCTAAAGGAGTCCGAGTTCGATGTCCGGTTCAACCCGGACGTGTATTCGGCGGGAATCAAACACGCGGCCGCACCGGAACACCTGGCCAAGCAACGACACCTTGTGAAGGAGGCGGCGGCGTTCCTGCTCACCACGCAGATACCGGCTTTCGTGAGTTGCAATAAGATCTAGATTAGGTTGAGGTTGACCAATAACTCTTAACTTCGATGGGGATCAAGCACGCGGCATCTTGTGAAGGAGGCGGCTGTGTTGCTCACCACGCAGATACCGGCCTTCGTGAGTTGCAATAAGACTTAGATTAGGGTAAAATTTGTTGTACAACGACTCGTAACAAAGTTATTTCCTTACTTCCCTTTTTAGCTCTGAGCAGAAATAGCTGTACATACACCGGTCCAATTTTAATACTGCAATTAATAATGGTTGGGTTAGATGGCTCTAGATGGCGTTACTAATGCAAAAAGTAGCGCCGATTTTGTTATCCATCTTCTCCACAATTTTTTTTTACAATGAGGGTGTTTGCGATTCCAAAATGAAGATTTGTAAAGCGTTGTCCTAATTGGCAACGGTCGTGCGACGGGCAGTTGTATGGTCTCCTATTGGTCGGGCGACGTTCGTCATTCAACCATGGCCGCATGACCGTTGCCAATTAGGACAGCTCCTAAGGTCTGCTGTCTAAATTAAAGCCCTGTCATTAGGTAGAATCGAGCCGTCATTTCCTAACTGCTGTCTGGCCAATACAGCAGTTATGAAAAGTACTCTGGCAGTAGACCTTTTCGCACTCACAGCCTTACCGCCTGCCCATTTCTCTGCCCAGCTTTCTCGTGTTTCTATAGCTATTATTTATGGACACAAACTAACTGTTCCCCGTACCCCAGGTCCGCGAATGCCTCGAGCAATCCACAGCGCCGATGGACGGCGCGGGGCTCACGGAGGCTCTACACGCGCGGGGCATCAACGCTCGGTACCTCGGCCGCGTGGCTCTGGCACTGAAGCCACACGCACCCCTGGCGTACCTTCACGCGATCGCCGTAGCGGAGCTGGTCCTTCGGGCCGCCAAGCACATCTATACTACGTATCTGCAGGTAGGTTTGAGTTTATTTATTTGTTTGGTTTGTCAACATCTTTGCAATTTTTTAGAACTGTCTTAAATTATAGTGACAAAAATCATTTATAAAAATTAAAAGCCAATAACAAAAGCTAAGCATTTAATCGGCCACCTCATTAAAGATATTTTGGTCAGCTCCAAAATGTGTTTTGTCAGCAAACAAAGTGAATTGATCTGCTTCTAGTAGTCGGGTGGTGGTGGTCTAGTTTCTATCGGTGGAAACCTTTAACTGGCTTTGTGCTGCCAGTATTATTTTGTATTGTAACCATTGCTGTTGGTTTTCCTTTAAATAAAATAAAATAAACTAAATTGCGCAGCAACTATTATGATTTTGGGCAGCCTAAAAGTTTATGTCTGTAGTAAATTATATATATCTGTAGCAGTATTAATAATAGAGCATCAAAGTGATTTGCATTTTATAAAATGTTGAGAAGCTGTTAAATTAATTTTAATTTACTAAAGAATTGTATTTCTTCAGAAACTAAAGTGCGAAATATTTTTGCTGCATTCAGTTATTCTTAAATTATTAATTACATTCGTTGTTGGACTACTACCAAATTTTTTTGCTAATACAACTATTTAGCTGATTTTTCTTGCTGACCGGACATTTAAAAAATATATCACATGATCTCTCATAATCTTCTATTACGAGAGAAACACCATTGCCAACAAACTGTTATGCAGTTTGGCAGGGTAACTAGAAGTAAGACTGAATGTACGAAATATTGTAAGGATTAAATAAATAAATAATAATTATTTGCCAATAACCCGTAGGCTGGAAAATGGGCAGCAGCGTTTTCTATTGTTTAATTATTTGTAACACTACGATCTTCAACCTACCCAAGCGTAGAGATCATGGCAATAACCTCCTCTTTCGTGGGAGAGGCCCTAAGTCCTGTAGTGGATTTATTGAGCTATGATGATGAATCAATAAATAAATTTTGTGTGTTGAGTATCTATGTCGCGCCTGTTCTCGCTTATTGCCTGCGAGAGCAACATGTGCAGCCCATAGTAACATATCACACCATTCATTGTCCAGGGCTGCGACGCGATGTGGTGCGGCTCCGGCGTCGCCCACTTCCTGAACTGCCTGGTGGGCGCGTGCCCGGCGCCCGCGGTGGCCGCCGGCGAGGCGGTGGCCCGGCGGGGGGCCCGCGCGCGCCGCGCCCGCAGGCACCACGCGCCGGCGTCGCCCCCCCACGCGGCCCACCACCCCGACTGGCAGAACCTGACGCCGAAGGCGCTGTTTTCGCAGATACGCCAGGAGCTTAAGGTACGTGCGAGAAACTGGTTAGGTGACGTCACGGCTAGGGCGCTGTTTGAGCAGAGCCGACACCACGCGCCGGAGTCGGCCCCCCATGCGGCCAACCACCCCGATTGGCAGAATTTGACACCGAGATGTTGTTCGCCCAGATACGGCAGGAGCTTGAGGTATGGGGGTGTGGGTGGTTTGGTGACCCGTCACGGCTAGGACGCCGTTTGTGTAGATGCGGTAGAAGGTCAAGGTGCGTGCGACAAACACACTGTAACCCATGAAGCCCATGGGTTATTGAAGACCTCTGTGATAGCCATCTTGTAAACTACGTTTTAATAGAAAAAGACAGAAGTAGAGCACGACCATGGTAAGTATTATCCGCAGAAATCTAAATAAATTTACTTATTGACATAATTCTAAAGAAAAATCTATATTCATTAAAATAAGTTAATTTAAGTAGTTTCTGCAGATAATAATTCTCTTTTTCTTTTTTTTGTCTTTCTGTCTGTTACAAATAAAACATATAAATCACAGTACAGCCGTACAGCGCACCATTGGCCAAGACTGATTCAAATGAAAATAGGCCTCGGCTGATGACATTTTGTGACTTATTAGTTTTTCTGTACATTCAACATCTCCCAATTCCAACCCTTTGTATCAAAGTAAAGAAAAAAGACTGGCCAATTTAATAGTTGTACTAGTTTCTTTATTTCACCATAAAGTTCCCACAGTTGTTTTTGTCTCATTATAATAATTTATTTTTATCTTTTACAGGCATATTGGGGCTATGAATTGAATGCAGAAAATATGGAGGTTGTAATTGAAAAGCATGGTCTTCAGAAAATATCTCTACTAAGGTAAATTTTTGATCTTAATTTGCAACAAATCATGTTATTATCTCATTGAATGTATTTTATTGAAATTTTATTTATTTCAGATCGTTCGCTTTGAAAGTGGGCTTACAGCTGTTGCTGCGCGAATATGACTTCGACAATAAGAATAAAGCGCCTTTCACTTCATCGGATATAATGAATATTTTCCCAGTTGTTAAACATATCAATCCTAGGGTGAGTACTGGCTTATCCTTTCTTTATCCTCTTGAGTGGGTAGCAATTATTTAATTTATAATAATTTTCGACAGCTCTTTATCAGACACAGACAAATCTTTGTTTGGCTCAAATATACATCCAAAATAATTTAAATTAAATTTACAAAAAGGAAGGTAGGGTTGTATAGGGTAGGGGATAGGGTGCTGGGTAGGGTTTCTTTTTGATATTTATGTATTCTTTTTAATTCTTTAATTACTTCTACATCAGATTTTGATTTATAATTGAATATGATTCTAACTAAAACTTACACCCGGTTTCTGAAACGCTTGTCAACGCAAAAATTACGTAACAGCTTGTTAAACACTGATTAAATGCAGTTTGGGTTTCTGAAAGGGCCAATTGACGGCTTGTTAACAGCTTGTTGACGGATTGTCAAATCTCCAATTAACGGCTGATTATTGTAATTTTGGGTTTCCGGAAAGCTTTTTGTCATGTTAACTGTATGTTATCGCCGTGTTATTTTAATTGGCGAAAATCGACCAATTAACCGATTGTCAAAAGAAATTATATCCGATTTTCTTGGTCTAGGTCTTGGTCCTGGCCCTGGTACAGGTCCTAGTTTTGGTCCAAGGCAAAATCCAGGTCTAGGGTCCAGGTTCTGGGCCAGGATAATGACCAAAACTGCAACCTTGATCACAATTTGAGCTTGAACCAGAACCAGGACCTAGACCAGTGCCAGCACGTAGACCATAAACATTAGCTGGACCAAGACCTGGTTCGGGGTCTGGACATGGACCTGAACCACGGACATGTCAGGGTCCAGGACCTGGACCTGAACTAGAAGCTGGTCCGGGGCCAGGGCCTGAACCTGATCCAGGACCTGGTGCGGGGCCAGGACCTGGTCCGAAGCCAGGACCTGGACCTGAACCAGTACCTGGTTCGGGGCCAGTACCTAGACCTGAACCAGGACCTGGTCCGAAGCCAGGACCTGGTCTTGAACCACGAACTGGTCTGGGTCCAGGACCTGGAGCTGAACCAGTACCTGGTCCTGGGCCAGTACCTGGACCTGAACCAGGACCTGGTCTGAAGCCAGGACCTGGACCTGAACCAGGACCTGATCTGGGGCCAGGACCTGGACCTGAACCACGAACCGGCCCGTGTCCAGGACTTGAACCAGGATTTAAGTAATGGGATTATTGGGAGAAACTCACAGAATCGATAGCCGATGGGGCGGATGTTGTTGAGTGACTTTCTCTGGATGGCCTCCCATGAGATGGACGGACGACCTCTTTAAGGTCCTAGGGAGCCGATGGATGCAAGATAACAGAGTCGACCAGAGTGTAAGCCGTGGGAGGCCTGTATTCAACAGTGGACCGGGACCCACCTAACTGCCTAAAGATGATGATGATGGGATTACTGATCCACTGGAACCCGTGACCCCTTAACATAAATATTGTTATATTTTCTCTTTTCTCGCTCTGTATATTTTTTTTTATAATATTCGATTTTTATTTACACGAAAACTATACAATCGCTATCAGTTTCATCTAAAAGTTGAATATCCCGCCGCTATCAAAAGGCCGCTAGGGACAGAGACAAATTAATGCGTTAGACAGAAACAAAACATGTATGAGTGAATGAATGTGACTGATTTTAGCAGGGGTAGCCAGACGAAAAAATTTATCTCTTGTTAATGGTCGATTAGCTAACAATAGATTGATTGGCCTTTCAGAAACCCACGGTGATTTAACAGCTTGTTAAATGTGACAGTCTGTTAGCTAATCAGTGATTTGACAAGCGTTTCAGAAACCGGGTGTTAATGTGGCAGTTAAATGTTAAGGGCTATTGATCTGATACGATAACCCATGAACCTATATCTCATACAAACACAATCACAACCCAAACTTCAAACCATCTAAATCTAAATCCTCTCTACAAATAAACGCAGAGAACAACAGATATGGACATCAGACTTATAATCCCACTTATAAACAAAAAAAATTTCAATCTGATCTGTTTTTGTCGACCGAACAGGCTTTTATGGCTCGATGTCAGTAAACGAATGACTCATATCTTTTCAGGCCTCAGACGCGTACAACTTCTACACGATGGGCCAGAACAAGATCCAAGCGGGGGCCGTGACCGAGGGCCACGAATTGATCGCTGAGGCCCTCAATCTTCTCAACAATGTGTATGGGGCCATGCATGGTGAGATCGCACAGTGCCTTCGTATGGTGGCACGGCTGTGCTACGTGACAGGAGAGCACAGGGACGCGATGGCGTACCAACAGAAGGCGGTGTTGATGTCCGAACGCGTCAACGGGATCGACCATCCTTATACTATTACGGAATATGTGAGTAGTCGTAATAGAAATCCCAGTAATATTATAAATGTGAAGGTTTGTGTGTTTGTTGCGCAATCACGCAAAAACGGTTCATTGGATTTTGGTGGAGTTTGTTTCGACGGGATCACTCTCAAGAAGCACTCTCCTACTGATGGTCCATTGGGGGCTTGTTTTAGTTACCACTTGACACCATCGGCGAGTAAGGGGTTGCCTCTGTCAATATAAAGTTGTTCTATTGGTAAAATCCAATGTAAACTTAAGCATTCGCGTTTTTTTCGCGATTCTAGATGGCGCCACCGAGACGTGAGGTCTGACGTCAAAAGGCCTGTCATTGGCTAGAATCGATCCGTCATTTTACAGCCGTTGGTTCTGTCCAATAGCACGGCAGTATTTCGACAACTATTTTGACCAGCAGGGGGTCTAAGGCCACATTAGCGTTTCATTTTATGATTCATATTAGAGTGCTACAAAGTTATCAGATCCGGTGACCTAAAACTGAAACTGAGTGACGCCATTTTGAATTGTAATGTCAATGTCAACAACAGCGACGCAGCAGATAAGTTTGTGGCAAATTTATACGAATCGCTACGAAAATTGATATGAAACGCTAATTTGGTCTTTTCAGACTGCACGGGCTTCGTATTTTGACAACAGGACCTCACGCTGCTAATGCCACCTAGCGAAATTCTGCTTCACGTTATAATTACAATTTAGCACGACAATATTCAGCCAATATTCCTGCCATACCTAGTGTAGCTCCCCCGCTAACCTGCCCCCTACCCTTCCAGTCGCACCTGGCGCTATACTGCTTCGCCAACGGGCAAGTCAGCACGGCGCTGAAGCTGTTGTACCGCGCGCGCTATTTGGCTCTTCTCGTCGCCGGCGAGAACCATCCGGAGATGGCGTTGCTGGATGTGAGTACTCTTTTTTATTTATATTTATTAATATGGAAAACTAACAGCTTTTAATACAAGCATATGACACGTAAATAAATACAAAAAGCCAATTACAGGTTCTCACTGATAGCAGTTTTATTATTACCTATTTTAAAATAGCCTAGGGTCCTGTTTTTGAATCGTTCACACCCACGCGAGACCTTGCGTGCGCTATCTACCTCTTTCATAGTCGTTGTAAGTTGCTAGAGATAGAAAAGGCGAGCGCTCGCGTTTATACGAGCGGCTTCAAAAATAGGGCCCCAGAAAACGCCGGTAAAAGCCCGACTAAGTATACATATATTTAAATATTTCCTAAACTATATATCGGATAAATAAAACCGATTTTAGTGAAACAAAGCTAAAAATTATTTCGTTAAAACTGACGTTTAAACGAAGAAAGCCCCATTGAAATCGGTTCATCCGTTCGGGAGCTATGATACCACAGACAGACACAAAGAGATACAGATACAGAAATCAAATTTATAACACCCCTCTGGTTTTGTCGGGAGTTTATAATAGCTTCATACTGAGTAACTGAGCAACTTTTGCTCTTGCTTAATCTCAGTAAACGAATGACGGATCAGTTCCTTTACCGACGACAGGGGCCTGAATTTTTAATCGCTTGCAGCGACGCGAGCGTTTGCATTCGCTACCTATCTCTTTCACACTCGTGGTAAGTCGCTCGAGACAGTATAGACTGGCATTAGTAGGGGGTGCGAACGGTTCCAGAAACAAGCAACTCTTTATGAGCTGTCAAAACACAGAATATGTTCGAAAATTCACAAGCTCGTGACTTGTCAAATGTGTACATTTTTAACGTAGCTTGATAGATTTATAAATAGTGATATTTTCTTTATTCTCACAGGCCGAAGGTTAGTTTTACTATTAGTTCTATAATTTTAACTCGTTCGCGGTGGCCGCCTCAACCATTGAGTCGTAATTGGCGTAACTCGAGTGCGCACGACTCGTCTGAATGGTCCATACAAAATTGACGCTACAGAATGCACGCTGACTTAGCTGGCCGATTCACACGAACTCGCGTCGCGCCAGCGCGGAATCAGCTGGCCGGGCGTCCGCACAGGCGTACCTATGGTATATTTCGGCGGCCATAAGCTGTACGCACGACTCATCTGGCCGCGTTTGTTAGCATCTAGCCTCTTTCTTTTATATTCGGGCTCGCAGTGAAAGTGTTAACGTTGTTGTATATTGGTCGTCATCATCATATCAGCCGAAAGACCTTTACTGGGCATAGGCCTCCCCCAGCGATCTCCACAAAGGCCGGTCCTGTGCCTTCCGCACCCAGATGGTACCTGTGATATTTACCAGGTCGTCGGTTCACCTTGTGGTCACTCAAGAATTTTACTGACCCATCGGCCATCTGGTGCCATACCATGAGCTCTTATCGCAGGACCTAATCAGAACTGCCCTGCTTACCACGTTCTAAGCTGTCGCGTTCTAAGCAGGGCAGTTCTACTTAGCTCCTGCTATAAGAGCTCATGGTAAGCCACCTGTTCTTCCAGCTATGTGCCCTGCCCACTGCCGCTTTAGCTTGGCAATATATCCGCCTTAAGGATTACCAATTACCTTCTAATTGCTAAGTACCGGTCGTAAAAAACACGTTCTCATCCCTCTGCAGAGCAACATAGCCCTGATCCTCCACGCGGTAGGCGAGTACGAGCTCTCGCTGCGGTTCGCGGAGCGCGCGCTGGCCGTGACGGCGGCGACGCACGGCGCGCGCTCGCTCAAGGCCGCCGTGGCTAGACACCTGTTGGCCCGCACACTGTCCTGCCTGGGAGACTTCAGAGCGGCGTTGCAGCACGAGAAGGAGACCTACTCCATCTATAAGCAGCAGGTGAGTGCTAGGGGATAGCCTCGCACGAGGCAGTCGAGGCGAGGCACCTGCTACCTGAGACCTACTCCATCTATAAGCAGATGGTGAGTGCTAAGGGGGAGCGCTTAAGTCATCTCCGAGAGCTGATAGAATACAGATTGGCATCATCATGTTGTCGCTTTGACGAATTTATAGCTGACAACGCAGTTCCAAGGAAAATTATAGAAGTAATGGCTGTATGGATGCATCCCCTTTGCCAATCCTCTTTACGATAAAAGTCATGAATGGAGACACGAGCCAATCACAATCAATCAATAATCAGCTGTTCGTGTGACAGCGGCCATATTTGGCATTATTATTATAGGTTTATAGAAGTGATCAGCCTTCTTTAAGATACCAAGCCGTTATTGAGCGTTTTCGCGCTAATATGCGTTAATGAATCATATTTTTCAAGAACTATATTTTATCACGCTCACAAACCTTCCATAACTATTTATGAATAAGACCCTAAGTCTACAATAAAACCGTCCCGCCCCCAGCTCGGCGAGAAACACGAGAAGACCCGCGAGTCCTCGGAATGCCTGCGCCACCTGACCCAGCAAGCGGTAGTGCTCCAGAAGCGGTTGGCGGAGGCCTACGCTCGGGCGCCCCACGCGCCGCACCCCGCGCCGCCATTGCACATACAACCGCCGGGGATGGCGTCCGTGATCGATATGCTGAATCTGATCAATGGGATACTGTTTGTGCAGATCAGGTGGGTGGATAGTGAGCCAGCCCTAAGTAAGATATGGGTTGGTCTTTTGTGGTACTAACGTAAAAATGCAGCAGGTGTGCGCTCTGATTTGTAATAAGAGCCAGTAAAATGACAATTTATCTTGTAATAACTCATAACCGCACAACTTTAAATGTCATTTTATAGAAATCAGATAAGTGGAGGGGGAAGAGTAGGATAGCAAACCCTGGCAGAAACCGGGATTAATTAGGATGATGATTAATTATAAATATTTTTAAAAAGACCCCCAGAGATATGCTGCTAAGATGAGCCTTGTCAAAATGATTGCTCATGGTTCACGAAGCGATTCTACCCCCTGGTTTTCTGAGTCTGATTTCTACCCTGACATTATTTTGACAGCACATCTTGTTAAGTTTCGAAACGAAATAATGAAAAATATTATGTCCGTCTTCCTGAACAAGACTTGTGAAGACTGAGCATCCTTCTGTACTGAAATTCACTATTCGCACAGACTGATAATAGCTACTGTTATTCCTTAGCCCCCAAGACATCGAACAGTTCAAGGCGGAGATCGAGAAAAGACAGCTGAAAGACTTGCCGCCGGGCGCCGAGGCGGGCGAGGGCTCCAAGCAGCCCGTCGCGGAGAGTTAACCAACGCGCCGTTCCACTCTGTTCGGACATTTATTCTATACATTGTTACTTTATAACTATTGATTGATGATATTGTTCCTTATTATATGAATGTATGCCGTAGATGATAGTGTGCTAAGGTTTGATGTAGATTTTTTGTTAGTCAAATTTTTGAGGATATTATTTACGCAAAGTGCAATAGTTTATTTTGTGCATGATGCATATTTTACGATCTTAACGCTCAAATCATGATTACGCAGATGTTACCTTAATTTTTATGCTTCCGTTCGGAGCCCACGGTTCAACGGACACCCAGAGTAGTGCAATTTCTACGTAGTGATAATAGCAATAAGTTTTGGTTGTGACCCTGTGGCCGCGTGCTGTCGCTAGAATGGTGCTGGTGCTACTGCCGATTGTCCTTCGTATGTATAATGGTTTTATGAATTGTTATTGTCGAGTATTATTTCTTTTTTAATTAGTGCGGGAGTATACTGTTGATTGCATTAGCCGTAGAATGAAATTCAGTTATATTGTAATTGAAATGTAACAGTATTTCGATTCAGTTTACAAATTAATGCACTGGCTTTGGTGACGACACAGGTCGCCCCCGCCGGACACTGCCGCTATTTTAGGTTTTATTTTTAGTCTCAGGGGTTTAGTGTTAATAGTGCCATAAATATAGCGAATATAAGTTATTTCGGTTAATATTTCTGTTAGTCTGTGATAACAAAAGTTTTATCATCGAGCTATTTGCCTTTAAAAAACTTAGAAAAAATATTATTTGAATATATATCCATCAATACATTTTATCTATACACGTCCCATCACAAGTACATGTTGTTATGGTATTAGTTTTTTAATAATAAAGGCAGTTTATTTTAATTATTTTAGCACAAAACAAATATTTTACTGATGAATTAGAACAAATAATGTTCCTTAGACTTGTTATTAAGAAAGTTGCCGAAAACAGTTGTTAAATATTGATAGTTATATGCCTAGCTTGTACGTGTAGTAATCATAAAACGCCGTTCAAACTCGAAACATTGTTTATTCCTAATATTAATTATAAATGCACATCGAAGATGATCAGTAGCGCCACGTGAACAAATTGAGCGATGACTATACCAAATTCATGTTCGAAATTTCTTAAGGTATTTTATTATTATTGTTATGATTAGTGCAGCCTGGTAAGTATACTGCCTGCCGACCAGTCGAGGGTCGGCCGCTTGTCTCCGTCTGTGAATGATGCGAGCTGGATGAATTGCGAACAGTGGCGTGGGTCCACAATGAACTTATTCTCATAAAATAACAATATAGTTTAAATCATTTGTAGAGGGTAGACAAGTTTGCTAGTTTTAAGTTTGATTGGCTAAGTTAGCGGTACACACAATTATTGTTAAAACATAGCGCATCTTAATCCAGATCCAAGGGAGAATATAATAGAGAATTCAATTGGTAGATAGCGTTGAATGTTGTATCCTATCGGTTTGTGGAAAGCTGGCTCTATATGTGATGGCCCAGGAAAGGCAAATACGAGGGTAGACAAACTTGTGGCAGGCAAGTGTGGCCGTCTAAAAATGAACCCTATTACAGTTGGCGCTTGCCACCAATCGGTCTTAGGCAGGCGCCGTCAAACGATGGTTATGCAGTACAAAGCAGAACTACAGTTTGGTCTTCGTTCGTGCTCCCTCGGCCATTGTATAGCCTATATGTAAAGCCAATTGTTCTAGTTATGTTCTCCTTTGGCAGTCTCTGGAGTCGCAAGCCCGCCGCGCTCGGGCCCGGTGTGCTAATCCGCTCTTGTATTCAATCAAATGTTTGCGGAAATGTTTGAGTACGTAAGTTGTTGGATGAAGTATGTGCCTAAGCAAACAATAATCAAGTTGTTGTTGTTGTTACATTTCTCTAACAATATGACGACCATGTAAATACGGCGCTGTTCGTAGAGTATACTAATAAAAAATGTTTTTAAAATTCTGTTTCATTTCTATGTTGTCCATAAATAAAATTGCATCATCATCACAGCCCGCAACAGTCCACTGCAGGACTTGGGGCCTCTCCCACGTAAGGGGAGGTTATTGCCATATTCTCCAGGCTTGGCAGGCGGGTTGGAAATAGCAGTGTTATAAATATAACAATGGATAAAGCTGCTGCCCATTTTCTAGCCTACGGAGAGTCTAGATCTTGTCTCAAAAACATTAGTCGCCTTGTACGACACCGACTAGTCTAAAGGATTGGTGCTATTCTACTCTGCCGGACCAAGGAACACCCCTTTCCATCTAAAAAAGCATCAGAATCCTTGGTGTCGACAAATCGGATAGCGTGCGGTTCCGGAGTCACCTGGAAGGTAAGGCCAAACTAGCTTCGAAAAAGCTTGGAGTGCTTCACCGGTCCAAGGCGCAGCTGCGGCCTCATATGGAGTATTGTTTTCATCTTTGGGCCGGCGAAACTGCAAACCTGCTTAATACTTTGGACTCCGTACGGAGACGCGCTGTACAAATTGTCGATGATCCCATACAAAATAGCAGGTTAGAGCCAGTTCGACGACTTGAGTGGTTCAGTGGTCAACATCTGCCACGCAAGAGGTCCCGAGTTCGATTCCCGGCCGGGCAGAAATTGAAATGATGAATTTTAATTTCTGTTACGGGTCTAATTTAAGTAGTATATCAGTTATCTCGCACCCATGGTACAAGTAGCCGTATTCACAATGGCTCGGAAATCTGATGCGGATACGGAATCGACAAAGGACCCCGCAAAAGTTCTTAGGAAAATGTGGTTTCAGTTAATTTTGATGAAATTTTCATATGTCATAGACAGTAGAGTTTCCGTGGAATCTCTACAGTTTTCGAATCGATCGACACGGATTCGCAGCTCACGAATTTCGTGTCGAATCGTTCGGAAACGGTTTCGAATCATTGTGAATACGGCTAAAGCTTTGCTTAGTTTGGGGCTAGATGGCGCTGTGTGAATTTGTACACGAATATTTATTTATTATTATTTATTGATTACTGGCTAACCGAAGGGACTTTGGCTCCATGTGTGTGTTCTATCGGCTGTACAATGGGGAGTGTTCTGAGGAACTTTTCGATCTGGGGCCGTATTCACAATGGCTCGGAAACCGGATTCGGATTCGGAATCGACAAATTTGTCGATCGACTCGGAAAACCGTATTCTAAAGCATCGGTCTCGAATCCGAATGTCAAATTTGACAGTTCAAATCGGAAACCTCTGTCGAATTTTCGAAAGATTACACGAATGCTATTTAGCTCTCGGAAAGTTATTGTGAATTGTGTATTATTAAGTTTTTCTTGGAAAATGCAGTTTGTACTGCCGATACAACATCGTAATAGGATAAGGGTGAAGCAAAGAGCCGATACAATGCACTTAAATCGACAAATAAGGGATTTGTCGAACCCATTTAACATGCCCAACTTTAGTATGGTTTATCGCTTCTCTGCGGAGACTGCGATCCACATTATAGAAGACATAAAGCCCTATTTATCTTAGGACCTCATATGCTTGTGCGATTCCGGTGGAATTGAAAGTAAGTATGACAAAAATTGTGCTAAATACTAAAAAATAACCTAAAAATTGTTACAATAACAACAATACAAAATTATTGGAAATTTCTGTATTATTTTCAGTGTCTATGTGCGCATAAACCCACCAGACGAAATGGAAACTCAGGATAGTGTTTCATTTGCATCCGCCACTGAATTTCAAGAGAGGGATATATTTACAGAGGCACTAAGGGTGTGAAGGCAGTTAGTACAGAGGCTCTGCCATTAATTATGGTTTAGTGACTCTCCATAATTACCTGGTTGCAAGAACACCAGCATATCACCTTGGCCCTTGTGACTCTATTAAATAACATGCTGTGAAAGTTGTGGTGTTTGTTCTGAAGAAATATTTAACTTGATGCCTACAGCTACTTTCTATCAACGCACCGCTCGCCATAGACATTGTTCATCCTCACATTGTGGTCACAAAAAAACATGGAGTTCTTCAAGAATGTGATTAAAAGGTTTTTATAGGGTCGGCAACATGGGAATTTTACCACTGGAATTGCAAACGTCCATAGGTTGCGGTAATTGCTTACCATCGGGCAAACCACAAATCTTTTCTCTTATTTCTGTTAAGTTTAAATTAGGTAACTAATTAAATTAATATTTATAAAATTCGTCTATTCTCTTTCTCTAATTATAACAACCCTTCTTAGAAATTAAAACTGTTTGTTTTTACTTACAAAAGTACACATCAGCTTATCACATTTGTATAGAGAGTTTAATTCAATGAGTAGAACATTCCTTTTGTGGGCTTGTTACACCCTTTCTCATCATCATCATCATATCAGCCAGAAGACGCCCAGTGCTGGGCATAGGCCTCCCCCAGAGATCCCCACAAAGGCCGGTCCTGTGTTTTCTGCATCCAGCTGGTACCTGCGATCCTTACCAGGTTGTCGGTCCACCTTGTAGGAGGCCTACCCATGGTCGCCACTCGTAAACTTCACTGCCCCATCAGCCATCTGTTCTTCGAGCTATGTGCCCTGCCCACTGCCACTTCAGTCTGGCAATCCTTAGAGCTATGTCGGTGACCTTGGTTCGCTTGCGGATCTCCCCATTTCTGATTCGATCGCGTAAAAAAACTCCGAGCATAGCTCTTTCGATTGCCCTTTGGGTAACATTGAGCTTTCTTATAAGCCCTTTCTGATATAGGTATATTAATGAAAGATATACAATTGTACAAAACACTTTACTAATTAAACTTATAAAATCACAATTCAGTTACTAATTTAAATCAGACTCAGTAAAATCAAAGCAAAAATGAAATGAGAAGTGATAATGTTGATTAATAACCAAATTATACGTACATTTAAAACCACAATTCAGTTACCAATTTAAATCACAGAAAAAATGCTGCCTTAATGCTTTTTGTATTTTCAAAGTGTTACTTGGTAAGTGATACAAACTCATATCATATCATATATTGCATATCTCAATTATGAAATTTCTTTAATAATTTACCTATTTTGTTAATTATAACTTTAAATTCACAATTCAGTTACTAATTTAAATCAGACTCAGTAAAATGAAATGATCACATTAAACTATAATAAATAAAATAATAAAGTTAAAATTAAGGAGTGGTAGGTAATCAAATTTAGGTAATCACTTAGTTAAATTTACTAGGGCAGATGTCATTCGACTCTACAAGATTTTCCATCGCAACGGCCTGTCTAATTATGCCCTCTGACACTTTTTTCACCGCTGCAGCTTGCACTTCAACTGCTTCAGTTTGGCGTTGAAGGGCATTAAGAATTGGGTCATGCCCACCAGAGAAGGTCCACCACCAGTGCCAGATTTAAATACCCGAATTTAACAGGCTTTATTTTTTTA
The DNA here is from genome assembly GCA_905147135.1 of Blastobasis lacticolella. NCBI lineage: Eukaryota > Metazoa > Arthropoda > Insecta > Lepidoptera > Blastobasidae > Blastobasis > Blastobasis lacticolella. The sequence goes on along the minus strand of LR990045.1, from coordinate 8,960,661 downwards.
TACCTGACTTCTAGTCCTGTCAAGTCTGAAAATAAATACCAATTTAATAATATGTACCTATGTTATATTAAAAATTAATCAATATTTACTTCTTCTTTGACCTTCATCCATTTGTCTGCAGTTTTAGTTGAACCATCGCCGATAGCATTCAATTTCACGGCGAGATCCGCTAACAATTTTTCTTTTCCCTTGTAGCTTCTGGGCAATACAGTCGAACCGTTGCGAGTGCAGGATGGGCTCGCATGTATTCTAACATCGCCACTCGTTAGCCGTATGATGTTCGTGATGGCTGAAATCGCAAGAAAACAGGCAGTTTATTAGCTATTTATCCAAAATTGAATCACCGAGTTTGTACTTGATTCAAGTGAATAGGTACTATAAATATTTAGTCAGGTACTTACTGTTGACATGGTTTCTTCGATTAGATTAAATACGAAAGGGTAAAAATTAATTTAATCACTGAACCAAATCGCTCGAAGATAAACGGGGAAACTTTCTGAAAATCTTTAGTTTGACAATATTGTGAGTGTTCATAACGACAGAAGGAATTTAACTTTCAAATTTTATATTTTTGCAAATTAACTTCAAAGAAAAAGTATATTCTACTTATACACAATCAAATATTATTTAAAAATTAATATATAGCACGAAATGTAACTAATTAATATAATTTTTTACAAATTCGTGTTATCAATTGCCAATAATCCATTTATCAATCAACAAAAGTGTCTTCGTAAACGCTCTTCTGTTTCTCGGCGGAACCATAGACATTTCCGAAATGGTAGAGTTTCCGTGGCCGAGTCGATCGGGATATGGCAAAGCTACACACACGATATTTATCGCGATACGGATCGTGGATTTATGTTTTTCGTGATCCTGCGTGCATCACGATAAATATCGTGCATGTAGTATCTAGCCGTATTCACAATCATTCGAAACCGCTGCCGAACGATTCGGCCCGAAATTCGTGAGCGGCGAATCCGTGTCGATCGATTCGAAAACTCTTATTCAGAATCCCGATCGATTCGGCCTCGGAAACTCTACCTTTTCGGAAATGTCTATGATTCTCCCGAGCGTTTACAAAGACACTTTTGTTGATTGATTAATGAATTATTGGCGATTGATGACACGAATTTGTAATAAATGCTATTAATAAGTTATATTTCGTGCTATATATTAATTTTTAAATAATATTTGATTGTGTATAAGTAGAATATACTTTTTCTTTGAAGTTAATTTGCAAAAATATAAAATTTTTAAGTTAAATTCTTTCTGTCGTTATGAACACTCACAATATTGCCAAACGAATTATTCACTTGAATCAAGTACAAACTCGGTGATTCAATTTTGAATAAATAGCTAATTAAATTGCCTGTTTTCTTGCGATTCCAGCCATCACGTACATCATACGGCCAACGAGTGGCGATGTTAGAATACATGCGAGCCCATCTCGTACTCGCAATGGTTCGACTGTATTGCCCAGACGCTACAAGGGAAAAGAAAAATTGTTAGCGGATCTCGCCGTGAAATTAAATGCTATCGGCGATGGTTCAACTAAAACTGCAGACAAATGGATAAAGGTCAAAGAAGAAGTAAATATTGATTAGTTTTTAGTATAACATAGGTACATATTTATTAAATTGGTATTTATTTTCAGACTTGACAGGACTAGAAGTCAGAAATAAAAAATAAAGCCCGTTTGATTCGGGTATTTAAATCTGGCAATCGTAGTGGACCTTCTCTGGTGGGCATGACCCAGTGCTTAATGCCCTTCAACGCCAAACTGAAGCAGCCGAAGTGCAAGCTGCAGCGGTGAATAAAGTGTCAAGGGGCATAATTAGACAGGCCGTGGCGATGGAAAATCTTGTAGAGTCTAATCACAACTGCCATAGTAAATTTAACTAAATGATTACCTAAATTTGATTACCTACCACTTCTTAATTTCAACTTTATTATTTTATTTATTATAGTTTAATGTGATCATTTAATTTTTACTGAGTCTGATTTAAATTAGTAACTGAATTGTGAATTTAAAGTTATAATTAACAAAATAGATAGATTATTAAAGAAATTTCATTATTGAGTTTGTATCACTTACCAAGTAACACTTTGAAAATACAAAAAGCATTAAGGCAGCATTTTTTCTGTGATTTAAATTGGTAACTGAATTGTGATTTTGAATGTACCTATAATTTGGTTATTAGTAAACATGATCACTACTCATTTAATTTTTGCTCTGATTTAACTGAGTCCGATTTAAATTAGTAACTGAATTGTGATTTTAAAAGTATAATTAGTAAAGTATTTTGTACAACTGTATATCTTTTTATTAATATACCTATAACAGAAAGGGCTTATAAGAAAGTTACCCAAAGGGCAATGGAAAGAGCTAGGCTCAGAGTTTCTTTGCGCGATCGAATCAGAAATGAGGAGATCCGCAAGCGAACCAAGGTCTCTGACATAGGTCTAAGGATTGCCAGAATGAAGTGGCAGTGGGCAGGGCACATAGCTCGAAGAACAGATGGCTGATGGGGCAGTAAAGTTTACGAGTGGCGACCATGGGCAGGCCTCCTACAAGGTGGACCGACGACCTGGTAAGGATCGCAGGTACCAGCTGGATGCGGAAAACACAGGACAGGACGGGCCTTTGTGGGGATCTCTGGGGGAGGCCTATGCCCAGCAGTGGGCGTCTTCTGACTGGTATGATGATGATGATGAGAAAGGGTGTAACAAGCCCACAAAAAGAATGTTCTACTCATTGAATTAAACTCTCTATACAAATGTGATCAGCTGATCGGTACTTTTGTAAGTAAAAACAAACAGTTTTAATTTCTAAGAAGGGTTGTTATAATTAGAGAAAGAGAATAAACGAATTTTATAAATATTAATTTAATTAGTAACCTAATTTAAACTAAACAGAAATAAAAGAAAAGATATAAAAATTTTACATACAGTGCATATAGGAAAAATAGAAAGAAACACATTTCCATGTTTACAAAACCAAGAAGACAGGCTTGTGGTTTGCCTGATGGTAAGCAATTACCGCAACCTATGGACGTTTGCGATTCCAGTGGTAAAATTCCATTTAACCACATTCTTGAAGAACTCCATGTTTCTTTGTGACCACGATGTGAGGATGAACTATGTCGGTGGCGAGTAGCTGTAGGCATCAAGTCAAATATTTCTTCAGAACAAACACCACAAGTTTCACAGCACGTTATTTAATATAGTCACAAGGGCCAAGGTGATATGCTGGTGTTTTGCAACCAGGTAATTATAGAGAGTCACTAAACCATAGTTAATGGCAGAGCCTCTGTACTAACTGCCTTCTCACCCTCAGTGCCTCTGTATATATATCCCTCTCTTGAAATTGTGTGGCGGATGCAAATGAAACACTATCCTCAGTTTCCATTTCGTCTGGTGGGTTTATGCGCACATAGACACTGAAAATAATACAGAAATTTCCAATAATTTTGTATTGTTGTTATTGTAAAAATTTTTAGGTTATTTTTTAGTATTTAGCACAATTTTTGTCATACTTACTTTCAATTCCACCGGAATCGCACAATCATATGAGGTCCTAAGATAAATAGGGCTTTATGTCTTTTATAATGTGGATCGCAGTCTCCGCAGAGAAGCGATAAACCATACTAAAGTTGGGCATGTTAAATGGGTTCGACAAATCCCTTATTTGTCGATTTAAGTGCATTGTATCGGCTCTTTGCTTCACCCTTATCCTATTACGATGTTGTATCGGCAGTACAAACTGCATTTTCCAAGAAAAACTTAATAATACACAATTCACAATAACTTTCCGAGAGCTAAATAGCATTCGTGTAATCTTTCGAAAATTCGACAGAGGTTTCCGATTTGAACTGTCAAATTTGACATTCGGATTCGAGACCGATGCTTGAGAATACGGTTTTCCGAGTCGATCGACAAATTTGTCGATTCCGTATCCGAATTTGGTTTCCGAGCCATTGTAAATACGGCCCCGAATTAGAGTTTTCGAATCGATCGACACGGATTCGCCGCTCACGAATTTCGGGCCGAATCGTTCGGCAACGGTTTCGAATCATTGTGAATACGGCTGCTGGTGCCCACAGCACAATTCCGCCATCGCACCACGCGAAGGTTCGAAAGAACGTTTCTCGCTCGTACGATTTGGATGTGGAATGAGGTCCCAGCCACAGCGTTTCCTTTAGACTATGATATGGGATCGTTTAAGAGGTATATTAGAGGTCTCTTCAGAGGCGGGCAACGCATTGGTCCCCTGGTGTTGCTGATGTCCATAGGCGGCGGTGACCACTTTCTATCAGGTAGCCCGCTTGCCTGTTCTGCCGTACAACATAAAAATCAACGCCTAATTGCATGTTAAAGAAATATTTTAAATTTTTCCGTCATACCAACCAACGCTTTCACCACACGGCCATGGTGGCGATTTGTTGTATTCACTTGCAATGTGCGAGGCTTCAACATGCGCGTGCGGTGGCCGTAAGTGGTATCCGCTGATCGCCACCGCGGCCGCAAGGTGAACTCGCTGGCTTGACCGATGTGTGAGGTTAAAGGGACTGTCATATTAGATTGATGCACACTGGACTTACGCTACGTGATGCCATGTGACGTGAGTCTTGTATACTGGCAATTTCAATAATTGAAATCGGAACATTGTTAGCAACAGTTACGTAATTAGCCTACTGATCGCGTCATTACAAGCCACACGCGCTCTGACGCATAAGCAGTGGGATTTAGTCGCATCAGTAACGTCACCTAAGACAAGTGTGTTGCAAAATTGAGATTTTTCCATAGAGAAAAATGTTCGGGATTTTTCATACATTTACTATGAGAGTATTGGCAGGCACCGGGCATCCTCGATTGGCAGAAGAAGACGCAGGATAGGAAGAGGTGGGGATCTCTGGTGTCTGAGGCTAAAACCCACTTTGGGTGCCTGAGCCAGCGCAGTAAGTCACATCACATCACTCTAATGTGGCGCTACTGTAATTGTTCCTAAGGGAACATATCCAGTGCTACTCTGATGCTCTCTAAGATCACTGGTGCACCTTCGGGACGCAGGGTGTGTAAACCGCGTAGGGCGCTTGACGACCACTACTCACTCTTCAACGCAATAGCAGAGCGATCGGTCGCGTTGACACGTCTCTTATCATGATCATGATTGATTGCAAGTAAACATTGAGACAATTTTGCGTCCCGGTATTTTATTTGCGTGGCCCGATGTCGGGTCACCATATGGGAAACGCTGGTTTAAAGCTATTATTATCCCACGTAATACCAATGAACAAATAAAAAACGAAATTTGGATTGCTTTTTTATTGCACTGCAATAATAAATAATTACTTAACAGTATAACTACTATATACAAATGTAAATACCAGATACCATAACAAAAATGTATAGCATGGATAGTTCCTAAAAGCAAGTGTCGAAATATTACAAAACTGGTACCACCGGTACTATACAGGCTGCCGCGCCTTGCCAACGCCATCTACCCGCCACACGTTCTTTCCAGCGCCATCTACTCGCCACACGTTCTTTCCAACGCCATCTATGCGCCGCCCTCGACACTACCATCACTTCCTAGCGCGGGGGCGGGGCCGGGGGCGGGCGCGCGGGCGGGGGCGGGGCCGGCGGCGACGCGCGCGCGGGGAACGCCCTCGCTCCAGCTGAGCAGCCACCAGCTCACCTAGGGCGCCCCGCTCAGCCAGCATCGAGAGGAACGTGCATATGAACTCGTCGTAGTTGTGAGTGCGACGGCAGTCGTCCACCTGCGGACGATGAGGGTGCCGTTGAAGAGTTTCAAGTTATGCTAAGTTTAATACAGTTGCCACACCGATAAAAAACAATTAACAATTTACTAGGCAGCTGCTGTAAGACGGAGTGGTTCTAAGTAATTTGCCGGTGTCTACAATAAGTCCATCAATCCTAAGTCGCCACTTCCATTAGCGATGGAATCACGACGATTATCGGGCTTAAAATTCAAATCTGTCGACCATATTCTTGTTTCTTAATAACATTTCGAATTGGCAATCAGAAAAGAGAGGTAAATCATCAGGAATGATGCTAGTGAGGCAAGTGGGATGACATATACTCTTACTAAATGGGCTCTAACAATAGTTCTTATTTTGATCTACTGAACAAAAAACTTGTGGCACTGTACAATAATATCTCCTCTGATATCTGACCTTTCATAAGAGGTTTTAAATTGCTCGATAAGTAAACCAATCCAAAGCAGCCCACCTTATACATATCACGTTTGTCGTTCTCGTCATTCAGAGCCTGCTGACATGATTGCACTTCGCCCCCGATGCTTGCCATCAGCGCGTTGAGTTCCGTGTGCGTGAACAACAGCTTGCGCAGCTTGAAAGGCTGTCCCGGCTCACCATCGCAGGTTACCAGCACCGGCTGATCATTGGTTTTCACCAGGGCCGTTGTTGAGGTTGGGTACAGCTGGAAAATGTGGTGACTCCTGAGTTAGCAATTCTAGTCGAGATTCCCTTGAGATTAGGAATGGTTTTGAGTTTATGCTTGCCAAGGCGGTTGAGGGTCAATATTTTGAAGAGTAATAGGTAGAGGTGCTGCAGGAATAGATGCCTTCACTTCAGTGTGACTAGCCGCGGCAAAAACAGTAGGTTAAAAAGGGGCTCTAAACGGGCTCGATTTATTTACGTTCGGGCGACCGAGCTGCCCGCCCGGTATGCTCACGAAACTACATCCAACTATATGCAACAAATCATTTGAAAAGGAGCGCAGCCGCTCACCCGTCTTATTACGCATACCTTGATTATTGGTATTTCACGGCATAGAGGCCGGACAGCTCGGCTATGCGAAATTCGCGAATTACATTACAGGGTCGAGACCCAGCCAGATACACTGAATTATTGGACCGCCGCCGGCCGGCCCAAAGCGGCATTTTCAATGTATCCGGATAAATTCATATTAATTTGCTACCATAAATATAATATTCGGAAGAGACAACGCTGGCAAGACCACCGTTTTTTTTTTGTAATGTACGGCAGACAAACAGGCAAGCGGGCCACCTGATAGGAAGATGGTCACCGCTGCCTATGGACATCAGCAACATCAGGGGAGTCCCCAATGTCATGTCATAGTGCAAAGGAAACACTGTGGCTGGGATTAGTTTTGCGTTATCATGATATAATCGTCTGTGTAGCGATAAATCGAAAGCTTCACGAAGACCTTAACAATAGTAAATATATTTTCCACAAAATTACTTACCTCCCCAATAATTTGGTTATCTCTGTTTATTTTTATGAACTTCACTTGTGTTCCTTGTTCGATTGGGTCAACTAAAACATAGATGGATCCATGAAAGAACTATTACAAACAAAAAGTATATTGATAATATAAGTAGGATAAAAGTAGTTCACATACAGAGTAATTATTGCATACTGAGTTATTATTAGTATTGTTTACCTAATATTAGACTGCTATCTTGGTGTGGCCTATCCGTCACTCCGATTTCAATGGTAATAGGTTCCATATAATCCATATCAAATATCCGTACTTGTGAAGAGTCTAAAGCAGTCAGAATAGTCTCTTCACTGATTTGCACTATACTATCATTCAGTGAATTGTCGTTGACGGCTTCCGACATTACATCACCTTGCTCTGAAGGGAAACAAAAATATGCTACTTAGTAATAAAATTAAACACAAATTCTATTAAAGTTACAGAAAACTCTTGTCAATGAAGTAAAAGCTTTACCTGTTTGCATTTTGGCATACAAGTATCTTAAATGTTTGTTAATTTTAGATATGGCTTCTTTCAACCGCCTCTGGTTGGTTTCCAACAAGCCTAGTTTGTGGGTCAGAGCAATTCTTTTGTCAGGTACAACTGCCATTAAATTAAACCTGTAATAACATAATTCACAATCAAAGTTTACACTCAATAGACTGTTCTGTGCTAATAGCTAGTGATACAGTATTCCTACAGTGTTGGCAAACAAAGAGCAACAAGCAAAAACATCATCATCATATCAGGCGAAAGACGCCCATTGCTGGGCATAGGCCTCTCCAAAAGATCTCCACAAAGGCCGATCATGTGCCTTCCACATCTAGCTGGTACCTGTGATCTTTACCAGGTTGTTGGTACACCTTAACAAATACATATTGTTGAATAATGTATCACCACTTCAAAATATATCAACATTTGAAAAGAACTTTGTTTAGATACAAGACATCAAAAGGGAATTATGATTTTTACATAATTATCCTTACCTTATGTCATGGACTTGCTCCCCAGCGTCCCTGCCAAGCCTCTCAGCCATTACCCTCCTGAACTTATCCGTCCAGTCCTCATCATCAGCCCAAGGGCCATGGTCTGTAGGGTAGGGTTTAAGACCATCCAACTCAAATAGGTGCCCATTTATTGGGACAAAGCTCACAAAATGATAGGCTTCACCTGAAATGTTTCAATTTCTCCTCAATATTGTTGTTACCAAATTTATATATTTGTCTTCCTGTTACCTTACCTGTACCTTTTAATATTTAAGGCACTCCATATACTATGTAAAATTAAATAAAAATTACTTAGCATAGTATTATTTTTTCTTAGTTTGCAAGAAAATAAAGTATTAAAATATAATTTGATTCAAAAACTATAAATTGCATTGAACTAGCATCAAGACTGCTAATTATGATCTTAATTATAATTTGAGTTAAAATTGAACTACCTGTAAATCGCCCTGTTGAGATACCTGCATTTTTATCAGTTTTCTTTCGAGCTTGAGGAATGGCATGAGAGTTGTGTGCGCAGGCTAGCTCTGGAGTGTTGCCTATAGCCCAACCCTTGTTCTCAGGGTTCATTCCCAAGGTGTGATGCTAATTTTAAGGAGGAAAATTATACTTTAAATAAATATTTGTAGAACAATTGCTATGTAAGTATGGTAGGTAAGGGAAGTTACCTTTAGCCGACTCAATGTTTCTCCTAAGTGAAGATTTGGACAGTTCAAAAGAATTGATAGCAATGCGTGTGTGGCGCAACTATTCGGAACCATTTGTTGAGCGAAAAATATATTATTGATAGTTTCTTCATCTCGAACATAGTTGTCCATCTCTTCAACAAATTTCCGTCGTGATCTCCTTTCTTCTATCCACCGGAACAAAAATATGAACCCATTTACCGAGCTCTCTAAAGGCTTGTGAAGGTCGTATATTTCCTCTACTTGAACTCCTTTGACTCCGAAATCTTCCAATAACAATGTAAATAGCCCAGGATCGCTCTCCAACTCGAGCCACCCCTCTGTGAGACTATTCATTTCGACAGGCATCTTTTCCAATATATTGGTGACTACTTACAATACATAACGTATAACTAAAAATGAAAAATCCACCTATTTAATTCTCAAGAAAGCATAAATATTTTTTATAAATTACAGAAACAGTCCACAACAAACAAATACACACAACCAAGAACCAATAATCACAACAAATATGCATGACTGACAGTGATGGACACAAGACTGCCATGTCAAAACTGACACTACCAATGACCAACTACAACACGATGCGTCTACAGACTAAAATTCTTTCTCTATGGATGCGTCCTCAGCTGACAAGGTTCTTATTGAATGTGGCGTAAAAGAAACTAAAATTTGACTATACCGGAAACTTCCTATTTCGTTATGGGCGCAAAAAACTAGCGCCATCGCTCACGCTCATTAGGATTCTTTGGTACAGCCAACTTCTACCTTCATGAAGTTCATGCACTACAAAGAAACAAATCAGGGAGCAAAGCAAAGACACAGCCACCATGCCATGGTTTTGCAGTGGTATCTTCGACGGTATCGTGCCACGCAGTGGGTTAGAGCATTATCAGAGCTATGGTTAGAGACGTAAGAAACCCGTTTTTATTATAAAAATCACCATAATGGTGTATGTATCCCAACCTAGGAGACTCTACCTACCATGAAAACCGCATCGTCATTATCCATCCGTTCGCGATCTGCTATTCCACAGACAGATACAATAGGACAGTGGGTCACGCACTCATCAGACTTATATTCACGACCTTTTATGTATTTAGCTCCCAAACTGGACCTATAGCTCAGACTAACCTTGGTCTGGAACCTTAAGCTTTATTTTCCAAATCTATGATTCAATTTTTGACTTTTGCCAAGTTCAGATCAACCTTCGTTTGGAACCCATAGCACAGAGGCTAGAGACACAAGATCAGCGTCGACAGTCGTCGAAATGCACTGATATTCATTTTTACCTACCGGTTGGGACCTTGGTCAGGCGGAAAGATCGCTTTGCCGCAACTAGTATGACCTTTGCATTTGTTGTTCTAGTTAGTATTCATATTCTTCTCCGCCATGATATGATCAAGCCCTACATGACAGCATGATGTCCCACTTGCCCGGCAGAGTCGAATATGGCACTCATTGACGGGTGTCATTAATGCCGACATTTGTCAGAGGAAGACGACATACCATCCGTTACCAACCTCCGTAAACCAGAAAATGAGCAGTAGCATTTTTAATATTGTAATCTCCAATCCGCCAGCCAAGCGTGGAGTCTTGCCTAGTTAAAAACAAATTGTCAAATATTCTTAAAAATTTGTCATCTCCCCTCTTGACTCTGGGTGGGCTAAAAAATAGCTCATGCTGTGCCCATACCAACTCCACCACTTTGCAAGATGTTAAAATATAATATGTATTAAATATGTACTACTCCTTCCTAAAAACTTACTCTCATTCTACATTTTGTGTGGAAAAAATGGTTTTGTTGTCATTGGCCGTGTGTTGTCCGGCAGATTAGAATAACACCAACTCCTTACACTCATGGGTAGCGTACAAGGCGACTTATGTTTTCGAGGCAAAAGATCTAGTCTCCGTATACTAGAAAATGGACAGCAGCGTTTTCCATTATTATATTTACAACACTGCGATCTCCTACCCACCTGCTAAGCGTGGAGATTATGGCAATAGCCTCCCCTTTTGTGCAGTGGACTGTTATGGGCTGTGATAATAAAATGGTTTTGTATTTGTATTTGAGTGGTAATGGCAACGCTATACTAATGTGGAGGAGGCTCAAGTCCAGCAGTGGACCGTTGATATGAAGTTATTCGGGGATGTCGTTCAAGGCGCATAATAATATCTTTGTTAGTAGATAGACAAGCAAGCCCCATCTACACTCGCAAATTGGCAGTGTTTTCTGTTCAGTATTTTCAACAATTTGACCTCAAACGCTTGACAAAATCCTCCAAAGGAATGTGAAGGAACCTCAAGTCCAACAGTGAATTGGTACGGGATTGGTATGCTTTTGGGTACGTAGGTACCCGTACTAGTAGTTACACGAAATACAAGAAAACAACGGGTTATCATTTTCGTAACAACATTTATTTCGTATGTACACTCTAAACTTCCGTTACTTTGTACAATGTACAAATAATAAATGCACAACTTCAGCATTGTAAAACCTTAATGTAAAAAACTTGCAGGCACGCGCATCATTAAATTTATACAATTTTAGGCAGTTGTCTCAATCAATTAAGTTAAAGTTAAGCACACCATTTTAAAATTATGAAATGTTAGGTAAGTAGGATTTGGTCCCTTGGTTTTGTAAGCTCTACTGAGGCTAGGTAGATATGAAACAATGGAGGGTGGTTTCAAAAATAATGATGAGTCTATATTCTGTTTTCATTACTCCAAACCAACTGCTTTAACATGCATTGGTTATTTTTGATCCGAATTCTTAAATAGTGAATGTTACAAAATAGGTTGAGCATCGTAATCTTCACGAAATGAATTTAGTACAATTTAGGATGCAATTAATTTGGTATAGGTAGGTATAAAATTATGTGGCTTTTGTCTAGTAATACACTGGTCAGTCCATGCCCTCTATATTAAGTGACTGTGAGTTTTATTACAAAAATCAGTGCATCAATACTCAAGTGAGTTGTGTAGTCAGAATATGTACAAATTACAACATATTGATATGAGTACATACATGCCTCGTCAAATAAAGTGCAGTTACTATGAAGACTAGACTAAGTCTGAACAGAATATTAAAAGCTATTTACTTAACTAAATTACTTCTGTAACAATACCTATAGTTGCAAAAAATCCAGAGTAGACATTTGACTGAAAATTTTACCTTTACCGTCTACTTTGAATAGCCACATGATGTTCGTTCGTAATTATACAAAACACTGTATTCGATAGTAATCAGGCTCGGTTGGTAACTGCGATAATCTCTGGCCTCATCATCCTTCCAGCGGTTGAGATCAAGGGTAAACGCGTCGGTCGCATGAACGCCGGCGCAGCAGGCAACCGACAATGGCAGCCCTACGATATTGAGGTGATATGTTTTTATGCTATGGATGGCACAGTGCATCTACATCTATGACATTGATTGATATTGCAATTAGGATATTCAGTTTGCAATCCCTGAAAGTGGTCTTCTACGTAGTTGTAAATTCATTATACTTGGAAGATAACATATTTAGCTACATTATAACGTTAACAAACTACCTATATTTTACAAAACATTAGTTTTATGTACAAGAAGATGTTTAAGTAAATAATCAGTATAATGTCCTTAATATCACATAAGTACGCATCGCTCCTAAGCTCGACAACCTCCTAGAATACTTAAAACAATCGTTTCATGCGTGGATATGTACGTACAATATTAATACCGCAACATTGTTGAACGATCTCAACAGAAACATATTATGTACAGGAATATCTAAGTAAGTCTATTTACAAGTCTCATCACATGAAACAGCAGTCGATTTAAAGATGCTCGGTTCGATCGAGCCTTCATCTGATGGTTTGGGGTGGCCTGTAGGGCGGCGGGGGCGTTTTGGGGATCTGGGTCTGGGCTTGTATCTGGGAGCGGTGTACTGCGGCGATGGCGGTGCGCGGGGCCGGCGGGTGCGGCGCCGCGTCGTCGGGCTGTCCGGGGATGGGTGCGCGCGCGGCGGGCGCGTCCGGGCGGCTGCTGCCGGCCGGGAGCAGCCGCGCGGGGTTCAGCTTAATCGCGTCGTCGTAGGTGGGCGGCGCGCCCGCCACCGTGTCGTAGTCCGGCGGCTTCTGCTGCATCGTCTCCTCGTCGGGCATCGAGATCACGTGGATCGGGTCGTCGATCTGGAAAAGAGGAAACGACGGTGAAACGGTGAAAACACCGGATGTGGGCGCATAAAACAATTGGGGAGATAATTGGTCGTCCGCGGTTCGCTTTCGCAGTGACCCTCGGGTACCCGCTGATGAGGTGAAAGCTTTTTCGATAGCCGTCGTTAGTTGAGAGTTACGGACTGCAATTTTGTCGGGCTGCAATAGCACATTTCGACACCATTTCCTGCGGTAGGGGCCATTAAGGCTATCTCGTAACCTGGACGAGACGATAATGCCATTAATGACACTTGTTGACACAATAGCAAACGATAATGACGATGATAGCTGACTAAAATTAAGGTACCTACAATAACACATTACATTACCTACTGGCCGAAACGTCTAAAGCCATAACATGATTGGTGAATCATTTTGTTACTGATCGCTACTTAAATGGAGATAAATAATTGTTCATAGTTGGAATTAATCAAAACATAGTATAGTAAAAGTAAACCCTAACGCTACCGCTATAAAGCAATAGGTATGAATACGCAGCCATAATCAGTTATTGAAATAATTATTCCAATTTCGGCGCAGCCAGGTATCGAATACGGGCCTTGAAGGATGATTACATTGAAATCTAAATAAATTATCTACATATCCAGAATTATGTGGATGAGATATTCAAGTACGTATGAATCGTCTATGCTCTGGGACAACGGTCCACTGCGCTAGGTAGACTAGTCTTCAGCTTTCCCAACATTCCTTACACAAACATTTCAAAGACCGATTGCGATGCTAAAAAGCATATTTGGAAACCGCAAAACCGTGTTTAAAATACACAAGCCCCCTAACTGAGGACTGGCCTGCAACGACAATGAGCAGAGGCACATGTCATTATCTAAAGTCGGAAGCTAAGATCGACATCAATATTTTTTTGTATGTTGGTACGCTAAGTAGATACTGCACTACCTAAAGTATTGGAGAGGATGATCACTCACCTGGTGTGTATCAGGCGACGCGCGGTCGTTGTGCGGCTGTCTGGCTGGCGACTGGAGCCAGCAGCACATGGCTGCGCAGATGAGGAGTGCGCCGGCCACTATGCAGGCGACGCCCACGTAGCGGACCGGCTCCGCGTAGTCTTCAGCCAGTCCCAGCCAGTTGATCAGTGCGCCAGCGCACAGCAGCACCATGCCGTAGCGATACGGCCGCTGCGACTGTCTGCCCTCGTCAAGGGACATTCCTGGAATAGAGAAACGGGGGGGTTAGTTTCGTCTAAGCAAACTTGGGTCAGAGCCAAGGTCACCGACATAGCCTTAAGGATTGCCAGGCAAAAGTGGCAGTGGGCACATAGCTCGTAGAACAGATGGCCGATGGGGCAGTAAAGTTATCGAGTGGCGACCACGTACTGGAAGACGCAGCGTGAGTAGGCCTCACATAAGGTGGACCGACGACTTAGTAAAGATCGCAGCTACCAGCTAGATGCGGAAGGCACAGGACCGGCCTTTGTGGAGATATCTGGGGGAGGCCTATGCCCAGCAGTGAGCATCTTTCGGCTGATATGATGAAGCAAACTTGGTGACAAAGGTATGATTGCGATTCCCACGTACGTAAGTACGATTTTAGGTTAACTGCAGGTGCGTTGTCACTGTGAGAACTAGCTCATGCCTGCTGCAATTACATTACACTAGAACCAGAACACGGTGCTTGGCGGTAGTTAGTGAGGCACGATCGCACTAGTTCGTTAAATTCGTTAGATATGGTGGCAAATGTAGGTAAAATCAATACTGAAACAGTTACGATGTATCGGGGCCCTTTTATGTTATTAATTTTATTTAATAATCTCATAAAATGTTACGAAATATATATGCATGTTGTGATGTTTATTAACATTTAAAAATAGTCTGAAAAACATATTTTATCCCTACAGATTAAAGATTAGCTATCAATTCTGTGTCAAGGGAAATTCGAAATATTTTCTCAGTGCAAACGAGACAAAAGAGAAGACTGATGATAACAAAAGATATAATAGTACGTAAGTACTTATTACGTAGCTGGTTTGCAAGTAGCCAAAAGTTAATTAAGACGACGCAATCAAGTGGCGTGCTTAAGAGCCACTCTTGTTATCTGCTGCTGATGATTAATTTTGTCTTTATAAAGACAAAATTGTCATTTTTATTCGCTTAATCCTTGAAATGCTTGCCTACCCAGAGCCGTTTGAGATAAACTTTATGTTCGTCTCAACTTTACCTGTCTCACATACCCATCTGTTTACGCTTTGAAATAACATGTGAATTCTGTCGTACGAGTTTGGCATGTGAACGAGTGATTATCAACTAATAAACACAATGCGAGCGGAAAAGTGGTCGTCATCCAGTTCACTGGGACGCTGCCGCAACTAGGTAACGGGACCCGGTGCCAATGCACACACATAAAACCGGTGAAATTGAAATGAAAGTTTGGAAAGTTCACAATTAGATGACATGTAAGAGAGTTTGTGCATCGAGATGATATGACTTGGATATTTCAGTCGTAAACAATGTTATTGGAAGAAAGTTGTATGCGGTTTATGTTTATAAAATAGTGTTGTCGATGTCAGTACCTACAGTAAGTGCTTATTTTCGATGAGTCCACAAAACTGGGTTAATCATCATTAGCCACAAAAGTGGGTAAACAGTCGCTGGCAATGGAAACAGAGTATGAGGCGCGAGGGTAGGTTATAGTCGCGTGCGACAAACAATCGCGTCCGTCGAGTGGCGAGTCTCAACTCAGGTTAATTGTTTGACGCCCCGAAGAACACTTTGAGGAGTGGGTAATTGAGGTGTAGAGGCTCGATGCGGATTGAGGCCGCAAGACAATGGTCTCGCGGGATGTAGGTCAAGTTCGGTTGGCCGAGTGGCGCCGGGCGTCACGCGTCAGACGCCATCAACCACGCGTTTTGCGGACGTTTGCCGAAAAAATGAAGCAATGCGTTTTGGAGGTCTCCGCGCCCGTGCGAGATGAATTACTAGGCCGTGTTTACTTTTTAGAAGCTCGTTGGTCGGCGATGTTGGTAAATGTTGGAGCGGTAGACCGTTGTAGATCGATAACATTGTAAATTTGCAGTCTCTCTTAAATATTTTTAGATAGAATAGATAAATTACAATGGCTAATATAATAATAAGACAAGCTTTTAAAATTGGCGATGTGAAAGAAGCGAAAGAGGTTTGAGAAGACTGCAAGAAAAGGAAGAATGTGGTGTCTATCTACCCCTACGGGGAAAAGGCTTGACGTTATGTAGGTAGGCAGTTATGTGCTGACTCGTGTTACATGAGGAGGTGTAAGGTATTATCTATATAACGTAACAAAGCCTTACCGGTCGCCGCATTAATGCGGTTATAACTGCTGTATAGCAACGGATACATTGACCAAGCCATGTCGACTGATGTTCAACTTAATACACTTTAATCTAAGAATTTATATTTTCATTCACATGTCTCACTTGTTGTAGATCAATATTTAATACTGACGTAGTCGGATGTTCTTATCGATCAGCGAGACAAAATATCTAGAAAAATGTGTGACTGATAATACTTAGCCGTATCACATGCGAGATTGTGCACAGGAAAATCTTGACATTGGGGATTGTTATGTCAATACATTTAAGCGATAAAGACTCAAAAATATTAGTAGGTAATACCTATATGAGTGTTCATTACATAATCCAGTCTTAATACCTTACAGACACCTCGTATGACGAAAATTGTCTCATTTCACAATAATTATAAAATGCATCGTAATAGAAGCATTATGTTACAAGAAAAGCCGATTTACGTAATGTGACACTGAAAATAGCATAACACGAGTAACCTTTAGGTACAACAGGTAATACGCTATTACATCAGTTAATAGATTTACACCGATAACTAGAATAACTATGTCTCAGTTTTGCATTGTACAATGGTATTATATAATTTGTTTTGTTCCAAGTAGGTATCCAGTACCCGCACCAAGGTTCATGAATAACAACCAATATCTAAAGTAAGTAGATATATTAGCTCATTATCCCTGGTATAGGTAGTAAAGTATAGTGTTCTCGCTTTAACTTGCATTGTGGACCGACGAGCGTGTAATTAAAACCGCATCTAATGCGACGGACAGCACTAG
Source organism: Blastobasis lacticolella (assembly GCA_905147135.1). Taxonomy (NCBI): domain Eukaryota; kingdom Metazoa; phylum Arthropoda; class Insecta; order Lepidoptera; family Blastobasidae; genus Blastobasis; species Blastobasis lacticolella. Next base: position 8,943,419 of record LR990045.1, on the reverse strand, counting down.
TCGTAGTACAAATCTCATTACATAAGGTAAAGTGAACCTTGGAGGTTGTTTTTGTTATTGTGTGCGTAGGTATGCTAGGCTGGGTACTGATACCCACTACGTAGAGCCTGTTGACGCGACACCACGCGAAGGTTCGAAAGAACGTTTCTCGCTCATACGATTCAGATGTGGAAGCTCCCAGCCACAGTGTTTCATTCGGACTATTACATGAGATCGTTCAAGGGGTATATTAGAGGTATCTTCAGAGGTGGGCAACGCATTGGTAACTCCCCTGGTGTTGCTGATGTCCATAGGTGATCGTTATGTTTATAGGCAGCGGTGACCACTTCCCATCAGGTGGCCTGGCAGGTGGTGGTGTTTGTCATAAAAAAATTTCGAATAGGTTTCTCAGATTATGATAATGTGGGATTACGTCTAGCGGTCTTTTCGCCGGGGGCGTATGCGACCTTGCTACGGCTTCCCCATATGGCGACGCTTCGGTTTCGATAACGCGATAATATTTAACTAAAGGGATTATCGTCGCCGAAGCCACGGTTAGGTATATATTCATTCTGGATGATACGTAATCTCTATTGCTTTTAAATCGGGCATTAGTTATGGACTGATCTCAGTTAGTCCTATCAACCTATTGTATTTATTTAATCTACAAACTCTTACTATAGGTCCTATTTTGAAAGTGTAAAATAAAAACGTAAAAATAACCTAGCCCTTTGAATTTTTATTAGATCGACTGTTTGAGAAACACTTTGTACTGTTTTAAAAATAAATATTAGTCTCATTTGTTATTTTAAGACGATTTACGGATGTAACCTGCTGACACACTCGAACATGTACCCACATTCAGCATTTAGCACTGAATATTTAACCAACCATTAACTTTCGAGTGGCCATACATAAACTTGGCATACCGGTGTTATCTATTCACAAGATAGTAAATTATAGTTTTATGTTTCTGTGCGGCCAAATAAATATTTGGTTTTACGGGGAAATTTTATCGGTGGTGGGTGCTACGCGATTTTGCTCTTTATGTCATGGCGCCTAGTGCGAGCCGCGACGTGCCGGAATGCGTGCACGCATCGAGTACGCGCGGATGCCAGCGGGGCGGTACTTATGTTAATAAAAAATATGAATGACTTCACATGCACATACATAATTAACACATAAATGTTATCGAAGTATGCGCATAAATGTTTGCGAATTGGTTTCGGTGCGGGTTTAGCACACAAAATACAATTTATTTTTATACCACAAGGTGGCAAACAAACTTACGGCCTGCCTGATGGTATCTAAGCAGTCACCGCAGCCTATGGACGTGTAATACCAGGGGCATTACCCACGCGTTAAAAACATTTCACCACTTTCTTGAAGAACTCTATGTTGTACTCTCCAGGGAAATCCTCTCCAGGTAGTCCAATCCACAACCTTAGCGTGCGTGGAAGAAAGTTCCTTTGGAACCGCACAGTTCGGGACCAATTTGGATCCAAGGTGCGAGGATGAACCCTGTAGATAGCGGGCGGTGCGATGATAGAATGTCAAACAGTTCTCCAGAACAAACACCGTTTTACAAGCGGTAGAATACATAAAATTGGCGAGATCCCTTTGCTGACTCAGCGGCTCAATACAACTAGTGAGCTTGGTATCATCGACAATCCCCACAGGGCGTTTTTGGATCGAATCACAAATCACAATTGACAAAGACACAAAAAAAAATTGACTTGTTTTAAGCACCTCGGGTAATTAATCTTGTAAAGGAAATTAATTATATTGATATGATACTGTTAAATCGATATAACTAAATATCTATCGTTACTTTGGAAAACACTCGTTATTTTAGTCAAAGACGGATACGGGGAACAGTTATAATAAATGTATCTCTTAAACGAGTAGGTGAATCATGACGTAGTTGCCCATACTAAATCAGGTTTATAGTGACGAAGCGTTAGGACCAATAAAGCATGGCATACAAAACGTACGGAATCATTACGCCCACTTCATCACAAGGTCTTGACTCCTAAATAGGTATCTATTGGTTCTAATGAAGTTAATTCAAGACCAAGTGGTATTTTTAGCGAGTCACTGCGAGATTCCCAAATGAAGCCCGCATTCAATCTCGTCAAATGTCACAGACAATGACGTTTCACAAACAATTATATCATTGTTTGTAACCTACCAAATAAACCTTCAAGCCTAAGATCTTGAAGAACTTCCGTTACATACGCTATAAACTAAGCACCTAATTGCAAAGGTATACCTAGTCACGAAGGTGCTGCTGATACAAAACAACTTTCACTAAAAACTACTACCTAATGTCTATATGAAATTCATAACATTCACCGCCCACGATTGGCTCGAACAATTGATTGATAATAGAGTTTCTCCAATATGAATCAACTAGTAGCACAAATACGTAGAAATAATAATTTACATTGTATTGGAGACAGAAATAAGAACAAAAAAAAAACGAAACTGTGTCTACGGCCGTAGACGACATCGCCACCACCGTTCATCGAACCGGGGAAATGCCGGGAAATCTGTATATCTGCCAAAGACTTGTAATACTTCTATACATGTAAATACTATACCCGCCTATTTTAAGCTATTCGAGTCATGCGTCAGGTTTTACAACGGTTTTTACGTTCCAATTTTTAAAAGAGCCAAATAACAACGGACTAATTACTGTCCGAGTATGTTTATGAGAGGTGTTTCAACATCCCAATACATGGACGAAATTATTTTTGAAGTAGGTAAGCAGGCAAATGTGAAGATAATTATGATGATACTTTACTTATCGGAAACAGTGGGCAGGTAAGTACCTTTTAAGGAAATGACATCACACAGAATCTTGAAATCTATTGAAATTGTGAATAGTAATATTGCGCAATATATTTTTAAAATAGGTAGATATAGGTATATGAATTACGCAATCATTTACATGACTGAGTCATATATTATATACTACTAAAACAGTACAAAAAGGGCGCGAATAATTTTCAAGCTGGCATAGCCCTACCTTCATTCCCATGACTGTTGCAACAACTGCTGCCAAGTAGGTACAATTTCACCCTTGAGCTTTCATAGAATCCTATACGTTATACAAATACCATTAACAGAAGTGCCGACTCATCGACAACGATAAATCGATGGGTTTACGCACTCTCACGACATATTATAAATAAAACATAGCCCCACGCCACGTCTGTCTGTCCGTCTGTTCGCGAGAAACTCAAAAACTACTTAACGGATTTTCATGCGGTTTTCAGTAATAAACAGTGGTTCATAAGGAAGGCTTAGGTGTATAATTTGTTAAGGTCACTTTCATATCCGTGCGCAACCGGTGCGGGTCGCTATAGTATACAATGCGAGTTTTTTTTATTCTAAATTCGGCATGATAAAATAAAAAACATAATCGACCTAGTCGGTAGCAAACTCCAAATTTGCAAGCACGTAGGGCAACCTATTGCTGTGTGCTGCGCTATTCAGAAGTATGACACAAAGGACTACGCAAATTTTTATATTTTATAGATATGTACTAGGTTCTGTATATTGGTGACTAAATCTTAGATATTTAAGTTCATAAATTGTTCCACAAACTACTTAGAGGATAGCTCAATCTAAAATTCATAACTAGATAATGTATTATATCGGCTAAATTATCGTACTGTCCCGGTCATTACGGTACGTCGCATTATTGAAATTAATTACAATGTGCGGTAAACCACAAGCATTAACGTACCAACACAACAAGCCAATGCCTATATAGTACACTAGCTTTTGACCGCGACTTCGTCCGCTTGGAAACAGTTTTTATGACAGTTTAGCTTTTGCCAGCGTTAACATTTTAAATGACCTCCGTATTGTATAAATGCTAGGATTGCGGGGAAGTCAAGCTGTATCTCTGTGGTTCTACCTACCTGAATTAGAAGAAATATGACTTACATTGTACCCTGGACTTCAAGCTACCAAACTATCGAAACCGAAACAAAAAAAATAAAAAAATTCGGGCGTGGTTACGTCCCAGAATCTTATCCCGACTATTTTCTCTGTATAGATAGATAGATAGATTTTATGACGAAATTAACAAAATATATTAAATTTAATAGTTATTGGTCTTCAACAAATTGTTATACAATAACTACTGTGAGATAGTCAGCCAGATCTGGAAAATGAAGTCAATTTAAACATGCCGTTGTACGAATTACACAGCCATTTGATTGAGTAACTTCTAAAATCTAATTTTACTACAGAGTGAGGTAGGTAAATTATGGCAAAGAGGAAAAGTGTAAGGTCCATCCAAAGTAATTTAAAGTGATTTCGTTATGCTTTCGTATAAATTGTTTCGTTTCGAATTTCTACTAATTCACAACCTTTTCTCAGCACGGTTGAATTGGTTGAATCCATTTTTATGCCAGAAAGTAGCATCGTTGTTGAAATATTACTTATGAGAGATCAGAGAAGTAATTAAAGAGAAAAAGAGAGAGAGAGAAAGAGACTGGGGAAATACCTCCACCTTACAGAATACCGCAGCTAAACAATACTCTTTTAAATAGTGTTGTGTTTCTGCCGGTGAGTAAGGTCTCCAGTGCTCCATGGGGTGGGGATTTGGGGAACCGTGGATTTGGCAGTGGAGGGGCATTTGTTTTTTTGCTGCCAGAGCAACGTGTTAAAGAGGTGGGCAACGCATTGGCGATAGTCTTGGTGTTGCTAATGTCTATAGGCAGTGGTGACCACTTTCCAGCAGGTGGCCCGCTTGCCTGTTTGCCTACTGTATGACATAAAAAGAAAATTGCGGATATTAAAAGTACGTTTTACTATTGATGATAACTAGTTACTTTAAATTTCGTCTAAATTGAATGCCAAGTTACTTAAAAATGACAAACATTTTTTAATGCACATAATAGTACCGAATTAGCTTTTTATACGTATCAGTAATTGGTTTTATAAACTAGCTATTGGGGATTTTTTAAAGATAAACTTGTGCCAATGGCCTTCCCCAGGTCTCTTGAATATATTTTACCCGTGTGTGTTTAATAGTTTAGGCGTGAAAAAGAACCGTACAGACAGACAGTTACTTTCGCATTAATAACATTATATAGGTAGGTACCTACTTAGGTTTTTATTCTCCGAATTTTCTAAATATCAGGAAGACATAATTATAATAGTGAAAGTTAATTTTTTGTCATTATTTCACGTCCAAAGAGCAAAACGTTTAAGGGGCAGTGAAGCTCTCCACAAAAGCAAAAGCTAGTATTTCCAGAGTCACTATTAGGTATATTCATTAACGCCTCTTTAGAGTACAACATAGCTATATCAGATGAGGCGTTAATTTTATATTATAATAGTGATCGAAGTTCACTTATAGGTAAGTTACTTTGATAATTGTATTATATTCATTAACACCTCGTCTGATATGACTATGTTGTACTCAGACGAAGAGTGAACTTTATATAATAGTGATCGATAACAGATTTCGTTAAATTTGGCTTTTGCAACAGACCCCCTACTGACCGTAGTGAAAGACGTTTCACGTAAAAACTGTAAGAATACAGTAACGAAAGAGCGGGCTGAGTTGGTCTTTACTGTGGTTCACCGCACGCTGCGCCGCCCTCATTGGATCTAATACTTATTTTCGATCAATTTCTGCGGCCAGCGCTATCCATGCGTGCTTATGACAGTTAACCGATCAGTCCGGTCAGGATGCGGGCTTCCTGCCCACTTCATAGAAAATAAAACGCGAACCCAGTGTGAATATCCGTTTTACCTGACGCATCACGCGATCGTATGACTATGTTTTCACCAGTAAGTGCTTACCTGTAACAAAAAACAATTGCATATTAACAATACGTAGGTAAGTTTCGTCACGACATCTGCAATTGGAGCATAGTGGACATTATCAAAATAATAAAGAGTCGTAATGTCGGTATCAAGAGTAAAATCGCCATTGTTCGTCCTGCTACAGCTTCTTGTTTCGCACAATGGGAGTGCGGCAATTTGCGGGGAAGGGATTGTTCGGAGGCGCCGGCGCACGGCCCGTGAACGGGTACCGCTGCGCGCAGCCGCCGTGACCGCGCGGATGTTTGCGGCCGCGCCGGCCGCCGAAGCTTCACCGTTTCGAAAGCCGCCCGCTAGCTCGCCAAACGGTAAACGGTAAATTGGTGTAAACGATCTCAGTACCTTGTCTATGTGATGCAGTTTTATTGCGTTTATGGCGTAAGAAACATCGAAAAGGCCAGACTCAGAAAACTAGAATTAGACACCTTCGCAACCATAATCAAACGTTCCAATATAAAGAAGCGATCGCGTGTGATACATCAAAGGTCCGGTTAAGCTAAGTCATAAACGAAAGTCTGTCTATTTCTAGAGCCCATTATGCCTAACATGGGCCTGATTATGTGTCTGCTTTCCTCACGGCCCATCGGCGGCGGACGTGCTGGCGCGGCCAGAAGGCCTCGCCGGTCACGACTACTCCCCGATATAGTTCCACATTGTTTCACTTATGATTCATTCAGCTGACTGCGCACGCCTTGTATGTTATTGCAAGCTCGTACGTGCTGGAGTAAAACTGTATTTCACTAACGCATTATGCCAAGTTATGTAACTAAGTCCACTTTGTGAACAAAACAAACTCGTCTCATTGCTCGGAAATAGAACGGAAATTATAGGACAGGAGCCATTTGAATCCCATTCTGTGCTCTCCTTCGCGTTTGTTAGTTCACATTGTGTTGCGTCTTGGCCTTACGTTAGCCTTCGTAGTTCTCGAGCTACATTATAAGAAGAGTTATGAGCAGAATACGAAATGAATGGATAAATTAAACATGACTATAATGTTATTTGGTTGATTAAAGCGGTTCGTTTGTCTGCGAAACAACTGGTCAATTAAAAACTTGTTTTCGCATAAACTCCACAGTTGTGTGTTTACTCAGTAGGTAGTGCTTCACGTAGCTTCTGTTTTTGCGACGCTGTGTAGCAATTCATTGCCAGCCGACCCCGCAACGTTATCAAATAACGTGTGTATTGAATACTAACAAAGTTTAAGACATTAACATATTAGCACAGTTGTTAAACTGTAGCTTAAAACAAAACAAAGAGTGGCTTTGGACCCTGCGCGTATTGTCATGGAAATACTGTTCAATAATGTTCAAGAACATAAGAAAAATGAAATGAAATTTATGTCTCCATTGTAATAAAAGTTGATAATAAATAAGTGTTAGTAGAGTACCGAGTAATGTATTTGTCGATGTCGAAGAGGTCATCAATTACCATTTACAAGGTTATGGTAGTGTGGGTACTGCGTAGTGATGAACAAAGCCTTATATTGGGGTGTACCAAGCGACCTTTCCACCCGGAAGGGAAATCCGCAGTAACCTTCACTGGAGCACGTTTGTGGGCGCCACAATGGGCCAGTTCGTGGACCTTTCGCGCGGTAGAGACTTGGTAGAGACGAGGTAGAGTTCATTATTTTAGTACGATTTGGTTTTGGCACCGGGACGTCCACAGAACACGATGTTTTTCCGGGGATTCAAAGTGACTTTTGAACAATAAGTGTTATGAACGATTACCGCACGTCTTAACGCAAAGTTCTTGAATGTGTAGAGTGTGTAATACAATTATTATCAATAGATAATTTGCAATAGTATTGCGATTAAAGTAAATATGTTTGTTTTTACTTCATCAATATTGTGTACCTAAGTATTATAAGGAGTTCTTTATGAATAAAAAAATAATGATAGTAGGTACAATGTGTTCTGAAAGACCTGCACGCACTAGGAATCCTCGATTGGCAGGAGTTGGCGCAGCATAGGAAGAGGTAGCGATATCTGGTGCGGAGGCCAAGATCCACTTTGGGTCACTGAGCCGGCGCAGTAAGTAAGTTACTACTTACTTAGTAAGTAGGTACAAGGTGTGATTCGTCATCAATATCATCAGCCACAATCGCTTCACTACAAAGCCACACTACAATAATATTACTACAAGAGCTGCACGATATTTGACTAATCTAATGACTATCGGCCTAATCATCTACCCTACTCTAAAATATTCCACATACTCGTAATGGGTGTTTAATAACAAATATTGGTACATTTCAGTCGAGTGGTGGTTAGTTATACCTACTTACAAATGAATAAAATAATACATAAAGTAATTTTTTACGTTCGATATTTTACTGTATGTTATTAAATGACAAAAGCAAGTGAAGTTTAGACTCCAGATCTTATTTTATGAATCGAAACATCTTATAAATACTTCGGTCCGAATCCGATTATAGTCACGTATTTCATCTTAAAAGGTGCACCAACGGGGTATACTGTGAAATACTATGCGCGGGCCAGCCTCGGCTGTCGGGGTATTATCGCGTAATGGCCGCCCGCCGCGGCACTCCGCCGCCGGCCCACGGGGAATATCAATGGCATCATATACATAATGTTGGGCATCATGAGCTCGCAGCGGCGGCACCACGGGCTAACTTTCACCCATTCAATGTAGATATACGAGTAGAGTACGAGACTCCGTTGAGTCGCGAATCAAGATGTCGATGAAGATGTTTTATGGGATTCGCGTTTTGATACCTATTAATTTAGCCGCAGTTTTAGTAACAATATTGCGGATTTTAATGGGTTTTAAATTTATACGTGGGAAGTATGAATAATGTATGTCGATAGTATAAATATAGTTAGACTATTCACACGTAGGATTATCGCACAAATTACCAATTATTAGGAGAATATAATCTACCCATATAAACAGCGTAAACGTAAATGATAATTATTCAGTTTCAATATTGATCAAAAGTCTAGAATTACAAGTAGCACACACAAAGAGTCATATTGAAACGAACTTCAAATGTCCATTATGGTAAGAATATTACACTTGCAGTACATACATACCTACAGTATCTATAGTACAATATCTATCAATAACAAGTACCTACGTACAATCTAGAGTCGAGATTGATATAAAAATAGCATCGTGTAAAAAGTGCTACCTATTGTGGTCTCGCTGTCTCGCTACCAGACTCGTTTGGACCTTCGGTTGAAATGTAAACGGTTTACCGTACTGGCCGAGTAGAGGAAAACGAAGCGCAACCTGGAGCCGGCGATTTATTATTGGTAGGCCGACTGCCGGCCATAGTAACCGTGATATTATGCTAGTTATACTACTTAGTTGCGCTTTGATAGTGGAAGCTGTAGGTAAATTAAACGTTACGTAACCCAATTCTAATTAACTTGTTTGTGTGAACGAACACTCGCGAAATGCTTATAATAATATGTGGAACGTAAAATCTGGAGTTTGAGAACATTATCTTCCAGCCATATGTACTAAACCAAACATAAAAATTACAACAACAACACCTACTTATCCAGCAAAGACACGAAAAACACATGACACATCGTACACCTGCAGTGTACCACGTTATACTAAGACAGTGAAATCGGGATATTATACAAAAGTATAGCTAGCCCTTGACGAGGGCACGGCAACCAGCGAGACTGGTCCTGCGCTGCGCCGGCGCCGGCCCCCGCAGACGCCGTGACAAGGTCACCGGACAACTGATACGCATGTGCATGGGTGTTCGTAACTGACATTTGGACTGCAAATATTATATTGATACCATTTTGTTGTGCAAATTCCTATATAGCGATATAGGTTGGGTAGGTATGATATCAGTTGGTTACTGACATAATTTTTTTTATGTTATGCGGCAGACAAACAGGCAAGCGGGCCACCTGATGGAAAGTGGACAATTGAAGGAATTCGAATATATCTTTCATGCCATTCGGACCTTGGTAAATTAAATAGGTGGTAAAGGTTTCACGTAAGCAGCAGACCTTAGGAATATTCAAAAAGAGGAAACAAAGAATAACAATTTATGAATCAGATAGGAAAAATTATAATTATGGGTATTTTTGTTATACCTAAGTATTATATTAAATTGGAGTTTGTGGAATTTCCTACTAGCTATACTGTTGCCAACGATATAAGCTAACAAGGAAAAATCGAGTCCTGTCCTTCTCTGGTACGTAATGAACAATCCGAAGCACTAGAATCTACGTAGGCATTATACGTGGCTCGGTAAGTCCAACATAACAAGTTAGTTAATTGTTTTATAGAAGGATGTGAAGCACTTTGATAACAGTAATACCTGTTAACAACGTAGTTATAACCAGATAACAAAAGTTACCACCCGATAATAGAACTATTAACCGGCTGTAAGTACCACAATTAATTATAGCTATTACCTATAGCATGTAAACGGCTGATATTGCTCTCATGAAGTTTTTTTAGGTCTTTGTAAACTTTTAGACATAGAAGATGATGATGATGACTTTCAAATACGCCGCAGTCATATGCTAGAATCCGCTAATCTGAAAAGAAGGGGAAAATGGGGCTACATTGTCACACACTTTCCACTAATAAACAAGTGTTATTTTCATACATACAAAGCATGCCATACATGTGACAACCCTGACAAGGGGTAATACTGTAAATCAGCCACCTTTCCCTTAGTACTTATCAGAGAAATGTGAGTCATCAATGTAGCCCCTGCATATCAAAATAACCCTTTAAATAAATTTTACAGTAGCCTTTGTATGTGTAATAACAACCTCTTCATATAATTAAAAAGAAAGTTTAGTAAATATGTCATTCGTTAGGCAAGGTTATATAGTATGTTCATCAAAAAATAATTATAAAAAATGACTGTTACTAATTCGAGATTAATTACTAACATTAACGAGTACCTATATACGTATGGGTTGTTTAACCTACATCGAATGCGTGCATGCGAGTTGCTTTTGCACATATCCGGCAAATGCTGACTCAAGGCGAAATTTTCACCGGCCGTTACAACATGCCACCTCCCCGTTTCGAAAATATAATAACGAGCCTTACCGATTACTCATCGGCACTGTATTTATTCGGTGACTTGCCCTAGTTTAGATTGCCATAAGCTTTTAATTAGTAGTATACGTAAGAATATCCACAAGGAAAAGAGCGGTTGGCCTGGGCCTTTATCACTGCAGTACTCACATCCGCTTGGCAACCGTGGATTGATACAATTATGTCTGACAGTCGTGAAGTAGGCTAATGTCGAGCAGTGCATATTGGTAACAGGTTGTTGATGATGTTGCTAGCTCGATGTTTCGAGCAATTTATAGCGTATTGTTATGATTTGACGAAACAATTTTGAGTCTGACTGTACTAATCGAAGTAAAATGATAGCTTGAATGAAACCATAGTTTTTTATTTAAGTGCGGGGAGATTTGACTACTAAAGTGGTAGACATCGCGGGTCGAAATTCCGACGGCTGTGTTGATCCCCTACCTTCAACAAGACACAGTAGGCAGACAGGTACCGCTTGCTTTCTCGATTGATCATTGGAACTATATTTTGGATGATCATCGCGACATTATGACAAAATAAAAATGAGTGACATAATAAGCAAGTCCTAATATTGCGTAAGTCGTTCGAATATGAATAAGGCTATAAGTACACGAGTCACAACTTCCGCAAAATCGAGAAGTTACTTATGTCAATTGTTTAATACAAAACACTTTTCAAACGCAACACCGTGTAACGAATGCTGCCTTGTCAGCCGAGTACGTAGTACCCGAGTCATCATAGCGGTCAAAGTCACTATTGCGCAAGTACCTATCGTCGATCTTGGTGTCAGATAACCAATCGATGAATGAATTATGCAATCTTATAGTATGCGTATCCATGTCTAGGTTAACCGTGCCTCTTAGTAGGTCCATAGTTCTTTTTTTAAACTTTTTCAAATACGGAATTTGAGACTTATTATATAGACAAGGCGGAAAATAATACACATCGGACAGTTTCTTCGTAAAGTGACAAAAATAATCTTATTCATAAAAGTTATTTGACATCCCTTCAACCCACTTCAACAAAAATATATTTGGTCTTAGTCACTGACATGTAGTTCAAATGAAAGAAAGTCATCTTCACGTTAATGTCCCGGTTGCGCTCTCGTGCACGAGGGCCCGGGGTCCGCCTTGACCATGATATAGGATTTGGCAGACATAGGCAGATTTACCAGGGGAACCTGACAAAATTGGATCATGATTACACATCAGTCGCCTGAATGTGCAGGTTTCATCACGATCTTTTCCCTCACCGTAAGAGCATCGGTTATTAGTCAACTAATGTATATGGCCGCAGCGGAATTCTATCAAATATTTTAAATCGACTTAGGTGTCGCCTAAAGTTTAGTGCACTCGGGCATACCTAAGTATAATTTGCCTAATACAAAATGTGTATAGACATAATCAGTCAATGATCATTACAAATAATTGCCAATGTTAAACACTTATCAATTATTTACTTACACCTCTAGAATAAATTAAGTAAGAACGACATTTACGCATTGACGTCGATATGACTGTAGTCTATTAAGATAACGTTTCGTTTGTTAATTACTTACGTAATTAAATACTAATGTAACATCTTTTAAATTTTTATTTATTACACGTTTTTTGTTTTCATTATAAACTGCAATGACGTAGAGAGAAAGCTTAAGTAACTTATAGAAACAAAACAGTAGAGTTCTTGCAACTTCATCGTACTTCAAAAAAGAAAATGTGATGTTGATTTGATTCATATAGTTATATATATTCAATATGTACCAAACCGAAAGTGTGGCAATGTATCACAACTAATCTATAATTACGAGTTTGATTACAATTGGCTAAGCATGTGGCTTAATTCTTGGGAAAACCCTTATTTTATATATGGTATCAAAACAAACCTTTATAGAAACGAACAAAATCGTTACAGACAGTATGAAAAAGAATCAAAGAGTTTCCCATTATTCCCGGAGAGACGCGCGTCGTCTGCGTCGACTGCGGTAACACATTATGTATGAGATTCGTATGACCCACACGTCGTCTGCAACGTGTATGCTACAGCCGTAGCGGTACCGTGCTTTATCATCGGCAACACTGCATTGTGCATTGCGTAAACTTAACTTTAAACAATAACAGCTAATCGGTTGCGTAATCGAAGTCCGTAGTTGTTTTGGAACTGAGTGGGCGCACTTATAAAACTGTTACGGGGATTACGGCAGCAGAGGGAGACACTGGACGTTATATTAGGATCCATGCGCCGATATTTTCCACAGCGTAAACGGGTTTGACCAGCTATTTTTAGTGTAGCATAAACAAATACATTGAATTGAGGTAGTAATATATTTTTTATATCCGAAGAGTCCATTTATATAGATTAGATAGGTTATTTAAAGATAGACTAGTGGACACGGCGCGAGTTCGTTGGCGTGGCGTTCTACCCTTACCCTACATCTACTCTACGCCTACCCTACACCTACTTTACCTATTACTACCCTTTTTTACTTATAAATCTTCCTCTCGAATGTATCTATTGTCGAAAACCGTATTAAAATCCGTTGCGAAGTCTAAAAGATCTATGCGTACATAGGGACTGACGGCGGGAAACGACTTCGTTTTTATGTTTAGATAGAAGATGATGACCTATCTTTGAGTCATACAGTAACATTTCTGGCGTTGTTGTGTTCCGGTTTATAGGATAGGATCTGAATAATATATTTTAGGTATAAGTAAGTACAGGTGTGTATGAGGCATAGTGGCCTTGCGGTGGCGAGCATAAGGATAGTTAAAAAGTATACATTTCAAAACCAGTCATAATATTGGATAGGTAATGCAGTCTACAGTGTCGTGGTTCTAGCATATCCCCGGGCTATTACTAGGACTACAAAAAGGGGAAATTAAGAAAATTATAATTAGTGTATCGGTGTTTAGGATTTAATAACAAAATATGGACAATGTTAGTAATTCATTTTATGTATTTTTGTCATAAATAAAGTGATTCAATCATTAATTCAATGCTTTACATCATGTAGGTTATTTTATTCACGTTTTCTGCTTATTTTATTAATACAGCTCTGCCCTGTGGTTTCACCCTCCGGCCATGCGATGCAGTGTTCGGCCCCTTTGCCTCCGACCCACCGCGTCGAATGGCCCGACATCGGCGTTCTATACTTTCGCCCATTTAGTAGATAAAATTCGAAGCTAGCGACGTAATGAGAAAATAATTTCCCCCCCTTAGAAAACCACCACCACTTCGTATTTGGTACATTTTTCCATTTGGTAGTCGGCTACAGAATGGGACATTTATTTCCCATTACGTCGTTAGCTAGGAAATTTTGCTATGAAATGAGACGAACTTGGCTTTATATGGTAAATTGCTCGACTCCTAAGGGTCGTAGCAGGATGGAATAGCTTAGAAACTCTCTCAACAATTGAGCTATCAAATACAAAAGAAGAGTAGCGTTTATATAAGTATATGTATAGAGATAACCGCTAGATAGGCAGTAAAAAGTTCAATAATTACTTAATTAGCTTTACCTAACGACTAAAATATTACAAGGAAAATTAGATAATCATCTTAGTTACCTAATGATAAACAAATTACTAAGACTGTCTAAAAGAATTATCTATTAGTCAGACTTCCTAAAATGCAATGGTATCGTCTTAAAACGTAAGTTGAGGCGGATGCCAAGATTGTCTTAAAAAGAAGCTACATAACAGCTGCGTTTATTTACCGATATATACCTATATCAAACATAAAATATAAGGCATAACATAGGAAGATAAGGCCTAACCGTCATTCACAACACTATTGCGTCATAATAAACTGAACTTACAACCGTACCGTAAAAAATTGACATTAAAATTGACTCAGGCGCACGTCGCTGTTGCGTTACAATATGAACTTGATAATGATTCATATTGACGCTGCTGACCGGTTCTTGGAAACCGCATACGTTATCCTTCAGTGGACAATAACGGGCTACCCATCTGACTAACTTCATAAAATCGCGTCAATGGAAATATTGTATTAGGTAAATACCTATACAAATATAGCATATACATTAAGATATACGTAGACAAACACTCCCGCAACACGCGGGGGACCGGGGTCCGCCTTCCTGCTTTTCCTAGTCCACTTTTTTCTGTCTTCGTCATCCTTAGTGGTAAGTCCGTAAGGTATCGCGTCTTTTTAGGGTACACTACGATTAAATCTATACATAGTATTATAATAAAACAGTAATAATAATATAAAAACTGCATAATTTAAGCAAATTGCCTTATGAGGATCATTGTGACTTTAGAACACAATTACGACATGATGTAAATCGGTAACAAAGGTAACTGTCGCCTATAATATCTACGATTGATGACTGCATGTGTAGTGCCTATTAATATAGATACTATAAGTGCACTGCATAAGTTTTATGCCGCAGATTCGTCGTGTGTGTTGGTGAGGACTAAGACGATATACGTCATGGCAGCAGTTGTGCTGGCCATCTTATCATTCTAACCGAAACACAACAATAAAAACATTGTCGCTTGGCGGGACAGGAAAAATGGGAAGGTGGTCGTGGTACCCCGCCACTGAGCAGGAGCTCTATTTTTGAATCGGCATGAAAACTTCAATACTTTTTAAAATCACATTGCTAACACTGATAGATTAAGGTTCAAAAAGTAGGGAAAAGTAGCAGCACGGATCAAAATATCAATGTTTTCATGCCGAAAATCAAAATTGGAAACCGTTTGATTACAGGCGATTCCAAAAAAGGCCCCAGGTAATCGCGTTATCACCAGAAGAACAAAAATCGAGACCACGATATTTTTAATGAATTTTCTTCCACATTATCAAGTTTGTGTCAATTCGAGAATTTAGTTTGGTTTCCGTTAATCTGGTATTTTCCTATTTTTTTTCAAGTGATGGGGGTTTCACTGGTTTATGATTAGCTGCATTGCGACTGCCTACAGCAAAAAATAACGCGTTCGTCATGTTATCCAGTGATCAATGTCCTTGTTACTCTTTCCATGTGCTGGCTTATTTGTGGTAATTAACCTGCATATTGCAAAAGGTGTACAAAAATATGCCTGAACTATAAAAACACATGAAAGGACAATAATTGTGGACGATTTTCAACGTTCGAACAGGAAACTTAATAGTAGGTAACGTTAGTAGGAAACGTAATAATTAATATAATATTTTGTATTTAAATGAATTACCTATCCGAAAAATTAAGAATATCATTAAAATGTGAGCAAGGCCGCGAACGTTTTAATAAAATAGATGAAGCAATAACTTCAATAAAAAATAACTTAGAAACGAGATTAATACCTATTCACGTTTTTGGTAGCACGTGTTTCAGTACTAGCCAAGCAATAACGTTATTTTATGTTGTAGTAAAAACAACGTAGAGCAAAAGTTAATAATAAAACTCAAATGTATGTACATACCTGCTTGCGGAATTGTTAAAAAATCCAAAACAACTTTAAAAGATCACAGCACCAAAACCGGCACTGGAGTAAGCAAGTTTATAACTTGAATTTAAAGTTCGAACACTGACACCGTCGCACTTGTTACTCCACCAAAGAGTTTTGATACGATCGAAGAAGATTTAGTTAGATGCTTCCGTCGTTATGTTATCAGTTGTACTTGTGTACGGGTGCACGTCCGCGCGTGGTGTGTGTCTGAGAGCGTGTGAGCCGGCGCGGTCAGCCCACGGCTTATACGACACAGTCCAGCCAGACGTAGTGCGACGTCATCACGACGTCACCGCGCCCCCAAAACTTTCGCAGAATGGTTTTTACGTCACAATCGTAATCAGTTAATTCGTTCGACAGATACGTCACATAGGTGTTCTGATTCTACTGTGTATGCTGTATACATTTATAGGGTTTCAGTAATTCTAATGTCGACGACGACGGCTAAAAATTCGAGGACGCCGAAGCTCGGGCGAAGTGGAGAAGAATGAGTAGGAAAGCGGACCCTGGCAGAAGCCGGGACAAGCGCAAGGACGATGATGAGTAACTACTAATATCGGAGGTGCTTAATTTGGTAGTTTATGTGTGGTTCACTTATGGGTGTAAGCTAAGCAAGAGCTTGTTGGTAGGTATTCATTGTCACCAACAGCCCACAACACATAAACTTATGGGTTATGTCAACTCAGTGCACTTTCCGTTATAAAAAATCTCACCGTCTTATTCATAGTGATTTTAATTTTACTAAAGAATTTTTGGTAAAAATAGGGTAATGATTTATCCGTTACTTAAATGAATAAATTTGAAAGAAAGTGACAGACCATATTTTAGATAAAATAGTTTTAATAAACTATAATAACTTATGAACAAGACCGTAGGTGTTTGTAATTATATTAAGTAGGTATTTAGAAAACCCGGCGAAAATAAACGGAAACATAAACATGATGTTCCAATTATTTTATAAAAACACGTCTATTAATATTTGATAAACTTGTTTATATTGTTCGTTATAAAACATAATCACAAAGGGGCAACTGTCTGTTGTCCAATTAAACCCATTCCGTCAACGAATTAAGAGGTAGATAGGTAATATTTTACGTTTTATAAATAACTATTGTGTAGGCAACGTCTGGGGGAAGTGAAAAGTTTGTTCTTATACTTTAATCTGTTCTTTACTGTTTAAAAATTACGCATCGACTGCCGAGGTTATCAATCTGTGTGTCACTATTATTTTAATTATCTTATTTTTGTTTATTAATGAAATTCTGGAATGAAGTTATATGATTTTGCTTTGTTTGCTTGTTTCCCTTAACAATATAATAAACATATACATACCGCCACATTGTTTTGATTGCTACGGTCCTGACGAATCTTTCTCGCTTCTTCCACATTCAACCTTTTCATACATGCTCGTCGGTTTAGGATACTCTTGACCTGATAGCATTAGAAGGAGGGTTATGTTTTCTACAAACTTTCGAGGTTTTAGGTAGCAATTAACGCAAGATTAAGATTTTGCTGAAAAAACATTTTCGTTACATTACAAAAAAGGGATGACAATACAAAAAATCTGCCAAAATAATTAAGGACAAATAAACGCTCTAAGGTGACTTGAAGCGAGAGTGATTCCTACAGAGGACGAAATTGACTGGAAAAGCAGCACCGATATCAGTTCATGTCGATGCGCTAATAACTTTGTAAGCAAACGCAGACTAACGTCGATATTTCTGTCGCCAGCCCATCGCCGAGTGTAGGTAATCTATTTTTAACAGTTCTAATTATAAGCAATAAGTGCAATTATCACCTGCACTTCCGTGAGGTTGGAAATAGCGGCGCTAACCATCCGAACACGCCTCCAGCACGATTCGTTTGAGCTGCGGCTATTTCAGCCGGTGTTAATGACTTCGGATACTCGCCAGTTGACATTTAGGTCGTTCTATTAATGCACGGCGACGTTTCCCTCCAATAGGACTCGCTCCACCTGAATTAATAAAGAGATCAATAGTCCTCCCCCGGCTCGTTGTGTCCACACAATATTTTCTCAATTTGCACCGCACATTCCTACCTACATCGCTGGTAGGTACATCTGTACCGGGAGAGGTCGTTGTGTTTGGATTCTGAACAGGTCATTGCCAAATCAAATAAATTACTACTGTACTGTGCTACAAACAAGACATCTATTTATAAAGCAGACTCGCTTTTCACAACGGCGATGTGGTTTTAAAAATGTTATGTCTGAGTTAAAGGCGATTGATTCGGTATTGTGTAAAATAAACATATTGAACCATTTGGTCAAACAATTATGATATTTTTATAGTGGCTTCATAGGTACCTGGCTATTATATTATACGAGTAGAGAATGAGAAAAGAACCCAAGAGTTTCACTAAACACCTTAGACGTAAAAGCTTTAGCAAATCGCAAATTGCGCCGTGCAACATATACTCCCATTAAAAGAGGATTGCAAGATACGAAACCATTAAAGGTGATATAAAAGGGCCATGTCGGAAAAAGAAAGTAGCAGTCAGGCCACGTCATTGAAGGGTTGCCCTAATAACCTCGTTTCCGTTTCCACAAGACTTTCTACAAATGGCTTATCATAAGATTGGAAGCTATTATTCCCCTTGTGCTTATTACAAAAACTACGTTTGTTTGTATAGCTGATGACGTGGTCAGATATTTTCGTCCACCTTGGAATGAATTAAGGTATGCCAACGTACCTGATGTAGCTAAAAATAACTTACTAAATGGCTTGGTTAGTCATGTATGAAGTTTACATAAGTAGGTGGTCACTTTATGTTATAAGATTATTATTTGAAGTTTTAGTTTCTGAAAACACGTTTTTTTTGTCAAAAAGGTTACCTAGTTATATAGCGTAGTGTTACCGTAATAAATGCTCAAGACTTTAATCTTTTAATTAAAGTAAACTAACCTATAAATGTAAGTAACGGTTAAACAGTGTATGTAGACTAAGCTTGGTGTAAACGGAGGTAAAATACAGCATTCGATCGTTGTTTTATCTGTGTCCCTCAGAACAGAATCCTCACTTTGTAAGCTTCACGTAACATTTTTTAGGAAATGCAAAAGCGCGTTATAATTCAAAATTTGTTTTCGGGGCTAGGTTCATGCAACTTAGTTTTACTTATGTAAAATTGTTGTTACTAACAAATCTCGAAGTTAGTAGGTAGGTACCTACTTAAATACTTCCAGAATTATAGCCGTAGATTGCTGTGCCAGAATCCTACGTATTTCAATTCAAAATTGTTCTTTTTTTAATTTATAAGACGCTGGTATTTGTTCGTACCAACTGCAAACTTTTTTGAAAAATCAACAATAACAAGAAAAAAAATTATATGTTTTGATGAGTTACTACGATAATCCATTTTAGGTGGCTATGGGCTATGGTTAAACCTATTCTATAGATAGAGACTAGACTTATCTAAAGCTACTGCGCTATGTGATAAAATATGATCACATTGTTGACGTTTTGGCATTGTTATGAGAGACTCACTACCACTATAGCCTTTTAATCATGTTATGGACTTGTTCACTTCACAATAGCCCATATACTCGTAGATAGATGTTTTCTTGCACAGAGCTCGCTCGTAACTTATTAATGGTATTGATATGAAGTAGTTCTTTGACAAAGTAAATCGATCGATGGAGTCTTATTAAACATTAATGGAAATTGATGTAATTCCCCACTAGTTTTGTATTCATGCGACGCGAAACTAGTGGCTCGATTGTGTCGTGTGATATCGTGAATTTGTTGTTTTTCATTTGCTGCTATTTTGATCTACTATAATTAGCTGATTTATAGTTACAGATACGAAAAATATCTCGGCTTGTAAGTAACGCTGTAATTTGTAAATATACATCTATTATGCTACAGTATCGACCAACAGTGATACTTTAATGAAATATGATAAACATAAATTATAAAATGTTGTCACTTTAAGAACTTTTAATGTGTGATGATTTAAAATGAATTTAGAAGTAAAAATTGTTACAGAAACAAGCATTGAGCTAAAATCGGGGTCGACTGTGGCCGTTACATTGGTGAGAAACGTCGTAAAAAAGCGCTTAGGTACACAATTCGAGATAGGATCTAATCACCTACGAGTGCCTACGACCGGGCGGGCGCGAACGAACGACTACACGCGTAGGTATTGCAAATGTGGATGCGTGACACCTTTACTGAATACCGAAGTAGTTTTATATAAATTGCAAATGTAGACGAAACTAAAGTACCTAAAAACTGACAGAAATAATAGAGAATTAGGAACGTGAAGCATCTGAAACGCTACTTCATACAATGTATTAGCAAACTAAAGCCATAAAAGAGCTACAAAACCGAGTGTTAACACATTTCCATGCAACCGCAATTATTCAAATGTATTCATTTACACAAATCTGTTTTCTAAATAATTGCAGGGTAACTGCTGAGGTACATCCGCCAACAGTAAATCTCGTGTACCGCGGGATATGTGGGTCACGC
Organism: Blastobasis lacticolella; assembly: GCA_905147135.1. Lineage (NCBI taxonomy): Eukaryota > Metazoa > Arthropoda > Insecta > Lepidoptera > Blastobasidae > Blastobasis > Blastobasis lacticolella. The sequence goes on along the minus strand of LR990045.1, from coordinate 8,922,598 downwards.
GACTGCCCACCACACATCACAGAGCCGCGTCGCGGTCATCCGTTTTCATGCCCGACCCGAATCACCACAAATTAGGAAACGCAAAGTTAGATCAAGCGCCATAAAAAGAGTTTTATCACGGCCGGAACGCCGCGATACAGTTCCCTTTATCGAAACCGTTGCACTTTGTTTTACGAAAGGAAATGCAAGACGCGTTTTGTTATTGTTAAAATGAAAGGCGGAGAAAAATACGTAGCTTGAAAGGCTTTCTTTGAAATCGTGTATCGCATAAACTGCCAACAAACGTCTGTCCTTTCTACGTTCTACGGATTAGGTATAATATCTAACAATTATATCGATCAAGTTCACAAATTGCAGGCCGTATGCCGTTTGTCGCATGACCACCATCAAGCTGGACATCAGATCAATGAAAACTACCCACTTATGTGATACTAAAATATTGATGCAGTGACCTAGGTTAGTCGTAACGATATGATTAAAGTCAGTAACGTAGGTTACTGACTTTAATCATTAGTTATGGTGGCCTGTAATCTTAGTTATGGTGGCCTGAATAAATTATTATCGTGATTGTATTGCAGATGGCCACTTTCTGTTGCGGCTGTTTTGTTTACTACATAATAGAGTTACAAGAACATATTAACATGTCTGTAAATTACTTGTCGGGTACTTTGACTCGTACTGTTACCTATTTTAGTACTTTGTGCTAGTATTGTTCAGTATGTTGCTGAAACCGATGAATAATTTATGTGCGTGAGTATAATACATCTTTCTAGTTGAATAATACAGAGCTGCTGCGGAAGCGCAGCGCAGCAGCGCGCGCTCTGCAGGCTGCGCCAGTTCCAGCAGTGTGTACCACAATAATAACTATTGTATAACTCTAACCACCTACTTTTATATGGGTGTTCACCTACCGTTGTAGATGGCGGGAATCGAAGCGATCCACTATGACGGCCGGGGGCCCTATTTTTTAATCGCTCGCCTCGATTCGAACGGTTTTTAATTTTTATTTTCGGCATGTAAAGGAAGCTGTTTGGAGGATAACTCAATTGCTTATTTGCATTATAATAAAAAACAAAATTATCATAAGTTGTACCTATTTAAAAACAATAAAACTACTAATTAAGTTGTTGGTAAGACAATATGCTGTTAACACCATTAATGTAACATATAGATCTATGGCTTGAAATAATATTTTTTTAAACATTAGTCAAGAATTCAGTACCTATTCATTTCCATATAGTTGTAGTACCTACATTTTTGTGATAGCTGGGCGGGTCACTGTAAAGGCTTTCACGTTGAAGGGTAGCTTGTATGGACGTTTAAGTTAATTGGTGGAGGCTCGTGGCCTAGTCACGCGATGTGCATTTTTAAAGCCCCCAATGGACATATCAAACGGTTCATACAATATTTCAGGGGCCAGCAATCACTGGCATTGATTTTCGATAATTTATTTCGTAGTAGTTACACGGCTGCAAATGTTGTATCGCCTAAAGACGTTTGCCTTCGTCCGTGTTCGTCCGTGGTGGCGCAGACATGTCACAAACTTATCTGAACCGGTTACGGTGTCGCCGTTGTTGACAACAAAGTGACATTTCAAAATGGCGATACTTAGTTTAAGTTTTGGCCACCGTGTCAGATAAGTTCGTGGCACTCTACACGTGGCCGTCTGTGGTCGCCTGCCGTGCGTGAAAATCCGCACAATCTTAAAAAACAACTTTAAATTAAAGGTCATTTGTTTTTATAGCACGGTGGCAGTGAAAAACGCCACAGAGGGAAGGCAAGCAGTTATCGTAGCAAATGAACGGCTCGAACCTCACGAGCGTTACATCACAACACAGCCCATAACAGTCCCCTACAGGACTTAGGGCCTCTCCCACGAAAGGGGTACATTGCCATAATCTCTACACGAGGCAGGCCGTTTGGAGATCTCATTGTTATAAATATAACATTGGAAAACACTGCTGCCCATTTTCCAGCCTTAAGAGACTCTAGATCTTCTGCCACGATAACATTAGTCTACTCTATGCTATGCTATTCTACTCTGCCGGACGCCACACGGCCAACCGAGCGTTAGCGATCCTGTTTAAACCTTTATTATCGATACTCATTACAAGATAACAGGTTGGATCGGATCTATAATAGTACACAACGCACGTTAAGCATGAGTACCTACATTCGCCGGCTGACTGAAAAAATAACAGCGTTGCTGTGCGATATCAACATTGATTACTATTTAACCACCGAGCAGCACGTAACCGCCTAAAATCGATTAAATTTTTAAATGTGAAACGAGTTTGTTGTAATGGTCGGGTTTATTTTTCGCAAATTGTGTGTGATAAAGTGTGCCCGCGACGAAATTGGTTCTTCACGGCTCGCTTTGATAGCGTGTGTCAATAACCTAACACTGCAAACAACTTGTATAAGCCGCTCTCGTGTTTAATTGTAGCTGTAATTGTAACCAGGTTCTAATGTACCTGCTTAACCTCGTTAATGGTCAAGCTCGAAATTTCAACTTAGCCAAGAAAGGCATTGAACTCGTAGAAATAAAGCACAAAATCGGTTTTCGACGTATGAGGTATGGTTATTATAGGTATACGTTTTCATATGGTGTCATATAATATGTACTTTCCATTAATAGGAATAGAAGGATAGATTGGATTGAAAATAAACAGGACTGCTCCAGCCAGTTCCGATCTGTCTCTTCCACAGCCTTCGTCATCATCACTAATACCAAATTCGGATTCAATTTAGCTATTTCAATATATTTATGCTTTACTTGCTTTTGTCCGCGACTTCGACCGCTTAGATTTCGGTTATTACGTTCCGGACCTACATTTCCTGGATACATTATAGTTCTATTCTGGACAAGCTACATTACTGCCAAATTACATGGATATTCGTTCAGTAGTGAAGGAGTAAAAAACATGCAAACATTCTTACTGACCCGCCCCGGCATCACACGGGTAGTAACTTTTAAAAATTATACACCTAAACCTTCCTCATGAATCATTCTGTCTATTGGTGAAAACCGCATGAAAATACGTTCAGTCGTTTTTGAGTTTATACCAAACAGTTCTCCGTAAACCAAAAAATGGATACCAGCATTTCCTGGCGAGTATTTTCTACCGTGCGTTCACCAATCGGTCTGTCAAGCGTGGAAATTGGCAAAGACCTCCACTAATGTGAATGAGCAGGCTCAAGTTGGATTACAAACATGTGATGTAAATGTGAGATATAATTCAGACAGAAAATACCGACCTAGACATTTCCATAGGGCATCTTATTACTTTCTCGTATCGAAGGACACACATTACACTTTTAGTTCAGAAATCCGGGCCGTGGTGGATAAATGTCAACAAGTTTTTATCAACCTGCATGCTAAATAGCTGATTTACTGACGTTCCTACCGGCTTTTGTGATAATGCTTCACTTGTAATGTGTTATCGATTTATTTTGAGTACAATGGTAAATGATTTAGAATGCATGCTTAAAATTTAGAATGAAAAACTGCTCTGAAAAGCAGTAAATATATTACTTTACATGTACTTTACACGGCTTGCACCAAATTCATAACTGCATTTAAGCGTTAAACGTCAATCTTAAATGTGTTTAAGATAACAATTGATGCATGCCGGTCTAAATGTCAAAATACTGTACAAAATAGTGTATAAGTAAATTTTAAATTAAAACTAAAACTAAGGTTGGCTTGCACCAAATTCTTAATCGCATTTAAACTTAAGATAAATAAAGCTTAAGCTTAAGAAAATTATGAAAAAGCGATAAGCGAAACTTATTCACGACACGTTTTCTTTTATTCTCGACTAGCTGACGACGTTGGCGAAACTTTATTAATATTCTCATGAGGTAAAATTGTTTGTTGAAGTAACATATTGCATAGTCGAATGGGTCTATTGAAGTGTTGCCATGCAAAGTATGTACTACCTACACTCCGTACTTTTGATCCAGAAATAAACAGAAAGTGACACTATCGAAAGCACCGACCTCGAAATATAATTTACTAATGGACCCCGGCGCGACTTCGTTTTCGTACACCTACTTTACCCCTACCTACCCTTTTTGTCTTGCTCATAAACTTTCCTCTTGAATCACTCTATCTATTGTTGAAAACCGAATTAAAATCTGTTGCGTAGTTTACTAAGCGTATCTATAGGGACAGACGGCGAGAAGCGACATGTTTATACAATGAAAAAGAACCTACAGCTTAACAGTTATATTTGTAAATAGATCATGGTTAGAGATAAAACCTGCGTATAGTACACACGAGAATATATTAAAGCGTAACCTCAACCCAGACAGTAAAGCGTTAGCGTTATTAGAACACCCGCAGTACCCGATCTACAGTAATAAATCATCATCGGACGATGTCTCTCAACTCAACATCGATCGACACCCAGGAATTTGGTATTTCCGCTAAATATAGGAAGTTTATGATCGACACTCCGACAACATCGTTCAGCTATGTAAAAGTCGCGCAACACGTCTCCCTCGACATGTCGCGCGATGTTCGGCTGACTTTACTTCACATCTAGGGGACAAGGTCTCTCTAGATATTGCCACAGAGTTATTGGTACTCGGCGCTCTCCTATTTGGCTATAGTTGAAGGGACCGAAAACGGCATTACCTATTTCACTTTTCGAAGCTGACCAAGCTACATAGAACCGATTCGTGACTATTTCACAAAAAATATCCTAGTCACATAGCATTGCCTGACGAGATATATCATTATTACAAGGTTCCACAGTGGTTCAAGACTCAATGAGCAGTTTTCCAATAGGTATCTAAAGCATTACTAACCACTCACTAGATAGCGCCCCGACAATTTTGGTAATTGATAATCCGCTTGAAATAGGTTCTTAGCAAACAGGATATAAACACTGGGTACGTTGTTTTGGATAATATTGAATTTGTCAATAGTTTTCAACCATTTTAGAGGTTGTAATAATAATGGAACATAGTGTCAACTTCTATAAATATTTCTTTTTACATTTCGTACAAACTTTAAGTTTTGTTTTTATTAATAAAACAATTATTTTTAAGTTTAGTATTAGTTGGCTGCATGAAATCACTGCCACCATCATTAAAAAATGATTAAAAAAAGATTACCAAAATGTAGGAGCGCCATCTATTGATGCTTTTTGAAACCAACTATCAATACCTACCGGAAAACTCCTCATTGGTTCGATAATACACATTACAACACAGTAACATTACAGTTACTTTTTTTTTAAATATCTACCAAATAAATACGTAGCACGAAACACGCGAATGTTAAAAGGTCTTTCGGCCTGCCCTCTCGTGCCCTTCAGGACTGTAATGTATCATTTCAGTGGCAATTAGCGGCAGGGGGCGGTGTTTTGCTGAAACATGACTCCCGCTGCGGACGATGTTTGTTCTCACAATTGCCAAGGAAAGATTGGGCTGTGAGGCGTCTGGTTTTAAATAACACGTTTCAACAATCACACGTTTACGTCCTGTCTAGGTGGATTGTGAGGTCAACTTTTTTTTGTTAACATAAACATCAAAATCGGTGGGCTGGTGTCTGCTCGTTTGTCACTGAATAGCATCAAAAAATAACAATAAGCGAAGATACCTATCGCTTAACAAACCCACAACAATGAAACAATCGAAACCACGGGGTTGCTACAAAATGATTAATCATCCCTTAGATTTCCACTCTGTTATTTTCCTCTTTAAATGGGACCACGTGACGTGAGCAACCCTTTCACATAATAAAGAATAATCAAAATCTGAACCACATTTGGACTTGAAATCTGAACACAACAACCAAGAGCTTGGGCCTCTCCTAAATTCCTCTACGTGGTGGGAGTGGCTCCTTCCGTATACTGGACACGTAAAGGCGCGTCATGGCCTCATGGCCACAATATATTTTTACGACAAACGGCTGTCCTGCACGATTGCAGCGCCACCTACCGGGTCCAATTGTAAATCTAAACAATTTCGCCATCAGTGCAAAATTGAAAAAACAGTTTAAATGTTATTTTTGATTAAGGGCGATTTGCACCAAATTCTTAATCGCATTTTAGCTTAAGATAAAAACAAAACTTTATACAAAATAACGTCAAACGTAATTTTTAAATGTGTTTAAGAATTTGGTGCAACCGGACAAATTGTTGTGATTATTTATAACTTAGACATCTAGAGGAACAAATTGTCCAAATATTGTAGATATTTATATGAAAGCACCACCTAAATTACTTTATAAAAGGTAACCTTTAATATAAAAAGCATCTAAATAAAAAAGAAAGACACTATGGAACCATAACTAAGGCTACAGGTAATCTCTCAGAGGGGCCGTAAATCCTGGCTTACGGAACAATACATCTTACACGCCGTACTGAGTAGTTTTTATGAGCCAATATTTGCTGGATCATTCGCTTTTAGCCATGTTTTAAGGAAAATTGTATTATCAGCCTACAGACAAAAAAGCTTAAATGGAATATAGATAAATATAGGAAGTCAGGATTTTTGGTTGAAGTTTAAATCCATTTATTTACGATTAGTATTGTGTAAAAACATGTATAATTATTTTTAGTCAAACATGAATCCACATATCATACAATCACAAGAAAAAACGCGTTCTTCATTCAAGATCAAGTATACAATGGATATTGTATAGTGAGATAGCACCGACTTCAGCATGCACCATACAGGTTATTTACGTGAAAGCTAGTGATAGTGGAACAACACGTAAGCGGATATAGCAAGTATGCAATTTACCCTTGCTGTTGCCTGTCAGGTGGATCCGCAGCTATCTCAAGAAGAGACGGTACGAATGCGTCATCATCGTCGTCGACAAATTATTCATTCCAAGACAAAATTCGGGTACACAGGGTGTAACTTATTATGATCAAATATGACCTATGCACAACCTGGCATGTTCGGTATATTTGTCAAAAAGTTTTTTAATCGTACAAGTTTTCGACTTTTCGTAGCTACAGTGGTCATCTTGGCGTTAATGTTCCGGATTTGGCAGATCAGGTAATTACAATTCGTGGCTACAGTACTTACTAGTAAAATAACCGGCCTGCCTTATATCCTCTCCTCTTGGCAGTTTCGCTATTATGGTCAGCCACATTAAACTCACCAAAAGGTGTTGTAAGTTTACTAAACCTCTACTATCCTCACAGTGCATTAATGTACTTACTTACTATGATGACGCAGCGACCCAAAAGCCTTGACCTCCGACACTAAGAAGCATTAATTAATGAGTGCATCCCTATAGGATAAGATGTATTAGCTAGATTCCACCATACTGGGTTATTTACTACTTTCCTAGACTTCGTTTGTTTACCTAAATTACTGTGATTTTGTTATCCTGTTAATGGGTTCTAAATTATAACAATGTATGTAATTATGACTTACTTGACATGAAATTGCTGTTGGATATCCTATAAATAAATAAATGTGGTCTAATATTAATAAACACCATGTAGATGGATATACAATTAAGCCAGTCAACCATGTGATTTAAAATGGCAAGTGGCCAATTAAGCTAATTCATTGCATCGGTGTGCTTCGGCCCGATCAGGTCACGGGTCAGGCAGATGGCGGGGTCGCATGTGGCCTGAATATAGGCACAATGCACCTGTCATTTGGAAACGTGAATGAATATCCTCCCTTAAACACGTATATCTACCCTTAATACTCAATTACCCTCATTTTGGCTTGTTTTAAGGACTAGCCAGTAAGCTGGTATATCACTTGTTAGGGTTCGCATTGGCAAACAACACCTGCATTACTACATTTTTGTCATAATAATGTAAAACTATAAACACTGTAAACATAATGGTATCATCATATGTATATATGTACGAAGTTGTCCAGTTTCAAACAAGTTGTTTTAGTTAATTTTGTTGATTGAAAATAAATTCTTCAAATGTCTACCTTTTTTAACCCTCGTCAAAAAAAGGGGGTGTGTCATAAGGGTGATGTGTGTATTTGTGTACCTGTGGCATTGTGTGTCTGTCTGTGGCATTGTAGCTCCCGAACGGATGGCCGATTTGGATGCGGTTTATGTGAAAGCCAGTTTAATCGAAATTCTTCTTAGCTCTGTTTAATTAAAATCGGTGCTGTAATTTAGAAATTATTTGAGTTTAAGTAATCTTGGTTGGAGGTTATCCGACTTTTTCTGTCGGTTAAGTTATCCATGAAATGAATGTTTATAGCAAACCCCTACATTTTGGAGGAGGCTCCCAAAAGTGGACTGTTACTTGGCGCTGATGATGATTAAAGATAGATAGATAGACAGTTCTTAAAATAAACGAATAAAGGCGTGTGGAATTCTGCGAAAGTACGCAGAATCCGAGGACGTAATGCAAATTTTGCCGCCAAATTATGTTGTTGACCTCTGGTTGGTTACGAGTACAACTTGGCCCACATGTGGCTGCGGTCAGTCAATGGATTGAACTGCTGAGCGGTTTTAAACAAAAACCTATAAAGATTCTGGGCACGCTTAAAGCGATTATATTTAATTAAACTTCTGTTTCACAATTTCATAAAAAATATTTTATGATTATAATATCCTTTCAAAATTGCAATACTAAAATTACTATCACTACATATTAAAAAACAAAGTCCCAAGCCGCGTCTGTCTTTCTGAACGCGATAAACTCAAAAACTAATGAACGGATTTTCATGCTGTTTTCACCAATAGACACGGGTAATTCTTGAGAAAGTATTTTGTATGAGTATTTCTGAGTATTTTGTTTCAATTTCAGCTTCATACCTCCACGCGTGCCTGAGAAAAAGATCCTTGACAAATGGACAGACAAGACAGATAGACAGCAAAGTAATCCTATAAGGCTTCCGTTTCTTTCTTTTGAGGTTAGGAACCTTAAAAAGATAACTAATATAGCAATGCAAAAAACTAGGTAGATATATGCAAAACGATTAAGAGATTTTACAGACCACCAGCAACGTTTTCCAACGTCCAAATGACTCACAACATCTAAGTTATATGTAGATTAAATGATGTATCAAAAGACGGAATATCCTTTATGTTTTCATGAATCAATCTCATAATAATAAGGAATATACTGAACCATGATACCTACAGAATAAAAGGAAATGTATGAAAAGAGTTGTGAATATATGTATACGAGGCTAGGGAGTTGTGTCAGGACAGAGCAAAGTGGCAGTCCATAGTCTCTGCCTACCCTACCTGTGGGACATAGGCGTGAGCTTTATGTATATATGAATGTATGATACCTACGTTACTAATCTACGTAGAATAAATACTACAGTGATGATAACGGTTGGGGGAATCCACATAATTTCCACAACATAAATAACAATTGGCTCATGTTTTTTCTCTGTGACGGCAAATCGTAAAACTCTATAGAGGAAGGTGCGGCTTACGCCGCCAGTATCTAAATTGTTTTACAATGGGACACAATGAAGCAATAATATCATGTGACGTGTATAATCTGTCTCAGTTTATTTATACCGTTGGCTAAGATTATGGTAGGCTAGCAAAGAAAGTTCAAGAAAAACATTACTCTCAAGAAAAGGGCACCCAGGTTGCTGAATTTAATGGATATTTTTTCTGTTACTTATGCGTAATAACTAATGGACAGTGATTTTTTGTTTGTTACATTTTTTTATAATACTCAGTGACGAGCGACCAGACCAGACCAGACCAGACAGCCGACCTGATGGTAAGTGGTAACTGTCGCCCATAACATCTAAGATTCTTACATTACGGTTGCAAGTAACAAAAATGCAAAACCGCAGGTGCTTGGTCACTGTGAGGACATGAAATGCCTCATGCCTGTAATTTCGTAATAATGTAGACATCTACTATAAAAGGACCACCGTGACAGGTCTGAAACGATCTGTTTACAGGCTCCCCTGACACACGAGCCACATTGTTAAGCCACCTTTATGCCCTATTGTGGGGTAAAGTTCTATAAACATCTTCGGTGGTACAATACACTCTCCAGCCTAAGAACTCCGTCTGGATGGATACCACCGTTCTCTTATATATCAAAAGCCCTAAAGTCATAGTTAGACATAATTTTAAAAGCCTGTAATGAGCCTAGTTGTCACACATTAGGCCTAAGTTCAAATAGTAAAAGCCCAATGAACCTTTTTATTAGGTAGGTCTTATGAAAATTGGTCTTTCATATTGGCGTTAGGGCTTATGATATGTAACCCACCCTTTAGGGCGGCTTGCACCAAATTCTTAACCTAAACAAAAAGATTAATTCGAAAAACGATATACGTCATTCTTAAGCGTGTCTTAATCTACATCTTCACCAAACAGCAACGCTCGTAGGAAAAGCCTTTACCAATAGGTTCATTACACAACACCACACAGGAATTAATTGACCAAGCCAAAACAATTGTATCATCCAACACGAATTAAAAAATTACGAAAAGTGAAACTGCGCCAAAACAAACATCGTTTTTCTTTGCGAAAAACTCGAATAGCAATATAATAATGAACAATTAGAACTATACATGTGCAAAGTATCCTGAAAATGCTTGAATATATGATACAATGAGTTCCAGTCAATCAGAGGCGACCGCACTTTGTTTAAACGATAAGGTGATGTCGTAAGATTTATTATTTCTGATCAAGCGCAATCGGCCACGCTTCATCGGTCCGTTGGAAATCGTCACAGAGTAAATTCATTCGTCTCACCGAATCGGCTCGTGACCAGTACTGGCCACCAATAACTTCGGCGGTTGAGCATTGTCCAGCCAGAGCTCCGAGCATTTAAATTTTTAAATATCAAACGGAAAAAAAAGCGTCGCTAAATTGCATCGTGATTTACTTCACGACTGACAAAATAGAGGCCCTCGAGAGAAGTCATGGTCGTCGTGTTGAATGTGAAACTGAGCATTGGTCACAAATGTTTTCGTTTCCTACCAATTTAATTGGTTTTCATTAGTAAATCCCAGTAGATTTTTGTACTCACTCGCTATATTGACTTGACGAGACCAGCCTTGCGTAGTTCAAGCATTGGCAAGGAAACGGCACGATATAAATAATAAACTGGCTACATTTACATTCATTTCTTGCTTGGTGCGATTATAATAATAATCGCCGTATTTAAACATCACAATGACATTGATAACATTCCGCACCTTAGTATTTTGTTAATTTAATAGAAACCACATCACCAACACTCGGGAAACGAAGTTTCAGAAAAGAAACATCGTGTAAGGTCTAATCTAAAGTAGTATATGAACTACTATATTTGATTGAAATACTTACATATTATTGTGTAGTTACTTTTATTTCTTTACACAAAAGGTACATTGGCGGACGAAAATCTAAAGTAGACTTATCTAGCAGCTACCAGTCAACCGTGAAAAAGTGTGGTCTAAAAAGGTAGGTTGGAGGTTTTGTAAAGATAAGTCTTTTATTACATTTACAAATGAAACAAATTGATTAATTATTACAACGGTAACTACGCGATCCCCATTCTATAGTTTTATAGGTAGCGGTGGGTTTTGAAGTTTCAAAAACACAATAATTCTTTTTCGTGTATATAGTTTCTGGACCATCTACTTAACGGAATACATGAGTTTGTGTCGTCTTAGATGTATGCATAAGTATTAACTTAGGTGTTTGACTTTTCTAACAATAGACATTGGACGAAAAGAAAATTTTACTTTCATCATGATTACTAAGTTGTAACCGATGTACATGAGCTTTGTGTCATCTCTGTCAACGGGAATATTGTTTATTTATTAATTTAACAATTATCTAAGTTGTCGCCTTGGTAGCTATAAAAGCTATTGTACTACAACTTCTGACGAATGATGAGAAAAATCAAATTTTATTTGCTTTACTCCGTGCTGTATGATAAAATGGTTCCTAAATGATTTATTAATCAATATAACGCTAGGAGCAGTCCAACTAACCAATAAAATCCCCAAATGGATAGTAAATCACCTAACACATAAAACGTCTTCGATAACTATCTTCCAAGAAAACTATATTGATAAACAATTAAAACTCATGACAGACGAGTTTCTCTTGGTAGCTTATGTATGATATGGTGAAAATATGTGTTACCAAGTCAGTTTCGTTGAACAACTGCACGATCGCACGGTTTGGACGACCTCCTGGGTTTATTCCCACGTGTTGAGTGCGAATGAACTTGCTTAAGGTTAAAATGTTCCATTTATGAGAGGTAATTGAACTGACAGAAAATGTAGAATAGTGATTTGAAAATTATTATGGTCAGACGTTGGGTTATCGGGTCAAATAGTTTTTGATCATCATCATCTATCATGCTACAGCCTCTATTTACTTGAGGAATTCTAAAAATTGGGAATCTAAGACCCTCTTACACCAAATTCTTAAACATGTTTATGATGGACGTTTAAAGATTTTTTGTATGAAGTTTTAAGTTAAAGGCGTTTCAAGAATTTGGTGCAAGCCGCCCTAAGTCTTAAGTAAACTGTTGCCCATACCATCTACTTAGGTTTTATGTACCAAAATGCAGAACCGAAGGTTATCACTGTGAAGAATGTTTAAGGGATTGAAACATATTTAAATATGCACATAAAATAGCACGCAATCTAAGAAATTGGCACAAAAACGATTATAAAAATATGAACTAGAAAAGCTTTATGCATATATATAGAAACACTTAACATATAAAAAAAATTAATAACCTCATAATGAGTATTTTATCACAATGATAAATGTACTTACTTTAATGAACTAGCACTAAAACCTGAGATAACAAATATGCAGGAGGTACATTTGAGTAGTTTACTTAAAATTGTCACAACATTATTTTGTACACCCAGATAACAATAATTTAGCAAATAAGTTAATTAAACATTGTCTTAATTAAACTTGCATTCGTGGAAAATTATCAGAACAGCAAACAAACGACAACATTGTTTTACAAATGTTTTGCTCTAAAAAACAAAGTTTTGTGCAAATTCATATGAAAATGTGGTAAGTATTTGAATACTCTTGTTGCAAGACAAACACATAAAATACCACTTATTCATATCATTACATTACGTATCAAAAACTTCAATCTTGTTTTGTAAACTAGCCCGCTGATGAGCAAATATTCGTGTGTAATATTCGGAAAAACATCTAAATACAACGGCCGTGGACGCAGCAAGTTACGTATTCCTGTTCACACCTCATAGTAGTTAGAAAAGATATTCATCAACTGTCATATCACTCAAAGCCATCGCGAGCCAAAATGAATGGAAAACATTACCTACTTATGGAAAGAATAGTGATGTTCATTTTTAACGCGACGAAACGACGCTGACGATGACGATACGCTGAAATAGTCCTTAGTGGTGGCGATATTTCCCATGTCAAAAATCGTAATTTGGCCTAAAAATATTCCATGGAAAGTGTAAGACGCATTATTTCTTTATAGTCCTAATGAGTGTTGTGCGTGTACGAGTATGACAAATCATTATTCTCTTGGACTAATTATTTAATTTCATATGTTGTATCAATAAAACATTAGTTAATTCCTTCGGCACCTACAAAAGAAACTTACTGCTTAACAAGTAAAATTGATGCTTAATAAATAAACAAATAATGTTATAGTCATAGCAAAGCAAACTATTAATTGTAGTCAACAAGGACTCGTTAAAACGGATGCGGTTTTTTATGTCGATGGTATCGTTAAGGAGCTAGGTCACGTCTGGTCACCGCTGCCGTTATATTTGGTGTCTTGTCTTTTTAATAATAGAAAGGCCATGGGTATGGAAACCAAGGTTTATTCACGAGACACGACTTCGTTCTCGCAGGCCTCGATACCAAGCATAGCACCTATGTTATGTTCTGTGGGCAGATGTCATTTGGCTCACGATTTCATGCAGGGGACCGCCCGAAGCAAATTTGATATGGTCGGTCTATCGTATGGGTGTTCTTCCGCGCGGTCGGTTACCCTTCACTGTATCCTGCTTAGTAAGTCGATGGAGTCATGGTCTCGCTTTAAGATGTGTGGGAAGAACTTAAGAATGCAAGTTTGTATACATGCAGACACGCTGCTTGATGCCGTTTGAGTATGGAACCATTTGTTCGAAACGTGGTCAAGGATACTCCAAGCATCCTTTTCCAGCACTACATCTCTGAAGCAACTGGTTTCTTCTTAATCTCGGCAACGACCACTCTCCGTAGGATACAAAAATATGGGGAAAATAAGGGTTCAAACGAGCCTGGTTGTAATAACTTTATAGGGATGTGCTATTCCAAGAAAATTAATACAAGTCGCGGGTAGTCGATGATTGTGGATTGTGCCGAATAAATTTGGGGGAATTTATCTAGTAGTTATAAATATAGTCGTATCATGGTAGTTTAAAGTATTATGATGGACAAGAATTGTTTTCCATTTGTTTGTCTTAATCTAGTAAGAATGAAGATATAGAACAAGACCACGCTAAGTCCGAATCGCTTATAAAAAAAATAAAACAATCTCTGTATGGCAATTTATGCCTTGTTTTTTATCCGTCATAGAACGTCATTCATAAAAGTCATAACAAACAATTTGATTTCTGTAGGATTGTTTATTTTCGTGAGTTATGAAAAATATTAATAAATAATGCCATAATGGACAAAACAATTAAAAAGGAAATGCGGGATATAATTTTCAACATGATTAATAATTTAGACAAAAGTTCAAGCTAGTAGTGACCAAATAACTGAATATTTACAAGAAGGACTAACAAGGATAGACTATCCCCAGATTATTGCCATATCCACACTTTGTAATTTTCACTATTGTCAGTCACGCGCTTATTGTGATCTTATTATAGGTAGGTATACAATACATACATTTTATAACAAGATAATAACTTGATTGCCTTCTGCACACTGACTTGTTTACTCAATATTATATTATTGTATTTGTGTGTTTGTACCTACTTTATTTTTTTTTAGTATTGAAGTGTTCTAAAATGTTCATAATATGTTAACGCTTATGGATTTTTGTGATGTCAAAATAAATAATGTCTATGTCTATGTCAATATGACATAGATAGATATAGTTGCATAAATGTATATCCCTCCTCCTTTTTACTCAAGTAGTTTTGTATTCTTTTTTTGTTTTTCTTTTCCTGCACCGCCTACCTTTCTCAGGCTTAGATTATCCCGGTTGACTGGTAGATAAGGCTATTTTAGCTTTAAGTCCGCCACTGTACTTTTGTGCATAAAGCTTTAATAAATAAATAAATATGTTGATTTTACCTACCTTAAAATGTACCTGTCTGCTACGCTTTACGAATCGTAGTACCTACAAGCTAAGCGTTAGGGGTGGGGGTGATAGTCTGGGCCCTGGGGTGGTAATCCAGTTGGGGGGAGAGCCACCAGTAAGCACCAGGAAACAACATCTTGCCCAGTGCATGCCCGGGAAGTGGACCCGGGCAATGGCACCTATCATCAAGTCCTCACATGACGTCCGCGTCGTCCACCCTGGTAATGCTGCGGCTCACAACGAGTCCACACCTGGAGATTCAAACTCCGCTCGGAGCCGTAGTAGCGGACATGTGATGTGGCGAAGGCGAACAACCGGCGCCATAACCGGTCCCCTCCAACTCGTCCTTACCCCGACTGGCATGTGGCACAACAGTCGGGGGCCTTCTGTCGCGTCATCCAGCTAGACAGCAGGTAGGGCAACTTGTGCCACCCACGTGTTTGTGCCGTGCGTGGAGACCCGTACGGGGGGATGAAGGGATCCTGGAGGCTGAGCGTTGGGTGGGCCGGTCGTTGGTTTAAGTGCCCGCCTAAACGCAACACTCCTCTTCGGCCTGGATTTCTCCTCAAACGGGCGGTTGTAGGTTAGCCACCTATGATCAATCGGCTGAGGCATCCCGTAAGAGGGCCGCTAGGCTAGGTCGCCGGTTTGTAGGGGGACGGACGGACGGATGGGCGTTCTGTGCGACAGCTGCGGTTCCACTGCGGTAGTCGCGTCAGGGCACCTGACCAGTTCCGGCCCGACACTCTCTGCAAAAAGGGACCTATATCTCTGGGGTAGTTCTGGCGGTGCGTGAACTTTTCGCGTGCCGTCCCCACTTTGCGGGCTCCAAGGAGGGTGGAACGCCGCCAGAGATGAATTTTTGATCGATCTTTTTATGGATAATAAATTCAAAACCAACCCAAACCCTTTGGCAGCATCCCTTAATGCGCCAACAACAACCGCAGCCTGTACAGGCTCGGTATCACAAATACCAGCAGCTCCTGCGCCAACTTTGGTAGCACCAGGAGATGTACCCACATCACCAGCGGCTGAAGCTGCAAGTACGGCAATGGACCTATCCGACCTACAGGAGGCCATGCCGAGCGTCACTCCGAGGAAGACATCGTCTCTAAGGAGGGATATCTCGGGCGTGGGCGGACCCGGACCACAGCCGACAGCGGCATCAGCCAAATCAACAAAGCAAAAAAAGAAAAAAAAGCGAGTCTCTAGCAAAGTGAGGCGCGAGAAGGCGAAAGCCAAGGCGAAGAAGGCTAGGGATCTCGAGGCAGATGGCAACAGGGCGCTTTCATCAGTGGAGGCGACCCCGAGCCCAAGCGCGTTGCCGGCCGCAGCAACCTCAGTGGTAGCAGCGACGGCCAGTGCTAAGGCAGTGCCAGCAGCCAGAGGAGGACCAGAGCCTTTTAAAGCCCGCTTGTATAGAGGCAAAAGAGCAGGGAAGCAAGTGGCGTCACGTCAGTCGACCCCGGTCGTCGAGACGAAAGACGACAGCAGCAAGCCCGCAAAACGGAATCGCCCGGACGATTCAATAACACCAACGGACGTTGCAAAACGGCCAAAAACAAAACGCCATCCGGAGGGCTCCGTGAACTACGCCGACGCGCTGAAGTCAAAAGACTTGTGCATGGCGATACTCACGGAGCCATTCCGCGAACTCAAGGCGGAACACCTCGAGGCCATTGAGGCCGAGATCGACGAGGCAATTGACCGGCAACTGGGGATTCCCAGCGGCAGTGCTTCGGCGACCTCGGCCCCAGGCTTTAGGGGACGACCTATACTAGGCGAGGGGGTTGTCAAGCTTTGGTGCTGGGACGATCGCTCGGTGGAATGGCTCCGCAACAATGTGGAGACGTTCAAAACACCACACCCTGGTACCAGACTGGTGGTAAAACGCCAGTCTGAATTGCCGAAAAGGGTCAAGGCGTACGTCCTAATACCAAAGTACGGGGGCGAAGGCTTGGACATTGTCCGGCGTCGCCTCGTAGGACAAAACCCGTGGCATGCCGTCGACCGGTGGGCCGTGTATCACTCGGAGGTGCAGGAGGAGAAGGGGCAACTCCGTCTGATACTGGGCATACTGCAGGCCGACGTAGCCCTTCTAGATAAGAACGGGAGACGACTGTGCTACAGAGTCGGCTCCGTGTACGTCAAGTACGGGGATGAGGAGAGCGCTAGTGCGGCTGACGCACCCGTGCCTCCCCAGGAGCAGCAGATACAGCCAAACCTCGACCCTGGGGCCCTCCCTGGGGGCGAGGGGGATCCTCAAGGCAAACCCAGTCGCACGACTGAGGTCAGCCAGGGGAAACCAGGCCGCGTCACCGCTGTTCCTACCCAGGTCTCGACCACAGCGAGGCCTCCTGATGCTTCTAAGAAGCGACAGGAAGCTACGCTAACGGCGGACAGGGAATCCTCGTCCGAAGAGGAGAGGGAGTTGTTAGGTAGTGATGGCTTCGCTACATATGACTCCAGCTCCTCTTAACTTTATAAGCGTACTACAGATCAACCTCCAACACAGTCAGACTGCAACGGCTTCCCTACGCAGGTTGTTGGAGGTACAAACATCGACCGTAGCCATGATCCAGGAACCGTGGATCAGGGGGGGGAGGGTCTACGGTCTGAGCAGCTTGGGAGGCGACCTAATTTATGACACCACGGTGGGTAATCCTCGTACGTGTATATACGTCCCCAAGCATGTCAGCGCCGTACTCCTAACAGAGTATTGTTCCAGGAATCTGACTACTGTCAGGACCAGGAACGCGCCCAACAGCAACCTGCCGCCGATGGTGCTCGCGTCGGCGTACCTTCCGAGTGACGCTGAGGCACCCACACCGGAGCTGGCAGGTCTGATCCAGCACTGCGAAGCAGAGGACCTAGAGGTAATCATCGCAACGGACGCAAACGCGCACCACCCATTGTGGGGGAGCGAGACCGCGAACGGCAGAGGTGAGGATCTCATTAATTATCTTATGACAACCAAACTCTCGTTAATAAATCGGGGCGCAGAACCCACTTTTGTAACACGAAGGGCTCAAACAATAATAGATCTGACATTAGCATCGGACCGGGCATCTAACCTAATTTCGGACTGGCATGTGTCTGACGAGGCTTCATGCTCTGACCACCGCTGGGTCAGATTTAAATTGAACATAGAAAACCGGGAAAGGAGTGTGAGCAGAAATCCTCGCAAAACTGACCGTATTAGGTACGCGATCGGTGCGGAGAAATCCCTAGCGAAGATAGTAATACCACCCACCTACCATACAGACAATGACATAGACAAACAGGTTGACAAGATAACGTTGACTCTAACAGACGCCTACGAACAGACATGCCCCCTAACTTCCCCCCAGTCGGGACCAAAACCGCGACACCAGTGGTGGGGACCTGAGCTGGAGAAACTTAAAAGGAAACTTAGGAAACAGTTCAATAGGGCCAAAAACACTAGATGCGACAGTGACTGGGATACCTACAAGGAGACCCAGAATAAATATAAGAAGTGTGTCCGGCAACGGAAGGAGGAGTGCTGGAGACGCTTCTGCTCCAGTATAGAATCGAACACCCAGGCTGCTAGGATAAAAAACGTACTCAGTAACGATAAAGTCCACAACCTAGGATCACTAATCAAACCTGATAAAACATATACCAAAACGGACTCGGATGTATGTGAACTACTGCTAGGCACGCACTTTCCAGGCTGCGAAATTAAAAATGAGCAGACATGGAGTGAGACAGCGGAACACCACCCGAGTGAAGCAGAATGGGAACAAGTTGAGAAAGTTGTGACCAGAGATAAGGTAAGATGGGCAATGGACAGTTTCCTACCATACAAGGCACCAGGCCCGGATGGAATATTCCCCGGCCTCCTGAAATGGTGTGGTGGGAGACTACTTGATCATTTGGTCAGTATATACCGAGCCTGCCTTGCTAAAAGATATATACCATTGAAGTGGAGAGAGGTAAGGGTTGTGTTTATTCCGAAGCCCGGCAAAAGTGACTATACACAACCCAAAGCTTTCAGGCCCATCAGCCTGACATCGTTCCTGCTGAAGGTGCTAGAGAGAATATGCGACAGAGACATTAGAGACTCGGCGCTAATAAAGTACCCTCTCCACAAAAATCAGCATGCCTACACTGCAGGTAAAAGCACAGAATCAGCATTGCATAGCGTAACGACTCACATCGAACACGCTATGACGTCTAAGCAATCCACTCTAGGAGTCTTCATAGACATAGAAGGTGCTTTTGACAAAACACACTTTGGGAGCATCAATCAGGCACTGATTAAGCACGGAGTCAAGGATACCATAGCCGGATGGATCGACTCAATGCTGAGACGCAGGGCCGTTCGAATAACGATAAATAACACAACCAGAGCAGTGGTCGCTAGGGGATGCCCACAGGGTGGGGTCTTATCTCCATTATTATGGAATATTGTAGTCAATGAGCTGATAAGCCGGTTAAATGACAACAGATTCCATACAATTGGCTATGCAGATGACATAGCCATACTTATTAGCGGACCATTCGAGAACGTTCTATGCGACCTCATGGGGTCTGCATTAAAAATAGTCGAAAGCTGGTGTAGTGAGCACGACCTCTCGGTCAATCCATCTAAGACAGAGATGGTCCTGTTCACACACAAGAGGAATCTGGGAGAACTCAGACTCCCCAAGCTATTCGGTACCAAACTATCCTTAACAGACGAGGTCAAATACCTTGGGGTCATTTTCGACAAAAAGCTGTTATGGAACAAACATCTGGAACACAAACTGGCCAAAGCCAGCATCTCGCTGTGGCAGTGCAGCAGACTTCTTGGCAAAACATGGGGAATCTCCCCCAGGATTGCCAGGTGGCTGTATACAGCCGTGGTGAGGCCCTTCGTTGCCTATGGCGCGGTGGCCTGGTGGTCCAGAACCAAGCTCAATACAGCGGTCAACAGGCTGCAACGGTTCCAGAGAATGGCATGCTCTGCCATAACGGGCTGCATGCGCTCGACACCAACAGCTTCACTTGAAGTACTACTGGGACTGCCACCTCTTGATCTGCATATACAGCAGGAGGCAAAGATGGCAATTCTAAGACTTAAGATAACAAAACAATGGAACAATAAACTTGGCTCCCATCGAACCTTATGGGAAACAATGGTTCAGAGTAACCCTATGTTTGAAGCCAAGTGTGACCGAATCGCGAAACAGTTCACTTTCGGCAAAAGATACCAGATACAAACTGCGGAAACGGAGGCGGACTGGTCTGGGATAAGAGAAGTCCGTATCTACACGGACGGATCCAAGACCGACCAAGGCACCGGTGCAGGAATCTTCTCGCTGGATCTGAATATTAAGAGTTCCATACCACTAGGGGAACATAGTACCATATTCCAATGCGAGTGTGTAGCAATCACACAGGCTGCCATGCGAGTAAAGAGACTCGGTATAAGAGACCAGGGCATCCGAATCTTATCGGACAGTATGTCGGTCTTGATGGCATTGGGAAAGAACAGTATAAACTCTGCCCTAATCCTGGAGTGCCACCAGGCGCTTGAAGATATCTCCCTGACAAACAGGGTTACGATACAATGGATCAAGGGTCACAGCAATTCAATGGGGAACGACGCCGCCGATGAGCTGGCAAGAAAGGGATCAGGGATGGAAAGTGCTGGTCCCCCTCCGTCCCTACCCCTCTCTTTTAACACACTGCGAGCATGGGTGAGCAAACACACAACGGACCAGCACAATAAACGTTGGCAAAACACAATTGGATGTAGACAGTCAAAGTTGGTGGTGACCGAACGATCGCCAAAACTAACTAATAAACTGCTAGATCTCAAACGGACAGAACTCAGGACAGTAGTTGGCACAATAACAGGACACCTCCCCCTGAACAAACTACTGTTCATGATAGGAGCTACGGACAGCCCTCTATGCAGGGGATGCCTAGTAGACGAGGAAACAGCGGCCCATGTGGTCCTGGAGTGTGAGGGACTTAAGGACCACAGGGTAAAAATCGCATTAGGAACAGGGTCCCTCCGAGAGATCTGCGAGCGTCCGAAGAGACTGCTGGACTTCTGGAGGGAGCTGGGCTGGCTAAATTAGCACGCCTTAACTACGTACAAAGGACCAAGTTTGAGTTCAAGTGCGGAAAAAGGAGCCCATTAACCTAAACCTAAACCTAAAAGCTAAGCGTTGTTAAAGGGCAGGGTTACGAATTCGCTTTTTAATTGCGTATTTTGCAAGACTTAGCCCGGCTTGCACCAATTAAAATAAAAAACACGTTTAATAATGACGTTTAACGTTTTTTTATGAAGTTTTTTGTTTAAGTATAAACTTAAATGCGTTTAAGAATTTGGTGCAAGCCGCCCTAAGTTAATCGTAGCATTCGCCTAAGTCATAAAATATTATTAAAAAGATTTGTTACGCTTCCGTATAAATATTAGTGGGTAAGAGGTTTGCATGCAATATTGTTAAAGGTTCTGGGCATTTTATTATTGTTGAGTTTTTATTCGTGTCACAAACACGCGCTCACATACCTATTGTATTATACAATGTTTTATTTATCTTTTTGTTTGGTTTATTCATCGTAGTGTTCAGTGTTGACTAATAGTGATTTTAGGTGACACGTTGTGGACGCCTCAAAGACGAAGTTAAATAGTTTAAATGGGCTTTGAACGCTGTTTTATGGCTTCGCTTCATATGGACAAGACAGGCGTAGCTACGTTTCAAGAATTCAGTTGTTCGCACCTACAAGTTAGGACTTGCAACACAATACAATAGTGACTGTATTCCAAGTTAAGTAGGATTTTCATTTTTATATTTTATCTTTGTCAGTGGAGAATTACTGGCTGTTATATGTAGCCATAGCATGGAACGAGGTGGGGTAGCTCTAGGAGTCTCAAGGTCAAATATAATTGGCACGGGTCAGTCACGACGGCTCTCGAACTAAATGTTTGCGGACATGCAATCACTAAACACGAATAAACATTATTAAGCGCCTTCAGTGACGCAGACACTACGGCTACAAGGGATACTAGATACATAATGAAAGGTATAGACTATTTCAAACAATCTAGATTTGGATTAGTTCAGTTTTGGGCAAGGCATTTCCTATCGGATGTACAGTGGCATGAGATGAGTAAACAAGTTTGTTTGTATTTCTTTGTAGTCACAACTAACTGTATACTCTAAATACCAATTAACGCAATTTCAACAATTCATCGTTTCACACATAAGCTTTCTATATACCACTAATCTAACTACATAAATACCGCTACAGTTATTCAACTTGCCGATAAAGAACAAAGATACATATTATTTCTATCGGACCAAGTACCTTGCGCGCTCGTTACACGGCGCTCTGACCACGCACCGACATAATAACGTTCAGATACGCAGAGATACGTCGACAAGAAACTTTACAACCAGCAGAGCAAGAAATCGAACCACTGAGCATAACTCCAGCAACCGTCCAAATTTGCGCCGCCCCTTGTAATTGGCTTAGACGGATCCTTGAAACTATGTAACACTCAGAGCTCAGACAACAAGAATGAATTATGTTCAGTAGTTAATATTGTTACAAAGCCACCAGTTCTTAGTGCAGAAGCTAACGAATTCCCAAAAATCCTTGAACAAGATCCGGCGTCATTGTTTAAGTTGCAAAACGTACAATGCACATATGTGGGAAATAGAATATCGTAATCTGTATTGGATTACGAGCGGTGTGGCAATGGTGTCAAGGCGTAATGCGATGCAGCGTAAGAAGACCACAAGAACTACAGTATACTTGAGGCTGAATACTGAAACGGCAGGCGTTTCTATTTTAATCGTCATAACACCTCAAGGACAGTGCCGTCTAATAGTTCTTGCAACTGTTTCTGTTGCCTTGTTGAGACAACTCTAAGACTAACCAGTAAAGTAACAGAATAACCATTTTTGTTCTAATTAGTTGTAGCTACTTGTAATCGTCTAACACCAGCAGTTCCGTGTATGTCAGCCCGGCGGCCAGTTCCACACCACGGGATGTAGCAATCTAATTATCATGCGTCTACTAACCAGAGCCTGCCAACGTCAAGGCAAAAGCCAAGGCGAATGATTGCCCAGCAGATAACTAATTGTTATTAGGAAGCCTGTTCAGAAAATCGTATGGTAACAGTATGGCGATCTAAATAACGATACATTTAATTAAGAGGATGGGTAGATCTCACGCATAAATTAGGCAAATGAAAAACAAGTCTAATAATAGGCTGTTAAGACTGTATAATAAAACATATTCGAAATGGACTTTCAATGTTCAATTGAATAGTATTCTCCCATGCATTGGTCAGGATGACCACTGAAATGATAGTGGCAATAAAATTGCCTCTGTCTTTTTATTTTCATTCTCACGATGCAGCTGACCTTGCACTGGGTGACGCGGATTTACATTCTCTTTGCCAAACAGCAAGAAATTACAAGACCTCTCATATTTTTAATATTTACGTAGAGCTACAATACTGTAATTTTTCTATAATCAACCATACAATATTTGTAGGTATCGTGGTTTATACCAGGATTACGCCGTTTTAATAAACAGATACATCAGCTATAACTTCCTATATAAATGTTGACGGTACATAATAAATTTATGAACTGGTCACAAACTGGTAAGAATATAAATATTATTGACGTCTGCAAGTTTATTTATACACATCTCATCATTTCGACAGCCTTTAAAAGGCAAATGTCTAAATTACAAACGTCGCCGTTTCAATTAATAAATTATACAGGTAATGTTTACGATCGTTAAGATTACAATAAGTACTTATGGCCTCGATAGAATATCTATATATCCGCACCGGAAATGTGGGTAGAACTAAAATTTCTTCAGGGACATTGTAAGGAGACCAGTCGACATTGCGTGGCTTATGTCGCTACTAACGGATTTAAAACTTCCGCTTATTCAAATTAGTGTGAAAGTTTATCTTTGTTGCAAAAGGACTCGCTTGTGCAATTGTGTGCTAATTGGTTAGCGTTGGATGAAACGTAGTTTTCACTTTTGGTTTCCAGTCGATTTGAGCATCGGCTCTCTCTAAGAACTTATGAACAAGCTGCTACAAATATTATGTAGACGTAAATTGGGCCAGCACTAAAGCCACAGATTGTATCAATTGAGATGAATTGAGTGTGATGTGGAATGCATAGGTATTTGTAACCGCTTGCGTTGTTTGTTGGGCCGCGGCGGCGGCGCTCGGCGCGGCTCGCGGGTAGAAAGTGTAAGGGATGCTTACCTGCCCCGCAGGAGTTCCTCCAAAAATCGTAGAACTTGTCGCACGCGCACATCTCGAACTCACGTCACTGCGCACTAGTTGCCAATGTATTTTTAAACTTCACTTGTACAGTTTCGCAATCCTTTCAGCCGGCGTGCATTCGAAGTTCAGTGAATGGCGGCGGCCGAGAAAACTGGCGGTGAACAGATGAAGACGTAAACAAGATAACAAGTGGCGTGGTGCGTCGGGTGGACACGGCGGGACGGCTGCGCGGCGGTAGAAAGCTGGTCGCGGCTAGCGCGGGGTCGACGGCTGCGTTCGCGGCGCGTGCGTTTCGCGCGAGCGCCCTCGTGCGACTGCCGACCGCTCCGCTTGCCCTCCACCGAGTCCGCCGGTACGCATCAGCCGATGGATCCGGAGGGAAATGGACAGATTTTCGTCGCCTTACGACGTTATTAACGGCGATGAACCTGCGCCGCGAATTAATCCTAATGGAATCAGCTGGCCGGCGTGCCGCCACGCGCCGCGCCCGACGACCCGCCAGATGATTTCCCGGCGGTTATCTCCTGCGGCGCTTCCACGACTAATTTTACAGCGGTAATTACTTTTTAATGTTCATTGTTTACGCGAAAGTTTGTTTTTACTTTTCCCCGTACAAAAGAGTTCAACGAGCTCCAATTTTAAATGTTTCCCCGTACTAAAGAGTTCAACGAGCTCCAATTTTTAAATGTCGTCAAAGCTTTATATCTAGTCGGTTAGAGGTCGTGAAAAATATGTCTTATTTGCAAGGTAAATTAAATTATGTGCACTCGACAATCTTACTAGTTAATTCCTTTGTACCTAATTAATACTATAAATATATCTTATAATCATGAACCAGTATAAGATATCATTTGTATAATATTTATCTCAGCTATGAATTGCGAATGCAAACATTGTTGTGTCATATAGGCATGATATTTGCAGTGTTGTTTTAATTATGACAACGCCAGATTGAGTGCTTCGATGAAACGCAATGTGATAGTACAAATTATTTTTCAATAAATATTGTCAACTAGTTTTTACCCACGAATTCATGTGCATAAAATTCGGTGATTACGTTTCGAACCTGTTCCCGCGGGAACCAACACTGAATTTTGAGATAAATTATAGCCGTTGTGCTAATTTGGGGCTCTATTTTTGAATTGCTTGCCTCAATTCGAAAGGTTCTCATTTTTAATTACTGCATTAAAAAGGGCTTTGCTAAAAAGTCATAGACCAAAAACCCAGAATCGCCAGCAACGAAATGAATAAAAATGGGTTCACTGTAGTAAACTCATTATGTTTTTTAAAAATCAGCCTCTTAAACCATGTAATATAGAAGTTATTGTACTGTATGAGAATCGTACCTACCAAACTTACAGTAAAAAAGGGTATGGTAGGGCCATTTTTTTTCGTACTAACCACCCCTGCATTATAACCAACAAAACAAAAGAAGAATTATTCAAATCGGTCTAGCCGTTTTCGAGTTATAGCGAGATTAACGAAGAGCAATTGATTGATTTGTGTAGAGATTGTATCATTTATAAACAAAGTATCTATAGCACATCGAATTTGCAGTAAATTATTATATATGTTTGATGTACATATAATGAATATAATAATGGCATATATACAATTATTTCTGGCGACTCTGGGTGTTGTTTAGCCAAGACCTTTAATATTTTTTCATTAACTTTGGCAACGACGAAGGCGTACGTTTTAAAAATAGGGAACTTCATCACAATGCATCAAAATATCGAATTTTTCATGCCGAAAATCAAAATTAAAATCGTTGGAATTAAGGCGAGCTATTCAAAAATTACATTACTGCCAAGTTATAGAAAAGGAATAACTAATCCAGAGCATCCCCCATTATGACGCGCAGGGGGATAGCCCTAATGTGTTTCGTCTTGAACATACTTAGAATTTTTAAAGCGCCCCTCAATTACGATATGCTGAGAATTTAGAGCGCCAAAGTATTTTCACTTGAAAATGTATGTCAATTGATAAAATTGATGACTCTGCTGCTAATGCCATGCGAAAAAATAAACAAATAAGTAAAATACGCGAAAGTGAAAGACGCGCTTCGACCGTTTCTATAAATATGAGCCACTGATTATTTTGTGTACTGAACTTGACATTGTCAGTCAAATTTAGTTCGACTTTCAGCCTGGCGCAAAGTCTCGTGGCCCTCACTCTATCAGTTTTCTGGCACCCATAACACAAGCTTTGCTTACTTTGGCTAGATGGTGCTGTATGAATTTGCCGAAGCATCATCATCATCATCACAGCCCGTAACAGTCCACTGCAGGACTTAGGGCCTCTCCCACGAAAGTAGAGGTTATTTATTGCCATAATCTCCACGCTTGGCAGGCGGGTTGGAGATCGCAGTGTTTAAATATAACAATGGAAAATGCTGCTGCCCATTTTCCAGACTGCGGAGACTCTTAATCTTTTGCCTCGAAAACATTAGTCGCCTTGTACGACACCCATGAGTGTAAGGGGTTGGTGCTATTTTAGTCTGCCGGACACCACACGGCCAGCATATTTATTTATTATTTATACAAAACGACCTGAATGGTTCAGTGGTTTACTGTCTCACGTCTGCCACGCAAGAGGTACCGGGTTCGATTCACGGCCGAGCCGAAATTGAAATGATGAATTTTAATTTCTGTTACGGGTCTGGGTGTTATATGTATAATAAGCATGTATTTAAAACTATATATATAGTTCATCAGTTATCTGGCATCCATAATACAAGCTTTGCTCACATTGGTGCTAGATGGCGCTGTGTGAGTTGTCCAAGCATATTTATTATTATTTATATTTCTTTGGTGTAAATAAAACTTATCCATCTAAATAAACACAAATAAATTAAAATCAATGCATGACGCGGTCATCGCTGTGCGTATAAGTGTCTATGGGCCAACGAAGGCCGCTCCGCCTCTTATAGAACCGGGAAGTATTCGACACATTAAAATGACGTCACGTACGCCTTAACACATTCCCTCACCAAAACAGTCCACTATATCGAATATAACTTGTCAAATGGATGATTTAATTAACGTTAATGGATTAAATAATTAAGGCGCTTATGACAGGTTGTCGATTCATACGCAGTGCGGCTTCGTTACTGTGTAAACAACTGTTTCTTCTTTCAGTCTATAAACAAATAATAGGTAAGTATAGTACAATGATAGGTAGGTATTTGTTTGTTGTTGAACAGAGAGCGATAAAGCAATTTTCCGGCTAAGGATTGGAAATAGCGGAGCGGATACTATTGGAAGGAGTGGAAACGGAATTCATAATTATTTATAAACATTCCATCTATTATGTCTGACTGAGATTTCGTGTTTCGGTTCGAAATAACGATAAGGAAATCTAGCGTATATTAAAAGCCTAGTGCCTAGGCTAGAAAATAACATATGTCGCTGATGTTTACTTTATTTAGCTGCAGAAATAATTATTTCGCTGAGACTTGAGCATGGCTGCCAATATACTGTAAAATAGTCTATAATTTATTTTGTGTTCATCTCCTCTTACTAGAACAGGTACAACATTACAAATTTTAGCACGAATTCACAGGCGTATAGGTTATTTATTTATTTTAATGGATTGCCAACTGAGTCAGCAAATAGCATTGTATAGGTTTTGTATTTTGCACAATTATTTAGTAGTCTACTTAATTAATAAAACAATGGTTCAACAACAAACCTCTTATTTTATTTTTGTACATGATCAGAGAATCTCCAAAGATGTCAGTCAATATCATCTTGCTTCATGACGTGACGACGAAAAAAACAAGCAATTTCTATCGAAAAGAATAGGCCGAATCTATTTCTGCAAACATCAGCAAAAAAATGTGATGTTCATTCGAGGAGCGTCCCCATAAAAACAAAGATAGAGAACTCACGACCACCTTAAGCCAGCTGCCGATAACCCCGCGATATCAAGTTCATTGTCGTCACTCACGTAGATGTTTGTGTAGTGGCATGGTCGGGAATGCAACCGACTACCGAAACATCGAAAAATTCTACAAATTTCGAAACGTCGATATACGTGGTTGCTGATTAGGGAAACAAAATCCAGATTCACAAACGGTGCACGAAAACATTTTACTAAAAATATTTCATGCAAATCTTGCTAGATGCAACATTAAATACGTTTTTCTAAACATTTCTCTATTGTGTTAGTCTTTAAAACATATTATTTAATATATTGAACAAAACGTATACCATTAAATTACTGTAACCATGTCTTTAACTAATAAACTCTTTTTATTTGTATATTGATAAACACCTTACGTTTAATTTGTTGGAGGGAAGGGACATACAAAATCGCCCATGGTCCTTCTTACTAAAAAGTTTATTACTTTGTATTTGCAGGTTTTAAATGCAAATCACTCTGGTAATAATTATTTATATCCTGCATGAAATATAACCATGCTACGCCTTTACTGAGTAAATGCAAGGTCGCCTAATGGAGAAAGATGATAGAGACTATTTAAAATGGCATTGTGTTCCTGCCGGTGGGAAAAATGTTCAATGCTTCATGGGGTGGGAACCGCAACTTTGGCATTGGAGGGGCTTAGACTTTGTATATTTTCTGCTGAGCAACGTGTGACATTTATTGCCGGTCGTACCCACTGGGAAGGTACGACTAGGAATTTTATTATAAAATAGTAGTAATAGGGCCTGCGTAGGTGGGTAGGCTTCCCACAAGGACCAGAACCGAAAGAAGGCAGGCACAGGACCGGCCTTTGTGGAGATCTCTGGTGGAGGGTTCTATGACCAGCAGTGCTGATGTCTCTAGGCGGCTGTGATGAGTTCCATCAAGTTACCCGATTGCCTGTTTGCGCACCGTATGCATACACACATGCATACATAATGTCGAGCCTTTTTCCCGTAGGGGGGTTTTAATCCTGATGTAAAAAAAACACAAGAAAATAAGCTGCTAGGTCTTTGCCAGGTAAGTGGTCGTTTGTAGTTTAACGGTGATTTCCATTTATATACACCGGCATTTTCATATAGCTTATAATATAAGCTGCAGTGCATATCATGCACATTGCTCTGGTTCAAGCAGACGATAGAAAGGGGAAGGCCTTGACAATGTCGCGCTGTATTGCTTGGAGATAAGCGACTCACAAGGAATTTATTAACTTCAATGCTTATCTTTAGCAGTCTAAACGAATGGTTTAGTATCTGAGTAATATTTCTTAGAGCAACTCAAATTTAATTTAGGCATATTTGGGTCGACATTAAAAATCATTTAGGCGGCCCGCTCCGA
Organism: Blastobasis lacticolella; assembly: GCA_905147135.1. Lineage (NCBI taxonomy): Eukaryota > Metazoa > Arthropoda > Insecta > Lepidoptera > Blastobasidae > Blastobasis > Blastobasis lacticolella. The sequence continues at coordinate 8,892,817 of LR990045.1, read as the reverse complement.
CCGGCTTCAATGATCCAAGGTCAGGGGCTCTATTTTTGAATAGCTCGCCTCGTTTCGAGCTGTTTTCAATTTCGATTTTCGGCATGAATAATTCAATATGTTTTAAATCACAGACGGTTCAAAAATAAGGAAAATCAGCATCATGCATCAAGGTATAGAAGGGAGCGATTCAAAAATAGGGCCCTAAATCTAAAGATTAGTTCGAGTATAAGGAAGAAATTAATAATAAACTGCCCCATATTCTAGTTACTGAATTCTGAATAATATTTAGATGACGATTGAAAGCAATGTTAAATAAACGAGAGGGATATATTAAAGTATTGTGGAGTTTAAATCACGAATTATTATATTATTTTTAACTATTTTTGACGACCTGAGTGGTTCAGTTGCATAGCCGATCTGCCATGCAGAGGTCCCGGATTCGATTCACGGCCGGACAGAAATTGAAATGATGAATTTAAAATTCTGTTATGGGTCTGGGTAAGTAAGTCGTTTATCAGTTTGCTTTAGCAAAAGCTTTTCATACTTTAGGGCTAGATGCCACTGTGTGAATTGTCCAAGCATTTATTATTATTTTCATTTAATTGAGTTACATTATTACGTACCTAGTCGACTGCCGTAGAAGTATGGGGAAGCCCCCGTGGCCGTACCACCGGGTAGGCTCTCGTGCCTGCCCCGAGCGAGCGGACTTACCTGTAACAAGAGATATTTTGTGAGAACAGACATATAATAAATTTAATGTTTTCTCTATATAATATTACTTCAGTTAAATGTTGCTTATATTGTTAGCTGAAGAGTGTCAATTAAAAGTAGGTACATTTAATGGATCAGAAGTCAAATGCTAACTAAACAAGAAACACGTTTCGAAACCATTAAGTTCAACTTCACATTTCGCAAAAACGAATTTTTATTTGATTATATCCAAAATTAAAGGGAGAGCTCGAAGAACAAGCTACAGTGCCAGAAACATATTCGGTGGCCGAAAATGGAACTACAGAAGCACTTCATTTTGAAATGACATATCATTGCCAACAACAGCGAGGTCGTCACCGGGTCATTTAAGTTTGTGGCACAGTAGCCAAATGTCTTCGCCATTATGTGCCATTATTTGCAAATCAATCGCCATAAAGTTTCGAAAAGTGATTCACTAAGAAATTGTTTTCCGATTTGTGAACGATCGTAAATAAGGAGCCAGCTGGTGTTTAGCCAAGTTATTTTACGGTTATTATGTGGTATAGTTAATCTATTTTTATAAACGTTTAGTTGGCATATCCCATAGTAAAATTATTAAATTATATATAATAATGGCCTGGTGAATGCCTTCAGAATAGAATTGTACCAACCCATTCAACTTAATACTACTGACTAACTTCTTACAATATACCTACATCATGTAGATATCGTAATTGTATCAACAATAAACAGCCGTGCCACAATATTGCGATATCTACGGTGCTTTCGGCACAAAGTTAGCGGAAATCGCAACGGACTTTTTGCAGTTTTCATGGTAAGTAAAACAATGGAACCTACTCAAATAAGTATTTTACGTCGAGTCTGCGGAAGGTCGCCCTCAGACTATTTCTAAGAGTTGCATATTTTTTCATCCACTGTGCTTCAGGAACGTCAAGAATTGCAGTAAACACATAGCTCGAATAATATAGCCACCCTACACGCAATTTTTCTCGATGTGCGCTTGAACAGATGATAGCTTATACTCGCATTATTGTAGGCTAAACAACTAAATAATTGTGTTTTGTGAGCAAACAAAGTGAACTGAGCTGCTTCTAGTTCAAAAATAACTAAATTGGTCAGCAAGTATTGTGATATTGAGCAGCCTTAAAATTAATGTCATAGGAAATTATAAATATCTGCAGTAATATTAATAATAGAGCAACAATTGGGAATCGGATTTTATAAAATTTTGACAAGTTGTAAATTTATTTTGACTTGCTAATTTATTTTATTTAATTTTCATGCCAGAGTCATTTTACAAGCACGCGCTAGTTATTATAGCACTGCGAAAAGTTGTAGATTTGGTTCTGGTGTAGTGGTTCAACTAACATGCTCGTCGCTTCGCTCCTTGCAACCTAACCGTCTGTGACAGAACGTTTTTGATAGTTTCGGTTTTTTTCAATAATATCGAGCTAATATTAAATTATTGGCCGTGTGGTGTCCGGCAGAGTAGAATAGCACCAACCCGTTCACTCATGGGTGTCGTACAAGGCGACTAATGTTTTCGAGGCAAAAGATCAAGAGTCTGGAAAATGGGCAGCAGCATTTTCCATTGTTATATTTAAACACTGCGATCTCCAACCCGCCTGCCAAGCGTGCAGATTATGGCAATAACCCCCCTTTCGTGGGAGAGGCCCTAAGTCCTGCAGTGGACTGTTACGGGCTGTGATGATGATTAAATTATTTTAGCCACTTCGTTCCGTTCAAATAAATAATTATAATCGGAAAAAGATCAAGGATCATTTAAAATTCAATACAATCGTTTCTGCATTCCAATTCTAGCCGTGTACCGATACAGATAATTAAGAAGAACTTCACACGTACCTGTGGCTCCATGAGTTGTTACACGTCATATTTGCTGTCGTAATTGTACAATAGTTTCAACTCGAAATGACACGTAATTATTGACATTGGGATACGCGGATACTGAATTCCAAGTATATTACGCAAAACACTCAAGTCTACGTTTATTGGAGCACGTACACACTTAATATCTGTACTAAATTGACTAAATCATTAACAAGATAGACAGCAGGATTGAAAGTCTAGCTAGATCTATACTGTAACTATTTAAAGTGTAGGTCCTTCTCATACAGGTTAACAAATGAATGATATAATTCTGCTATATCGTGCTTGTCCTGGTTTATACTGTATTTAAATCTCTGCAGTAGAGTCTCCACTTCAATTTTCTGAAATATTTACCGTTTGGTACAAGAACAAGAGCATAAGTGCAGTACTACTTCAAGAAAATGTTCCTTTGCCGCTACAGCAACATTTATTTAATTATTTATCTTCATGCACAAAATAGTACAAAGCACATTCGCAGTATTGGTAAAATCAGTTTGCTAAAGTCGGGAGCAATAACTGTCCCTCATACCCAAAGAACTCGCCCTTTACCCCCGGGGTATTTTTTATATTAAAAGTAAGAATTGAATTCATGAATGCTATAAAAACCGTTTATCAACTGCACTGTAGTGCAAAAGACTATGAATCTTAAGGTGGTCATATACTTATGCTTTCGCGTTGTACATGGCAGAGTAAGTAGAATACAGCACCAACCCCTTTTCATGTGTATCGTGAAGGACAACTAAAGTATGCTAAATTCCTAAGCCCCCAAAAAGGTAAGCAGTGTTCTATATTGTACTTATTTTCAGAACTGGGTTTACCAACCGCGCGGAGATACAGTTTCTTCCACAATTGCATGATGCACGAAATGGTTTGAATTAGGTGGGGAGTCGCGGTACGAAATATGCCAAAACACCACTACATAAGAATAAAAAGCTCCAGGGATACAGCGTCGCCACATGAGAACAAAGACCGGGCGAAGTGAAACGGGAGGGACCGCTAGAGGGTGATGAACGTGACCTTAGTGCATCGAAAGTAGTTTCGATGACGATTATTGGTTGGCTGTCTGCTCGTTCGACACCGATATAAAAAACCTAGTCCATGTAACGTTAGGTAGGTAGTCGCTACCTTTACCCTCTCAATCGTCTTTGAAATGAAAAATTTGAAGCCGACAATGGTTGCGTAATTATGTTCGAGAGCAGCACTGAACATCTACGAATGAATTGTTTATTTATTTACATCCACAGCTACCGTGGTAGTGCTACATCTACTGAAATCGGCATCCTTGACTCGCTCTGCGAATAGAAACTCAGTGAACTCGTGAACCGTTCCGTTTAGCCGAACTTCAATTTATTGTTATGTTATTTCAACAAATCAAGTGTTTGTAGTTCAAATGAAGGATAGATTCTAACGAAATAAGATGTGTTTTTACAACAATTTACTATAGTAAAAACGGTATACCGTTCAAATAATAGATACAAACATCGGAAAAGTACGGCAAACTACCGATCCGAATTTAATGAACCGAAGCTAAGAACCATATTTTTTTTTATATAAAACGATTAAAATAGGTCATCTGAAGGTAAGAGATTACCGTCACCTATGGACATTCTAATGGCCTATGGATCCCGACCTCATCAAAATCAGTTCATCCGTTCAGAAGCTTAAGTGATGCAGTTGCATAACTGCGTCGATTTATCATACGCGGTAAGAAATCCGAAGAATACTACCACCTAGGGGTCACCTTTCTCTACAACTCGCCATACAACTAATTAGTGCAATGACATCACACCTACAATGTGATTGTCGCATAGTCATGCGATCGCATTGTGTCCACTTCGCATTGAGATGGAAGGTCCAGTGCGGTGGAGTAGATTACGAGAGGTGGGCGATTTTAATTCTAACCGCTGAACAGAGTTAAATAAAATGAGGAGATAGATGAGGACCTGGGAAAGGACATAGGCGAAATCGCGGGAACAAGCTACTTTTTAATTAAAATCCGCAATGCAACACGGTACAAAAACAACTTCATCCAATTTGAAGTTTAAATTAAGTTATTTTAATCAACCCTCTCTATCGAACAGTTTCGCCAGAACTGCTATTTACAAAACCTTAATGGATCGTTAGACGTTAGACTGAAATTGAATGTGCTTTGTTTGCGAAGTGCAGTGTGGATTCAATTAAAAGAGAGATAGTTGTATGCCGGGCGGCAGACCGTTCAAGACAAAGGAATAAATTAAAATATTACTAGCTGGAGCTCCTGATAACTACGTCGGCGTCGCATGGGGCCGGGGCTGGCACCGATATTGCTTCCTGATCGGTTTGGCTCTACGTATTTCCAATTAGTTGGAGTTTTAATATCAAACGAGTTTCGTTAGTCTATACCAATGTATACTATCTATAGATAGGTATTTAAATATCGATTTTGGTATACTACTAGTTTGTATACTTTTTTGTTGCGTTTGTGTTGAAGAATGATGTTTGACGTTTTTGTTTAAGTATCAGCTTGAATGCGTTTAAGAATTTGGTCCAAGCCGCTCTTAGCGTAAACGTATCAATTTGTTTCACGGAGTGATCTCCGAAACTACTGTACGGATTTCGAAACTTCTTTCACTGATAGGAAGCTACATTATGACCGAGTGTCATAGGGTACTTTTCTTTCCGAAAAAGTAATAGGATCCTTAGAGATAGGTAGTTGAATTTTTACAGACACCCGAACTGCGCGCGGGTGAAGACCGTTAGTATTTAATAAACATAACCACTTATATTTAAGAGATTTTATTTTAAGTAGAGGTATATTAGAGGTCTCCTTAGAGGCGGGAAACGCATTGGTAGCGCCGCTGGTGTTGCTAATGTCCATAGGCGGCGATATAACTTTCCATCAGGTGGCTGGCCCGCTTGCCTGTTTGTCTGCGGTACATAAAAAAATTGCCATGGAAATGCTAGACCCGTGGCTGACTGACGTTTTGTATTTGATTCCACAATAAAAAATTATCAAAGTAATAATCGTGATCATTATCAAAGGAGGGCCATCCGTATAGCTACTAAAGGTACCTAGGTGTCATAGGTAGTATTCATAAATTACTTTTCATAATACAGGTAAAGCGTCAAACCCCGCCATCCCATAGTTTTACTTCTCGGGCGGCATCCTAAATTTAGAAAAGCGACAAAATACCTATTTATGCGCAGCATTTTGCTGACAATTCCAATAACACAGAGAGCTTACCGTTTTCTAAAATTATCCAGGCAATCGATATGGTCCTGGCTTCCTGTGTAGTCTAGACAGTCATATCTATAGATACCTATCTACATATTGCGGCTATGGCGCCCGTTGATTTGTACACGTTTAAAACACGCCTCGGTGGCACTTACTGGAATGAAATAGCAATCGTCCGTCATACCAACCGATGACACGAAAAGTATATTTTAGGGTTTTGATTTTTAACCCATAAAGTAAATGGAACCTTTACAAAGTCAATTTGTTGACCTGCCGTCGATCTGTCGGTCACTACAATTTAAAAGTTCGGGTTTTATTTAAACAATATTTTTGGGAGCACAGCGTCGATTTGCTCGAAACGGTATAACCCCACGCCCATTGCTATATGCTATATGCCTCCCCCAGAGATCTCCCAAAAGGCCGCTATTGTGCCTTCCTCATACAGCTGGTAACTGCGATCTTAACCCTTTATTAGGGCATTTACCAGGCATTTAACTACCGAGTTACCTAACTCACATTTGGCAGCACAAGTAAAGGAAATAATCCAATTGAATTTGTTGAAATAACACTAAAAAAGTATTTTTTCTTATTTGACAGTAGTAACTGCAATTTTCATACAATATCATAAGAAAATTGAAAGTGTTTTTTACAAATCGCAAATTTTATTTTTGAGGCGACTAATCTTCTAGGCAAAATATTTAAGATCCGTAGACTTAAAATGGGCAGCAGCACTTCCGATTTTTATATTAACAATACTGCGATCTCTAACCCGCCTACCAAGTGTGTAGATTATGGCAACAACTTTCCCACTCATGGAAGACGCCCTAAGTCCTGCAGTGAACTTGGTTAACGAGAACACGCAGTTTTACAGTCGTCCCATGACCCCATAACAACCCAGTCCACTGCTGGACTTGAGCCTCCTACTGCGTCGAAATATCGGGCTACTCGTTAACCAATGTGGCTAGGCGGTATGAAACCCGTAGATTATTTACATAAAAAGTCTTATAATGACCGTTAATTGAACGGAAGGCCCGTTATCACTGTGAAGATAAATTGAATGAACGTATTTCGTCCGAATTTGATAACGAAATCTGTAACACATGCCTGAACTATGTTTAATTTAGCCAATTTAAATACACACGTTTGTCTTCGAGATCCCGTTATCAAATCAGGGATAACGTGTGTGCACAATCATTCTTTTTATCGTTCGCTATCATTATGTCTAAATACGAGTATGTACCTAGGTAGGCTGTGCCAATCTTCTTGAACAGGTCACATAGCGAGTTTTTTTTATTTACAAATGCGCCTGCGCAAACCTACCCCTAGTTCTTAATAATGTTTTTTTTCTATATAATAAAAGGACTAGCCAGGCATTTCACTGCCATCTCACCTGGTGGTAAGTGACGATGCGGCTGATGACGGAGCATGTCTGTCTAAGAACAACTTATTCACTCTAGCCTTGAAGGCTAGGATCAGGGAACACATTTGCAGGCAACGCGTTCAATTTCTTCACGTTTATTACATTTGGAAACAAAAAGCATGAGAGCAAGTCAAAATGGAATGTAGACCATAAGCTCTACGCTTTTTGATAAGTGGAGCGACGCGAAACATAATGTAAGTGCTAAAAAATTTACCTTATTGTATGACCAGTACATTCTACTTTGACTTGCTCTCACGCACTTTGCTTCTGAATTGAGTCGACTGAATTTAGCCAGGTGTAATAAGCACATTAGCCAAGTTTTCCGGTTACTGTTTCCTGTTCAAGAAATTTGCCGGCAACTTTAGGCCTCTAATCTATACGAAAACATTTGCGGAGTGATTTACAAGCTGTGCCATGTCGCCGCAATGCGACAAGTGCATGATCGCTTTATCTCGATTCACTTATCTTAATTGATCTACCCACTAACCGGAGACATATTCAGCTAACAGCTAACTGTGTCATACTCGTTACACTATCAGGCAATAGTGTGTTGCGATCAAACACTGAGTACATTCGCACTGGAAGGGATTGCCTAAACTACCGGCACAATTTACTATCTATTGTGTATTGTACTACCGATGCCGACACTAAAAATATTGAGAATCTGTGGCGGTAGTATTACTACTGCCGGCAGCCAAAATTTCAAACGACGGCAATTGGTACCGATATTGTTGAGTTTATAAGCAATAAAATTTTTACTTGTTTTAAACCAAACTCGGGTACTTTACACATTTTTTTTATTTATTTTTTTATTTTAACAGTTTATTGTGCACAGGAAATACATAGCGAATAACAGGCAAAGTAATAAATGGCACAACAGGCGCTACTTATTTCTAAAAGAAATCTCTTCCAGCAGGCCTTCGGAAGTGTGATGTGATCATGAGACGCCGATAGGACGTACATACATATTATTATACTGAACGGGACTCAGGTGCAATGTACCTTTTCGTTTTTTTTTTCTAACGTGTCGGTAGGGTTACACCCACCGTGGTCACGACAAGACTGCTGACCACGGTGGATGTAACCATACAAATTAAGACAAATTAAAAAGATACGTCGTGTCGCACACCCGTTTAGTATAACAATGATTGGTACAACTACAACCCACGCCTTTACCACTGGCTCCTTCCTTCATACAAAAACACAACAATGGATAAGGTGACCCATTAAGGTAGACTCAGGCTGTGTGACTGAATAAAATGTACGTTCCATAATCAAAGTCAAAAATTACATGATGCTCTGTTTCAATAAGAAATGAATGGCAGCAGCAAAAAGACAAACAAATGCGTTCACTCATTTGAGCGCAAGATGCGCTGACGCGATGCGATATACTGACGCAATACAGAAACATTTTGTTGTTTCTTTTTTAACCAGACGGCTCAAATAGCAAAAGGGTTGTTTATTGAAATACCTACTTCTTTAAAAAGTCATCGTCATCATAATTACAATCAGAGTGCACTGTCCAACTTTGTGCCTTGATGGAAAGTGGTCAAAGTCGTCCAGGAGATCTAAAACATTACGAAGGCGTATGGGTGTTGGTCGGCAGATACAGAGATCTAGAAGAACCCTAACCTTTCGGGAGCGAGATCATTTCACATCTTGCATATGCACGGCAAAAAGACTGGCGAAACCGCCTATACTTTCTGACCAAAATGAAAGGTTTGTAGAGTTAGGAGCTTGGCTCGTCATGAGATCTGATAACATTTTCCCAGTGAAACCGAAGACATGGCCAACCAATTTTACATATCTACTTACTTGGCCAACCAAATTTGTCACTCACTTCCTACGCTGTATACGTGATACATTATTATTATTACGACTAAGAGCCTTTACGATTCTACGAGCGTTTATTTTAGTTACCTGTAACTTAATTTTCCTCAGCATAATGAAAAAATAATAACTTCAATGTAACTTTGTAGTATTTTAATGAGTGAACAAAACTGTTAAACATGAGCGTGAAGTAGGCACCTTGAAAATAATAGTACAACCTATTTACCTATTAATATTTTCATGCAGTCTCTCATAATTTCTGACTCACACTCATATAACAGACTCTATCTACTATATTATATATATATTTTCCATTCTTATAAGTAGTAGGAATCTGATGGAGCCCTGCGCACAAGCCAACTGTGTGAAAGATGATCATGAAGAGGACGTTGGATGATAAGCTAACGTAATGGACCATATGGCGAATTCTTATGTCGGAGGCTAAGGTCCACTTCGGGTCGCTGAGCCAACGTGAAGTAAGTAAATAATAGACCATCTGAGTAGGTAGACCCTTTCCGAGCATGTTTTAGTCTAGTTTTTTTTTATTGTCTACGGAGGTCAGACGGACTCCGCCTGATGTAAATCTGTCACTGTCGACCGTCAATGAATTTAACGGTAACAATTTTACGTGAAGAGATCCGGGATTTAGAAATGTAAGAAGAAAGTTTAAAAACTTAATATTTTAGCTCTTCTTTATGATATTACGGCTTATTAAACTGAATATAATAAGAAATTGTTAGTGACTAAGGAAGTATGGTAACGAAAGATGGGAAATGCGACGGGGATATTGAAAGAAGAGTGTAAGTAGGGAATACAGTCAATAGCGCTTTGCACGCGGTAGTGAGTAGCCAGCAAGCAGTCTCGCTGATGTTATAATATGAAAGTAAATATTGGGTATAACAGAAGAAACACGAAATAAACCTTACATAGCATGTGTGGGGTCACCAGGTGATTGAATCAGGAATAGTGTGATAAGAGTTCGTTGTAAGCTGAAGGAGAATATGTTGACAAGGATTGAAAGAGGTATGCTGAGATGGTTTGGGCATGTGGAGAGGATGGCTTACGAAAGGTATCTATCACCGATAGAAGGACATTTATATAAACTGATCGTATAAATGACCTCCAAAAAAGGTCAGGTGTACCCTCAACCGGCATAAATATATGAGATGTATGAATGTGGAAGAGGCAAAAAGAGATGTGTCAGGGCTAGTTTTGTGTTCTGTGTTCAAGACCGTGGGTTGATAGTCTCTACCAAGTTATGTAAGCAAGTATGTATGTACTATTAGTGGCAAAGATAAAAACTGACATGGATATGAAATTTCTTCACTGATATTTGTGGTAATATGGCCCAAGAAGCGACGGATTAACATCGCTAGCCGGATGCACGAGCCAATGGCTTACGACGCGAGGATGCGCAAGGCCAGGCGAAGTGGAGAAGAATGATATTCGGGCCTATAGGTTGATACATTGTAACAAAATTTAAATTTTATTGTAATTAACTCTGTAAGATGACTGCTTGCGCCAAAAAAAAATAAAAAATAATGAGCTGGAGAGCAGACCCTGGCAGAAGTCGGGACTAACCGCTCGGAAGATAATGATAATAATCTAGAATTTGTCAGACCAAGTAATTACAATGGAGCGACTACCCATCGGACATCCGTGACTCTATCGCTCGTTAAATAGCTCATTTCGGACTATCCAAGGTAAGGTTAGCTGGAAGAAATCCCGTTGTGGGATTAGGCCAACTTTGCAATGTATATTTATTTTCTTTTGTTATTGTTCTTAATGTAGTTATACGTAATAAAGAGTTTATACATACTCTATTAATAGAGAAGCTGACCAGATTGGATCAATGTACGAGTATAAACATTCAGTCATCAGAACTTGCGGGTTTCATCACGATGTATTTTCTCATGTTAGTGTTCTACTAATATAGGTATAAAACTCAGAAAAAGGTCATTGGTACGAGTTGGGCTCACTAGCCATTAGGCCATCGACGAACGCTCTTACCTAGTAGTATCTAATTATCTATCTAATATATAAATTTATAAATATGCTTGGACAATTTACACAGCGCCATCTAGCCCCAAAGTAAACTAAGCTTGTGTATAATTAGGTACTACACATCTATATAAGATAAGTATCTATCTACGTAAGTGAGAAAATTCGAACGTCAAATTAACATCATAATGTTTCAAACACGGGTTTCAAACTATGTAGGCAAGTATCTACATCAAGGCGAAGAGTATTATCTGTTTACGCGCGAGTATTGTGTGATTTAGCCCACCGGCACGGCGCCGACACGAAAACAATATTATTATCATCTCCATTCTAGTGAAAAAATACTTATTTTTGTACAAAAATTCGTAAATAACACCTGCAATTTTTGTGCTTACAACTGGATTATATAAAAATAAGAAATCCTTTAAATAGAGGGGCTTTAAGTCACTGCGAAAATTATGGGCGTGATTCCCAATTTCCATGCAGGCAGTGGGATGAGGTCATGAGACAGGGCATCGCATTTCTTTATGCTTGTACCTACCTAACTTCAAACAATAATATTTGCGCGCCAAAACAAAAACCTAACCTTAAAGCGTTGCAACGTAAATATAACCTTACCATTTGTCCGCCTGTCAGAGAGATTGTCCTCCTCGTCCCAGAGAGGCAGGTCGCGCGCGTTGCGAATAGGCTGGCGGTCGTAATGCCCATAATACTGGAACTCCATAATAGCTTACACCGGCACTTCACAGAACAATGTATCGTAAAGAGCAAACTCGCCGCACACCACTCCACCGTCAAAGTTGACGCGGCACTGCGAACGCTGATTTGTTATTAACTCTTCTCAGACGAGATAAACTGTGACGTTGAACAAAAATAAGAGGCGAATTAATATTGACAGTGGTTGTAAGTTGTCCATGTAAGGTAAACGCACCGGAGCGTCGGTCGGCCAGTAAACGGTTCGCCTTGTGACTCGGGGCTTTTGTTCGGGCTTCGGGTAGAATCTGCCACGGGCGCAGGCAGGCGCGGGCCGGCGCCCACCAGCTGGGTCGCGGACCGCGAGTCAACGAAGAGATTATATTGTTTACTTTTCTTAGGCGAGCCGCTTTTAATTACTTCTACGCCGACGCGACGGCAATTTATCAATTTTAATTATAACTTTTTAGTACTTTACATGCGTTGCAAACCGAGCAACGTAATATTTTTTCTCTTCTGTCACACACTTGCTACCTAGGTACTCAATTTGTACACAGAAACTTAAAAAAGAAAATCTACAATGTGCTCCTCTCAGAGACGTATTACATACTGTAATGTGCCGGTTTAGCAGGTGTATATTATTTACTTTCGATTTATTGTATTAGTCTCTCTCTACCTACGTCATCAAAGTTCGCTGTGAACGGTTACTACTTACGAATACATTCGCACACATATGCTAATGAGTACGTAGTAGTTTTTGGCTGTTGAGAAGCCACCGTGTTAATACGAGTACCTACTATGAAACTCCTAAGTTTTTCAACGATTGCCGTGGTAAAATCCGGGATCTGACGTCTTCATCAATAAAAAAACAAATTTTGAAATAGATTAATATTTTATCTGAATTATTGAAAAAAAAAAATCTTTTTATACATATAGGTAGGTTAGGTATAGGATTATTGTTAATAATACCGATATATTATATCTAGGAAACTATATAAAGTGTTAGACCTGCACGTTACAAAATTATTGTTTTGAAAAAAAATTCAAAATGTTCAAAAATACTTACGTGTCATAAAGCAATTTCGGTGCAGGTACGTTTTTTGTTCCTTTTTAGCCTGGAGAAATAAGGAAATACCTAACAAAAAAAACCAAGGGCAGTCTGAGTATGTTGCCGGCTTGTTGTTGTGATAAAAGGCTTTTGTTCCGAAACAAAATGGAGGAAGCATTGCTGATTATAGGTACCGAGATTTGACTCTGTTGAGAGGTAATTAAAATGATGCTCTACATTTTACAGGTAGTAGTGTCCGGCAGAGTAGAATAACACCAACCCCTTACACTTGTGGGTAAGGCGACTAATGTTTTCGAGGCAAAAAATGTAAAAGACTCCGTAGACTGGAAAATAGGCAGCAGCGTCTTCCATTGTTATATTTTATAACACTGCGATCTCCAACACGCCCGCAAAGCGTGGAGATTATAGCAATATTCTCTCCTTACGTGGGAGAGGCCCTAAGTCCTGCTGTGGACTGTTATGGGCTGTGATGAAGTAAATGTCTATTAATAAGTGAACTCGATACTTTCTAAATTAGGCATTACCTAACAATTACCTACCTTACAACCTCTTTCCCGAATTAAAAGACCAGGAAAAATATCAATCTGACACAATTAAGAGCGCCCATTGGTCACGATGAGTTTAAGAAAAAAAAATGTTTGTTTATGTAGGTCTACAAGCATGACCTTCCCGACTTTATCTGTCGCTATAGCTTTAGGTCGTTCAACCTTTCAACTCAAGACGGCAAAACAATGCCGATGGATCATAAATAAGTAAGTAAATATCCCTATCGCATCAATTATTTTACCGGAGAGCGTATCAAGATTAGTGAACTAAATAGTCCTCCCACTTTATACAGAAAATGTGTCACTGTACTGGAAGACATAGACATAATAACACAGACACAGTTTACGTTTCGAGTGTTCGCGTGAAAAATGTACTGACGAATGTCAAATTGATAAAATGATATGAATGAGGAAGGAGGAGAGTGGAAGGACCAGATAAGAGGTGGCGGTGGTCTTTTTATTCGACATACTTTGTATATGACATTGGGGTTGACTTTGTGGGGTCATCCTAAAAATACTAAATACATAAGTAGATAATCGCAAACGCGTAGTATAAAGAATAATATTTTGAAGAAGACTAAACTCTATTTATATAATCTTGAGTGCGCAAAAATAAATGATGAGACATCTTTACCTACATAATATCAAACAAAGTCGCTTCCCGCCGTACGCTTAGATCTTTTAAATTGCGCAACGGTACCTAAGTAAGTAATAAAGTTATGTCAAGCATTATGTTGTCAATAATAAGTATGATAAAATAATGCAAAAAAATTCCGCTTGGCCTTCTCACAGTTTAACCAGTCAATTCAGTACTTTTAACTAAATCAGTCAAAAGTACTTGCAAGCATGCAGACTCTCAAAATTACAGAAACTAGTTTCGCAAAATGGAGCTGGTTAAAAGTAGTTTGGACTAACTGATTCCGTCAAAAGTAGTTTTTACTGGTTTTATCAGGCTAATCTCTTAAAAGGCTAAGGAGGTTAATAAAAATAACAAATAAATGGATACAAAAAGCCTTTTAAACAAAATATCATTAGATAACCAGCAGATCGCTGAGATACTGAGTAAGCGAAATATCAGCGAAAGCATATAAAAATATCAAAGCCCCGTTAACATGATGGAAATAATGTACTAAATTGGGTAGGTATGATAACGTGAGATGTCAAGTACACGTGCAGCAGGCGACGGGTGCGACCCCCGTTGGAATCAGTGACATACAAGAATTAATTTCACACAACAGAAACGGTAAACAATTTACTTACTTATTATGATAATCTCGTGTTTTTTTTAATGAAAGTAATATAAAATTAATAGTTTGAACCGACTTCATGCAAACAAATTCTCAATATGAGATCTAAATACTTAAATATGTATTAATATTCAGACAAAAAATATGAATAAACTGAGAACATAAAAATTGTTGACATATTAATTATGTTACACTCGTTCACGGAGTACAGTACAGTCCTACCCATAGGTATGGATATGATACCGGTATCGGCCATAAATAACGCACATCAGCTTGTTTCGGCGTCGTATTTGTTCAAACGCGTGCGACAGAGCCGACGCTCTACGAAGCCAAAATAGCCGATATGCATTATTTACGGCCGATACCTGTACACTCGTTATTTGAATTATAAATGTGTGGGGTACTTACGATGGGCTCGGTAAACCAGCCGTGCATATTGGCTTCGACAATCAACTCGGAAAACCGTTGAAACCGGGCACGGAAACCGGAAAGATCGCGTACAAAATCACCAAAAAAAAAACACTTAATAAAACTCTCAATTTATATCCACCGGTCACAAAGGAGCCTCCAACAGATACAGCGGTCCGTCCTCTGATAATAATATTTTCGCAATACCAACTCGAGAAGAGACGCTAAATAATTCCTTATTGATAAGTCATGTGGGCCAGCAGGCTTGTATAAGTAGCGATTAACATACAGTATTTGTGGCAACGTGCAAATAAATGGGTCTGTTCGTGTGAGTGGACGCGGAGTCGAATTTGACGTTTGTATGCGACTGGGAAAATAGCGTATTGCAAATACGGATATGAAAAGAAACAAACTACTAAACTGACGATACCTACTCGTAGTGGCTATTCGGTTACGAGTGTAGGTAATGTAGTAGGCTCCATAAATATATCAAATCCAACAACAAATGTAGCAACATTGTTGTCGTAGATAGCGTTGTAGCTGCATATAATGATGTGCATTGTATGCCAACAAAATACACAATTTTCAAAGTCACGGTAGAGTCATCTTGAGCAGTGGAGAATTAGTAAGGTTGATGATCTATTTTTATGGCATTTTGGTTTCCTATCAAATTAAGTTCTAGGTACTTTATAGAATGTAGGTTTTAAACTTTCGTGGTTATATACTCACTACACTTTAATCGCACATGTTATTTGGTTTATTACCACGGTTAGTTATTTTTACCTCGATATTTCGATGCAGTTGCATGCGTCATGGTCACGAGTAGAATTTTATTGAAAACTTATTTCGCAATTATTTAGATTTGCCATATTGATAAGTAGGTAGGTAGGCTATGTTTAATTTAACCCTGTGTTCGGTCTGGCAGAGTAGAAACCCTGTGACTTGAACCAATGTCTTAACGGCTAACCAGATAGAAACTCCGTAGACTAAAAAATAGCCAGCAGTGTTTTCTGCAATTTAGAACCGAACGTCTACTATACTCTCGAATGGCCACATCCTCGAGCGACCACTATCCCTGTAAGGACCACATGGGCCGTTCTACCTTTTCGTGTAAATCCTGTTACCTATGTATAGTAAACAGTGCGACCTCCAACTCGCCTGTCAAGCTCGGAGATGAAGAGCATATCACAAAGTGATAAATCACACTTAATCACATTTAATTTCAGATTAAATTATAGTAAAACTGTTATTCCAGCCTTTTATTATGCTACAACACCTGTCTTAATGACACTTTCCGTGAGAATAACAAACATTCACATATGCTACTCATCTGAAAACGGCAGTACTCCTCTTTCGTGGAAGAGGTTCCAAGTCCTGCAATGGACTGTTACGGGCTGTGATGATGATTAAATAGGCAGATAGATTTAAATTACGTACCTACGATCAAAGTACAATATAACTCGGTAAAGTATAACTCTTGTAAAGTAAAGTGTAACTCTTGTAAAGTAAAGTCATATCAGCTTGGTCCTTGTGACTCGATCCAAATGCGCGCTGTGCGAATTGTCGATGATACCATGCTCACAAGTGGTATTGAGCCGCTGAGCCAGCGGAGGGATTTTGCGTCCCTTTGTGTGTTCTACCGCTTGTACAACGGTGTTTGTTCTGAAGAACCATTTGACATGATGTCTACAGCTACATTCTATCATCGCATCGCTCGCCACCGACAGGGAGTTCATCCTCACACCTTGGAGCCAAATAGGTCGCGAACTGTGCGGTTCTAAAGGAACTTTCTCCCACGCACACTAAGGTTGTGGAATGAACTACCTGGAGAGGTTTTCCCTGGAGAGTACAACATGGAGTTCTTCAAGAATGGGGTTAAAAGGATTTTACGGGGTCGGCAACGCGTGGGTGATGCCCCTGGTATTGCAAAGGTCCATAGGCTGCGGTGACTGCTTACCATCAGGCAGGCCGTAAGCTTGTATAAAAAAAAAAGTATAGCTCGGTAAAGTGTAGGTAAGTGTAACTCGTCATCATCAGAGTCATCGTGCGATACCCTCGCCGTGAGAAATAGTTATCTACTTATACCGCAATAACTTAGCATATCGTAGTGGTTATATACCTAAATAGGTGGAGTACATAGAAGCATGATTAATTATCTTAAACAATGACTGAAAAGTTTAACCAGAAAACCTTATGACAATAGCGTGACACCATTTTATTATTTACCCCAAGTCATTATCAGCACAGAGATTAGTAATTATATGCGTCATTCATATACCTATACATCATGTATTTGCAATTTATTTAAACTCTAAATAATTAAGATAGTAGTGCCTCTCAGTTGGCTCTTGAGTCTAATGTAAATACAAATTTTATTGTAATTTATTATACTCGCTACAAAAACCGTAATTTTCGAGATAGTGAGCTGGAACAATAGTTGTTTGAGTTGGGATTTAGAGAAACCTACAGTAACACTATTTTGATAAAATAGTGGTATTTTCTGGTACTTTAGAATGAATATTCTGTGTAACTGTGCTATTCTAACTAGTACATCAGCATTAGGCGATAATTTTTTTTACAAGATGTAAATAAATAATCAATCTCCTGCCTTGTTCCCTATTTGGGGTCAACCCTCCTGATAGTATTACGCCACTGTTGGCGATTTTGGGTCATCTCTGTTTTAAGATCTAATCAATTTTCAGGTCAAAGGGAATTGTCGTCATCCAAGTAGTTAGTGGGCGTCCTCTACCCCTTACTCCCTCCTCTATGTGGGATGTGGAGTTCAACATGCACAGTAAAAGAGTAGGAAACGAAATTGGAATGATAGATGGGGACGGCCAGTGACGGTTTAACAATAATTTTGTTTCGATTACAGAAATAATGCCATGGAGATGTCCTCAAGAACTTAATGGCCCTCATGGCACTGCCAAGTTGCGGTCTAGCGGGGAATGGAGCGACTCGGATTCATATTCAGACCCCCCGAACACGCCGCCATCGCCCGTCATAAATCACTCGCAAACAAACGACGCCTTCGCGACATACATCGCCTCTAAATTGGCAACCTACGACGCCAAACTTCGAAGTCAAGTTGAGTTCGATATAAGCAAGATAATACACGATGCCGACAAGAAAGTGTCGCCGACAGGAAGAGAGCCGCCGCAGCCGCCGATGAAGAGAAAAATGAACTTGGCATTGCCAAAAGATATGCCGCGGAACGCGCGACCACCGCCAGTAAAGAAGAAAATGAACTTGGCATTGCCAGAAGATATGCCACGCAACGCTCCGCCGCCGGTGTTGAAGAAAATTACCATGGCAGAAGATTTGCCGCGCACCATGTCAACTCAAACTATTAATGTGGAAGTCACTCTCTCATGCCCCAACGAGTTGTAAGTAAATCAAACCATAAAAATTTGAGTAACAACCGGAATTATTATTTTGTAGGGAACGGAAGTTACCTACATGAAATAATCTTACCAGTAACCATCACCTTTTTGGTGAGTTGGATCAGATTGAAATGACAGACTCTTAGATATAGAAATTAGATGAATTATCGACTTACGTAGTTTAAGTAGGTACCTACTTACTCGTATTATACACGTGTATGGAATACTAACCGATGGTCTTACGGTGAGGGAGAACATCGTGAAGAAACCTGCCTATTCAGGCGACTGAATGTGTAACAATGATCCAATCTGGTCAGGTTCTTCTGGTAGTAGGGTCATTGAGGTCAGATATCAGTCGCTTCACTGTAATTCCCTTATCTACTAAATCCTGGATCATGGTCAAAACGAACCCCGGGCCCTCGGGGATTTAACGCCAAGATGATTTTTTTATACAAGGATGTATTATGGATTTTTTTATACAAGGATTATGGAAGGTGTAGGTAGGCCAAGAATCGCTACATCCAAACACATGCAGTTTTGAACATGCTGAGAAGTAATAAGTGTTTTACAATGAGTGCCCAGCCGAGGTTTCCCCAAGTGAGCACAACATGGAGTCTGTCAAGAAAGGTGTGAGAAAGTTTTTACGGGGTTGGAAACATGTAAGTCAGGCGAGCCGTGCCCTTGTTTGCGCCATAGTGGTATAAAAAACATGTCTGGTGAATAAAACATTATGACAATATAAAATTTTGAAAAAATTTTGAAAGAAAGCATCCACATTAGATGGACATTCTCCAACATATTGGGTTAAAATTAGGTAGGGTACTTACTCGCACGTCATACCGCGTTTTGGCTACATGTTTTTGTCCTACCGAACCGCACCGTGTTGCCGGCAGATCTACCGTTTTACTTTTTTTTATACTATGTACATACACATACATACGTGAAACATAATATTTAAAAAAAAAGTAGGTGTATGGTAGGTATAGAGTAGATATATGGTGGGTATATGGTAGGTGTCGGGTACTTGTAGGGGTAGGGTAGGAGTAGCACAAAGTCACTTTCCGCCGTCTGTATTGTATCTATGTAGCCCAGATCTTTTAAATCACACTTTTATCTACGAATACTCTTTTATGAAGCAATAAACATTTGAGTATGTATATCAGAGGTGTTGCGTATATTCGCATCCGCATCCGCAAATGCGGAACATCCGTATTAATTTAGACATATGCATCCGCGTCCGCCACCGCATTAATTATTGCTGATCTTTTGCGGATGCAGATGTGAAATAAATAAAACTGTATAAAACTGAAGCGAATTAAAAATATTCTCAAATTTCGCAGGCAGAGGGTTTTGTTGCCTCCACCAGCAAGTGTGCCGAGCGAACAACCTATTTAGCGGCTTAAAGGTTGAATTTACAAACTTCTAAGAAACAGGCTTGATCCTGAGAGGCATTAAATTTAACGTTCAAATTTTTTATTTACGTACTGAATTAAATATAGTTAAATGACCAACATTTCCATTCTTTAATAACGTAAGTTAAGTATCTCTTTAAAATTTTTGACATCATGATATGAGCCTCACGATGTATAAAATTCTACAATCGCGACATCCCTGATATATATTGAGATAATTACAGTGTCAGCAGTGGAGGCTTTTGGAATTGGCGATAGAAATTAGTATAATACGTCTATAGAGTGGCCTACTATTTCCGAAAATCAGTTTTTCTTGGTGTAATTTTTTCCATTTCCATTACATTTATTGTTCAAAAGTTTGTAAGTTTATATGTTTGGGTTAATCTCCGAAACTACTGAACCGATTTCGAAAAAGCTACATTCTTCCCGAGTGTCATAGAGTAGGTACTTTAGGCATCACGGAAAATAATAAGATCCCCGGAATGTTCGAATGTTAGCAGAAGAATGATAATCTAACTAACCAGTACTGGAGACATGGACTGAATCCCACCGCACGCGACGCTCTCCATTGTTTGTTTCAGCTATTACCGTAGAATAATAATTATGTTGACGACCTAAGTGGTTCAGTTGATTAACATACCACCAGTTTGCCACCCAGAGGTGCTGGGTTCGATTGCCGGCCGGGCAGAAATTGAAGTGATGAATTTTAATTTCAGTTACGGGTCTGGGTGTTATGTATAAAATAAGTATGTATGTATATAAAAAAATTATAAATTCATAAGTACATCAGTTTGCTTACTTTTGGGCTAGATGGTGCTGTGTGAATTGTCCATAAATATTTATTTATTTAATAAAAAAGTATTCCTTTCTCAACCACCATGAATGAACCTACGTAGACTCTCATGTATAAACAAAATCACATAGATTCTATGTATAAAAGAAGAAAAACAAAAATAATGGAATCTTTGGGAAAATAAGACCTTTATTTAACTCCTCCCTCTGGCTGCTAATAATACATTAAGGACAAACACAACAAAAAGCAATATCCTTAATTATTCGGTCAAAGAGCAGAAAAATAAACGTAAGTAAGTCCTTACCTTCATCGTCCTTGTCGTCGTCGACGCCAAGAATGTAGGCAGTCCTCAAAAGGTGACCCATTTTCCCGGTTCCCGAAAGCTTTACTATGCTGACTTTGTGCAATAAACTCCGACAACAACAACATACATACGTGAAGTTAGTTACATAAGTTAAAAAACTAAACGCGATAACTCGTCTACGTAAAACAATAAAGAAATATAGAAAAAATAAACAACGAAAGTGGATTATCTATTAGATAATCATAAACCCTAGGATTTACCGCACAAGTCGGTTAGAACGCTAATCGGCTACATCTCTGCTGGAGTAGGTAATCTATTTGCGCCTGCGCCGGTGAAGAAAGCCCGATATGTAGTTTGTATCGTCACCACTTCACAAATGATGTAAAGTGAGTGCTAACCGAAATTATACTCTTAGCTAGCGCTACTGAAACGCACAGAGGAATCCGACGAGTCGCCTACCGGAGCAAGTAGCTACAGCAGACAATTTTACGAATTACTTTATTAATTTTAATACGTAGTTTAAAATAAAGGTATCCTATTTATTGACTTTCAAAACATCTATGCGTTTTCAAGGTTGGATGAAATATTTGGATACATTGTAGCCATGTAGAAATTTTTTCGTCATGTGTAAATTCGAGACATTGTTAACGCAAACAAAGGATATTCTGCGCAATGCGTGTCATTAACAAGCAAGGTTCAAATCGCAATTTGCTGTAACTCTTTACCTATGCGTACCTATCTATGCTGCAAGTTAGTAAGTTACTTGCAGGATTATTTTATATTCCGTAGTAGTAAGCAAGTATGAAATTAATAAAAGTATATCATAATTTTCATCAGACATGCTTATTAGTATTTTATTCGAAATTATGGCCAAATATTTTAGAGAATATTTAAGATCATATTGTTTGGTTTGCTTAAGGGATAACATACAGTCTCAGCACGAGAGACATCAAGCAGATTTCAACAATGTGACTAAATGGGATCAACTTCAGTGATACAAAATACAATACGTTGTGGTACATATAGTTGGGTATAGTATGGATACGACTACTTACGTAGGGAAATGTCTGACTATACATGTAAACACTCGAAAGAAATGATGGGTGATAAATAACGTCCTAGTATCGGCGGCATGTTAGTACCTTTTTACGCAAAATTTTGAGCGTTGAATTTTACTCGAGATTTGGAAACTGCTAATGAAAAGATACTGAGACTCCCCCTCACGGTCCCTATTATCGTGTGCCCTATATTATGTTATGGCGTGATTCTGTAACATATGTAGTTCTTTCGTGGCTTATATACAAGAGTACCTATAATTAGACCGGTGATGCTCTATGGCTGCGAGACATAGTACGCGAGTACATCCGTGGCAGCTTCGGCGTGAGGGATATCGCAGATAAGATCGAGGAGGCTCGTCTGCGTTTGGTCACGTTTTGCGTAAGTCTCAGGGATACGTGGGAAATTGGGGCCTGAATTTGCCGGTATTAGGAAAGAGGCCCCGAAGGCGACCAAAGAAGCGATGGATTGACATCGCTGAGTCGAATGCGAGAGCCAATGGCTTACGACAAGAGGATGCCGAAGACCGGGCGAAGTGGAGAAGATTGAGTGGGAAAGCGGACCCTGGCAGAGGCCGGGATAAGCGCTAGGACGATGATGATGGTGATGTAGTTCTTTCGTGAAAAGTCACAGTGATTCTACCGTTACGTTTATCACTTATTTCGAGTGTAGTTCGTGAGAGGCTATCCTATTAGCTAAAACATCAGGTAATAACTAGGATTGACCATTGATGATCACTTTACAAGCTAAGATCACTGGGAAAATATTACTACTTAAAACCGATGGTGAGTAGAGAAATGTTATAAGTACATCCTCAATTTTGTTATGGTGGAGTCATTATTTTCCTATGGGCTGAGCTTCTATGGACGCACTTTTAAATTTGGATATGTTAAAGGAATTGTATATTTGTTTTGTTAAATTTCTAGTCTATAAAAAAACTAAAGATGGTTGCAAGGGAAACTATGAAAAACTTTTTTGTATGTTACAGTATTACAGTTGCCTTAAAGAGTTGTACTGCAGTTATTGTTGGAACCAAGGCTTTTGACATACCGCATACCGCTGAAACAATTCAATCGCGATAATTTTAAGATAATGGTAACTCAACCTTATTACACGAGAGCGGTGGCCGATAAGCAATTAATCATTCCAGACACACTTCACTAAACCAATATAGGGAAAGAAACAGAGCCTATTTGATACCTAAATTAATTAACGATCTGCCAAGGGAACTATGCAGTGAGCAGTTGTCAAAAACAGTGTTCAAGAAAAAGTTAAAAATACACTTACAGATGATTACGTTACACTGGGGGTTGCTCATTGGATGGAAACTAAGGGGTATGTATCACATTGTCATATGTTGTATTATTATAAACTAGTTCGCCCGGCACAACTTCCTTTTCGGGGTATCCTACCCTGCCCTGCCTAACCCTACTTTACTCCCATACCATACTCCACCCCTGCTCTATTCTTATTAATATTAGATACCGATCTGTATCTGTGTGGTTACATTTATGTTACGCACACAAAATAGTTCATAAGGGTTTGTTGTTTGAGTAAAACAAAATATAAAATTTGTTAACCAAGTTCAGGCACACAAAATTGCCAACAAACTATTATGAAGTTCGGCAGAGTTATTAGAATTAAGGCTGATAGTACGCTAGGCTGTAAGGATTAAATTAATTAATAATTTTTTTTCGAAACATACGACAAGACTACAGCAAATTAGTGTGTTTAGTTGTAGCGACTCCACGGTACACTTTTGTTCGCTAGGTAAAACGCAGTAGTTGTTGACAAAAGCCGGGGAACAATGGAGTTATCTGCGTACGCGCCGCGACGAGCAAACACCTCGCATCTCAGAAGGCGCGATATTTCAAGGTTTCAAAGGACACGAACGAAACAAACATTTTATTTTATTACACCCAGACAAGTTGCCTTTCCATTACGTTTCCCTACAAATATTTGTTCAAGTTCACATCTTAATCGTATGGTAACAGTGACAGTGCAGCACGATGAGGAAAATATTGCGCGTTTCTACCTGTTAGGGCTCGTTGGAAACGAATAAACGCGGAAATACATCAGCTGCCAGGTAAACTGCTTAGCAGAAAATTAATTGAGCGAGAAATTGTGACAGCCGCGGGCCCCCGTCGCCCGAATTTGGGTCAATTTTCGAGACGGGCTCAGCCCTTCCTTCCTGGTGCTATTTATAATAACGTCACGGCGCGACCTGACGCCAGCCGGCGGGTCGCCGTCCCGCGGCCCTGCCTGCCGAAAGGCCGTGCATTAGCGTACGTCGGAAAGTATTTGTCTCTGTCGTCGCTTCGTTGCGAAAAGCCTGAACCTATTCTTAGCCTAGTATGTGAACGAACGATTAAGGCGTTGAAAACTGTAGATTCTTTCCATATATACCATGTTTGGCTTACTGATTTGTTATGTGGTCAAAGAATTTAGCAACGTATTTATAGAATTGCGCTTCTCTGTTCTCAGGGTTAAAACTACAACAATACAATACAAATACAATAGAAAAAACTCTATATTTGCACACTAGATACATACATGGGATAAAATACATAATAATATGCAATACAAAGGGCGGTCGTATCACTAGAGTGATCTCTTCCAGACAACCTTGGTATGGAAAAGTATTTTAGCCATTGATAGGTAGCGCAACCATCCTTGCATTTAATTATCCTTTTAAAAGGCAAAAGAAAGAAGATTTAGGTACTTATTTAGACTTTACCCATTCATATTCTAGTAATGTAGGTATATACGTACATCGTTATCATATAATTCATTGAGACAATAAATAAAAATTAAGAAATGTATTTTCTATAGATAATAACATGAGTGAACCCAGAATTTCAGTTAAGTTTTAGTTTATTAGTTAGATTAACTCGAATATGACTACGACACGTCTACGAAATACGTCATTCATCACATTTATCAGCGTGAAGACATTTTCTATTACTGAACGAACAACATACGGCCTCGCTCTGCCCACATACAACAGCTTATCCAGATTGCCCGTATGGTGACCGGCAGATTAGAATATTTATAAGCATAGTGTTCTGTGATATAGCAGTAAACTGACCCCTCCCACACACGGGCGTTGTAAAGGGCGACTATAAAAGCAAAAGCTATGTCTTCCGTACCTAAACTAAAACAATTCGGTAGTCACTCTATTTTTTACATTACGATCTCCAGCCAATGGAAGATGTGATATGGCAAAAACATCCACTAATTTAAAGGAGGCTCAAGGTTAACAGTAGACAGCTACTGCTGATGATGATAACTATATCTATATACATGTATAATAAAAGAGTAAAAAAATGTGTGAAATCTTTTTAGGATATATAAGAATTTCTAAAAATGTGTCGGTCTGTTTGTCTGTTTGTACACGCTAATCTCCGGAACTACTGGACGAATTTGAATGAAACTTTTTATATGTATAGCTCTTAAGCCTCTGAGTGGATTTTGATGGGGTTTTAACAGTTTAATAGTTTAGGGTCCATCTTAAAATCTAGGCCATGTTTCATCTATAATTCGGTTGGATAGAACCAGAGATACAGAGTTGACCTCTCCGTAGCTTTCATACATTAGGGAGGAAGATAAACTGCCCTAAAAACGATTTCCATGCGGACGAAGTCGCGGGCAAAAGCTAGTTTTCAATAACTATTGTATATGCAGAACAGCAGACACTACTGAGGCACTAATCGCACTTAAAAGTTAGCAGTGTGCCTAAACCTTCTTTGTTTTGATGTTTGCTGCAATGTATCAGGCAGATAGTCGCTTACTCATTTGCCTCCGTCTTACTTTTAGGAAAAAGATTTGTAATTATGTTTGTAATGTATAAACTCAAATGCCTACTACTGGACCGATTTTTACCACGTTTGTATCCCTCCGGCCGACTTTTATCATTCCTAATTTGAATATTTCCACTAAGGTTGATTTCTTGTCTGTTTGTTTATTTGTTTCGTTTGTCTGTTCGCATTAATTTTGCAATGAGCAGTTTTCCAATAGGTATCTAAAGCATTTCTAACCACTCACTAGATGGCGCCCCGACAATTTTGGTAATTGATAATCGCTTGAAATAGGTTCTTAGCAAAGAGGATATAAACACTGGGTACGTTGTATTGGATAATATTGTGTTTGTCAATAGTTTTTAACCATTTTAGGGGTTGTAATAATAATGGAACATAGTGCCAACTTATATAAATATTTCTTTGTACAGTTCGTTCAACCTTTAACAGTTATGTTTATATTAATAAACATTTAATTTTTAAGTTAAGTATTAGTTGGCTGCATGAAATCACTGCCACCATCATACATATTAAAAAAAGATTTCCATAATTGTACGAGCGCCATTTATTGATGCTTTTTGAAACCAACTGACAATACCTACTGGAAAACTCCTCATTGATTTTATACTAACTTCCTGATAAGATAGACACTTGAAACTTTGAACATAGCACAGAACTGGATGACAATGCAATATTATTGTGTCATTGAGCTAATCTGATGATGGAGATAGACAGTGACCACAGGAACCTTGTGATAGAACAATGCAACCCTATCGAGTTTGTATTCGTTGGATTCGTCTTGACAAGTAATCTGATGGGAGATGGTGTCCAAGATCTGAGACTAGACACAATGGTGGCAAACAAGCTTACGGCCTGCCTGATAGTAAGCAGTCACCGCAGCCTGTGGACGTTTGCAATACCAGGGGCATCAACCACGCGTTGCCGACCCCGTAAAAACCTTTCACCTCTTTTTTGAAGAACTTCATGTTGTACTCTCCAGGCAAAACCTCTCCAGGTAGTACATTCCACAACGCTAGTGTGCGTGGGAGAAAGATCCTTTGGAACTGCACAGTTCGCAACCAATTTGGCTCCAAGGTGGGAGGATGTCGGTGTACATATTTATAACCTAATATACAGATTCCCAACCCTATACATACTGCTCTGACATTTGTGATTATGAATTTTTAATAGCTATGAAAACTCGTGTAAGATTAAAAATGAAAAAAAACGATGGCACACACGTAATAGCTATTAAAAATTTACAATCACGAATGTTCAAAACAGTTCATATGGGGTTAGTTAGGAATCTGAATAAGGTTATATACTTAGTCCGTTTTAAAAACGTGGTTTACAAAAAGACCCCGTAAATCCGCTTTAAAAAATATTTCACTAATAGAATGCTACATTATTACTGAGTAGTAGTAGTAGTTTGGAGACGTTTCTTGTAGAGGGACCTCCAATTTTATTTAACATTATATTTTATTTCATATTGAGCAGGCACAGCAAGTTGAGTTGGCCGTGTGGTGTCCAGCAGAGTAGAATAACACCAACCCCTTACCCCTCGTACAAGGCGACTGATGTTTTCGAGGCTAAAGATAAAAAATCCGTAGGCTGGAAAATGGGCAGCAGCGTTTTCCATTATTATATAGCACTGCGATCTCCAACCCGCCTGCCAAGCGTGGAGATTAAGGTAATAGCCTCTCCTTTCGTGGGAGAGGCCCTAAGTCCTGCAGTGGACTATTAAGGGCTGTGATCATGATGATGATGGTCACAGTAAGACATATTCTTGGTAATTTTCAAGGGCCAAAGGTCGAAAGACATAGCCACAAGGAATACAAGTGGGCGGTGATGCAACGTTAATATTTTCCACTGGCTTATTTTAATATCAGAATGTATAAACATCATTAAACTTCTCCCTTCCCTAACAAAAAAGAGGAGGTTTAACTCGTTAACGGCTGGGAATTTTAACAAGTGTAATTTAATCAACTAAACGGTGTAGAGAATTTGATAGACTTTCATTTATTTTATTTTATTTGGAAGACCAACTGCTATCTATCAACATGATATTAATTAGAGATGTAACGGATATCCGGCCACTATCCGGTATCCGGCCTATCCGGCCATAATTTACTATCCGGCCGGATACCGGATAATGCGTTAATATCCGGCCGGATACCGGATAGTAAAAAATGTATGAAAAGCCCTCAAAAGTGATTTTTCTCATCGGAAATATATGCCCTTCTGTAGCAGTCGAGTAAAAAGTCGAGTTTAAAAACCATAAATATTAATCAAACAACTATTGATTATGTCGGCATCGGCACCTATTCTACTCGTATCGTTCATTTGGTAGGTTAGCAAATTTTTAATAGTTTTCTGGTCTCTTCTTTTTGCACTATGCCTTTTCCATTAGCTGGAGTCAGCTCTCCTTGTCTCCTTCCTCCATTTCTTTCTATTTTGAGCAGTAGCAGCATCAATAATATTGTCCTTCAGGTCCCGTTGGTCCGCCGTCAGCCAGGTGGCGTGTGGGTGTCTTCCGCGTTAGCGAGTCGTCGTCGCCAAATTTAGGGCTACTTGCACTAAGATGATCTTTGGGGCGGCGGAGCACATGCTCACACCATCGCATTGAGCGTTCTTAAATTTTCTCGGGCATAGGTGTGACTTTGTAACTTCCACGAGTGTGGATATTACTTACTTTGCCCAACAGGGTGACACCCGCTGATCGGCATAAATACGCATTTTTGTCGTGTGTAGTTTTGACAAGTGCTGTTTAGTATTATAATGTACTTAGTGTAATAATTTAAAGGCAATCAAGATATATATTGATATTATAGATATGAAAAAATTAATCCTGGATTAAAATATGAATTTCTTTATATTTAGAGTTAGTATACGATGTCGTTTATCCTCTACGATTCTGTGGGCTAATGTGTAAGCCCGTATTTTGAAACTATCAATCCGTATGAGGGCGGAAAGGGCGGAGGGCGGTTCAGTGCAACGTTCAAATTATTGACATTAAACGAAAACTTTAAATTACATCAACACATGCAGTCGTATAAAGTCCCATGCCGTGATTACAGCTTGTACAAACTTGTTCAGAGACCTGTGAATATCCGGCCGCCGGATATCCGGCTATCCGGCTAGGAGGCTGGCCGGATATCCGGTATCCGGTATCCGGCCAAACAACTATCCGTTTCATCTCTAATATTAATATTCTTATTAAACAGAAAGCCAATACAGATTTTATAATATACAAATAAGAAAATCTGTTGAAACACAAGGCTACTATACCGATAATAAATTGGACACTGTAAACTAATACACTACAGTATTACTACAACTAGTACAATAATACAACAACTAGAGTAGATACTACATATAAAATAAATCTGATGAAAATTTAGTAATATACCCACCATATTTACCTACGATGCACCATTTTCGAATTAGGTATATAAATATTTGCAATATCGAGAACCTGTATGTCACAGGCAGTGTGCGAAACTGCGAACCGTCTGGTACCTACGTGCCTACTTTTAGCTTTATTGGTGGCATGCATCTAAGTACGTGGCGATCATTTGTTTTCTTTCGAATGTTTGGATCTTGTTGCCGCGGCGACGACCTCGGACCCGCCGCCCCACGTAAGTATATCTTAAATCGTTTTTATGTAAATTAATACCACGCAAATGTCAGACCAATCTGGACATAATTTTCTATTTACGATAAGGTCACAGACGAAGACGTGGGCATGCCACTGCCCCGTAACTCTTGTAATGTAATACCTAATACTGGTATTTTGAATAGAATAGCCGTTTATTAATTTATCTTTTGCTCTATTAAAGCTCGGTCGCATCAACAGCTCAAATCAAATAAAATCATTTATTTGTAGACTTTGGTACAATAAGATCTTACACATTTTGAGTTAAGAATATGGATCACAGTCTAGCCGGGTTAGTGGTATACAAAATATAATAGTCAACGATTAAATCAAAATTATTTAGTAAAAAACCGCGATTTGTTATGTGCTGCTACTGCTAATAACCTGCTTTTGGAATTCGGAGAGCTCTTAATCACCTGTGACCCTAAATTCCCAATTAAATTAAAGGGGCTGTTTGTACAAGAACCTTATTAAGCCTGTAATGTTTTATGGATGCGAGAGTTGTCAGGCGCTGACGAAGCATTTCCGTGAACTCCACGAAATGAGAATGCTGTGGTGGATGTGTGACGTTACACGCCATGATCGAGTACACAACCAGTACAGCCTTGGCGTGAGAGATATCGCGGAGAAAATTAAAGAGGTTCGACTGCGCTGGTTTGGTCACGTGCGTTAGCCAAAGGGATACGTGTCCCACAGGATGCCTAAGAGACTAGAATGACATATTGTGTCGGATTCGAGAGCAAACGGCTTACGATACGACGCGCGAATGTTGAAGAAAGAGCAAAGTCGAAGAGGAAGAGCTCTTTCAATAACAATAGATACGAGTGATTCAAGAGGAAGGTTTATAAGGATAAAACGAAAGGGTAGGCAGGGTTAAAGTAGGTGTACGCGAACGAAGTCGCACTGGGTCCACTGGAGTTAATGAATAATTCATAGTTTTATTTATATTTATGTTTTAAGTACATAATGGATAGTAATTAATTTTCTGTACAAAACATTTACACATTTAATAAATATTAAAATTAAATTTAACTTACATCACAGCCGTTAAACCAACATCAACAAACAAATAAGCATAACTATCTTCATGAAAATATGCTTCAAACTCCCATGCACTAACATACATTTCTATAAGATGTTCATCTCTGCAGTGAGCTATATTTTCTGG
This sequence comes from Blastobasis lacticolella, assembly GCA_905147135.1. Lineage (NCBI taxonomy): Eukaryota > Metazoa > Arthropoda > Insecta > Lepidoptera > Blastobasidae > Blastobasis > Blastobasis lacticolella. Next base: position 8,862,242 of record LR990045.1, on the reverse strand, counting down.
AAAGATAAATGTTATTAACATAAGATGCAGATAAAATTCTGAGTGAAATTACTAAAAATCTAAAACTTTTTACCTGTAACAATCTGCTTCAACCTGTACTCTTTGTTCAAACCGTCAAGAATTGAAGAGACAGTCTTTGATATCTCGTTCATAGGCCATGTTAGGATCACTGGTTGGGGCCCAGGTTGCAGCTTGGCTAGTGCTTGCAGCTGCTGGTCTAGAGTTTTCACACCTATGCACATTGGTGTTATATTATAAGTGTATTCAGATAAACTAACACTATAGATATATAAAATCAGATAAGCATAAGAACAGTCCTTATTTATATTTTTAGTGTAGAGTATCAAATAAAAAAAATGTGATAGAGTAACCAACCATCCACAACATCCTTTAGACTTTCCAGGGCTTCCATGAGGCTTTCAGTAAGCGGTTCGAGTTGCTGGGGGTAATAATCATCATCACACTCGTGAACTTTTAAGGATGATATGGCTTTGCACAACTTGGTACCCTTATCACGGACTCGTATCCAGTCGGTCAGCTGTCTGTGTAAATTGGATATATGGACATACACAGTCTTGGAGACACCAGTCGTTTCCTTATTTGGGGAATTAATCTCTACAAACAGAACAAAAAGGTAAGTACATACATGTTTTGAAATTCATTGGTTGTGGTCATAATAATTTATTCCATAAACCTTTCGGAGAAAAATGATTTGGCGGTGGTTCCATAGTTTTCGAAGGTGTTTTAGACATGTTCTATTCTTTGTTTAATTAATAAAATAATAAGACGTTTGACAATACAATATTTATATTCTTTCGTGGTATTGTTGGTAAAAATTAAAGTTCTAATTTAGACGAATTAACGATTACATCGGATCACAGCATCAGATTCAAAACAAAAACATAACCTCATTCATTCACACACTGATAACCTCAAAAAATAAACAGTCAAACTTTTTTAATTCATCATTTGTCTAAAGAATGCCAAACCATGCAGCCTCGTCTTTTATAAAAAAAATGTAGCAAAATATTAGCAATATCTTAGTGGTCTGTGATTTTGATTGATAGTTGAGATTGACAGTGACAATAGATGACTTGTTTCGACACTTCACCAACGCGAACGTTGCCAACTCAGTGGAATTTCCACTAAATCTGATGGTTTAGACTTTTAGCGGATGAATTTTAGTTTTAGTAACTAGTGGATTTTTCTAGTGGCTTTGGTTGTTTTAGTTTGTGGTAAGGTTCAGAATTCAACCACTAGCACGATTTGCATATTTACAAGTAATAACTGAAACGTTTACGTTACAAGTGTATATTTTTTTATGTGTTCTGAGTATTGCCTATACTCAGAACTAAGGTTTGTCAATGAGGAGTTTTCAGTTTGTTTTAAAAAGCATCAATAGATGGCGCTCCTACAATTCTGGTATTTTTTTAAATCTGTATGATTTTGGCAGTGATATCATGCAGCCACCTAATACTAAACCTAAAAATAAAATGTTTATTAAAATAACCATCACTTTTAAAGGTTGAAATAAATGTACAAAGACATATTTATATAAGAGGCACTATGTTCCATTTTATTACAACCTCTAAAATGGTTGAAAACTATTGATAAATACAATATTATCCAATACAAGGTACCCAGTGTTTCTATCCCCTTTGCTAAGAACCTTTTTCAAGCGATTATCAATGAGGAGTTCTCCAGTAGGTATTGATAGTTGGTTTCAAAAAGCAGCAATAGATGGCGCTCCTACAATTTTGGTAATCTTTTTTAATCGTTATGATGGTGGCAGTGATTTCATGCAGCCGATTAATATGTAACTTACAAAATAAAATGTTTATTAATATAAACATAACTGTTAAAGGTTGAACGACAGGTAAAAAGAAATATTTATAGAAGTTGGCACTATGTTCCATTATTATTACAACCTCTAAAATGGTTGAAAACTATTGACAAATACAATATTATTCAATACAACGTACCCAGTGTTTATATCGTGTTTGCTAAGAACCTATTTGAAGCGATTATCAATTACCAAAATTGTCGGGGCGCCATCTAGTGAGTGGTTAGGAATGCTTTAGATACCTATTGGAAAACTCTTCATTACCAAAATTGTCGGGCCGCCATTTAGTGAGTGGCTAAGAAATCTAAGAATGCTTTAAATACCTATTGGAAAACTCATTTCTTGAATAATTTAGATTTTTTATTCTGTAAAAACAGAAATAGTGGAAGAAGCCGATTTTTCCAAAGTCTTTAAGATTGATTTTTTAGTACCTACTAAACAAAAATAAACTATAAATTTATAATATAAATTAAAATATTGGTATTTTATTTTGAAATTTTATTTAGGATTATCTGTCTGGCATAATATGTTAGTGGTTTTCCTGGTGGTTTGAGGGATCGCCGAATTTAGTGGTTATCTGGTGGATAACGATATCACAATTTGTTTATTCGATAAAACAAAGTTGGCAACACTACTTCACTTTGTTAGTCCGCGGCGAAGGTGGTGATCGGCAGCGACTATACGAACGACTATACTTTCGAAATCTTCAAAATATTGCTTTTATTTGATAAAGAAACGTAATATAAAGCATGTCCGGGCCAATACAAGACGTTGTTGAAGAAGATGCCGCAGATTTACAGTTTCCTAAAGGTAACTTGTAATAATACCCTGTGTTATGATTTGGTTGTAGTGCTGTTTTTGTTTGAATTCTGTGGTTTTATGTATACTCAGAAATGAGCTAGGTATGTTCTAGTTATAGGGAAAGAAAAAACTTTTGTGTCGTTCCGTAAATGAATTACTTATGTTTTAGTCTGAAAGCATTATCGTCATCATCATCCTGGTGTTAAATCCCGGTACCGGTCCCGGTTTCGTTCTCGCGCGGCACGCAAGGGCCCGGGGTCCCCTGGTCAGCAAGCATTAAGTCTCTAAAATGGGTTGGAGTGTAGCAAAGGGGGCACGGGTGTCTTTTCTCGATTTTTCTAAGTTTTTTTAAGTTGCACCCTTTGGTATCCTCTAACCCTAAAATGTTATGTTGCAGAGTTCGAAAATGCCGAAACACTACTTATATCTGAAGTTGACATGCTACTGGAACATAGGAAAGCCCAGAATGAGTCTGCTGAAGAGGAACAAGAATTCTCAGAAGTTTTTATGAAAACACTAACATACACTAACATGTTTAAGAAGTTTAAAAATAAGGAAACTATAGCTGCAGTAAGAAAGTAAGAGAATTATGTTTATTTATTATATATTATGTCACGCCGTCGTGATAGCGTCGGTGGCTGAGCGGTTAGAATATCTGGCTCGTAAGCCAGAGGTCCCGGGTTTGAATCCCGCTCTGGCCATGTACCAATGATTATTTTCTGAGTTATGTACATTAGTTGAATACTAACTGATGCTCTTATGGTGAGGGAAAACATTGTGATGAAACCTGCACATTCAGGAGACTGGATGTGTAACCATGATCCAATCTGGTCAGGTTCCCCTGGTTGCACGGTCATGGAGGTCAGATGGCAGTCGCTCCACTGTAATTACCAGAGCTGCCAAATCCTGGATCATGGTCAAGGTGGACCCCGGGCCCTCATGCGCGAGAGCACAACCGGGACATTAACGCCAAGATGAAGATGATGATGATATTATGTTACAACTAGAACAAATTAAATCTATAATGTATTTTATAGATTTAATTTGTTACATTATTTTATATATTATGTATAATGTATTTTATAGGTTTAATTTGTTCTAGCCCAATATTTTCATGAAGGAAAATCTTGATTGTAGAACCTTTGTTTTCAGTCTTCTCCAATCTAAGAAATTGCACAAGTTTGAGGTGGCAAGTCTTGCGAATTTGTGCCCGGAGACTCCAGAGGAAGCTAAGGCTCTCATACCATCTTTAGAAGGAAGATTTGAAGATGAAGAATTGAGGATATTACTAGACGACATTCAAACAAAGCGTAGTTTACAATATTGAAAGACTGAAGTTATCAAATTAAGTGGTTGATATGGTTCAATTTTATTTTCAATAAAATTTACCTTTGGTACAATTTACAAAATTGCATCAAAGTAGTGCGGTTTTACTTGTACTGTGTATAGTAATAATTTTTTTTACTATTATGATGTAAAGAAGTTACTTAATAAGAACTAACCATCTTACACAAATTTTGTTTTTTTGTAACACCTTTGTGGCAAACAAAACATGTACCAATATTTAAAGGGCCGGAGCATGTACAATACTCACACATCCATCCCAATAGGTAAAGTCACACAATTTTTATACCGCTAAGGTAACAAACAAGCTTAATCACTTATGAACTGCCAAATGGTAAGCAGCCTAAGGACATTTGCAATACCTACCGGGGGCATCAATCCCCACTCTTGGGTCATGGTCCGGTTCAGTTGTGCAATCAACTGAACTATGGAAAAAATATTTTTTCCGAAGTCCAGCCCATAGGCAAAGATTGTCACTCCTATTTTTTTTAATGTTATACGGCAGACAAACAGGCAAGCGGGCCACCTGATGAAAAGTGGTGATGCTGACACAGTAAAAACTAAAAACCTTTTCACACCACTTTCATTAAGAACTCCAAAAGAGAACAGGGATGTAATGAAAGTGGTTTTATTAGAATCTGAGTTAAATTTGGATTATCAGTAGTAGAGAAAGAAGCGTTAAAAGTGGCAGTGATCACCGCTTGGTAAGAGGCACATTGAATATTAATCCACAGCTGGAAAGATCGAGATTGATGAGGTCCACGCTCCGGCCTGTACCCATCCAAATCCAAAACCCCGAGAGCTTTCAACTCGAATTACAAAATCGCTAGGAGAGTGCGTCGACGTGGACGACTATAATAACAGGTTCGTGGAAACTGTCTATACGGTTGGGTCAAAGTTTTATAAGGCCTGCCGTACAAACAGAACAAACAAAATCTCTGACGATACCCTCAAACTCATCGAAGAAAGACGCGGAATGACTCTGCAATCCCCTGATGATGTCTCTCAATTTAGGCGACTTAATCGACAGATCTCTAAGTCTCTGACTCGCGACATACGCCGCTTCAATACTACCAATATTGAGGCGGCGATCGAGCGGAACAAAGGCTCTAAAGTCTTTACGAGAGATCTGTCGATTGGACAGAGCCAGTTGACGAGACTGAAAACGGATGACGGCAGAGTTGTTTCGACCAAGTCCGAGGTTCTGAGGGAAGTCGAGAGGTTTTATGGACAGTTATACACGACAACACGGGCACCTGTTACCAGTATGGCAAAAGACCCCAGAGCCAAGTTGACCCGACACTACACCGAAGATATCCCGGACATCAGCCTGTACGAGATTAGTATGGCTCTCAAACAGCTTAAGAACAACAAGGCGCCGGGTGATGATGGAATTACGGCTGAGCTTCTGAAAGCTGGTGGCAAACCTGTGCTTAAGACCCTTCAGAAGCTGTTCAATTCCGTCATCCTCGAGGGCAAAACGCCGGAAGCATGGCACAGAAGCATAGTGATATTGTTCTTCAAGAAAGGTGATAAGGCTCTCTTGAAGAACTTCAGACCAATATCGCTACTGACCCATGTCTATAAGCTGTTTTCGAGAGTCATTACGAATCGTCTCGCACGCAGGTTTGATGACTTCCAGCCTCCCGAACAAGCCGGATTCCGAAAAGGTTTTAGTACCATAGACCACATACATACGCTGCGGCAGGTTGTACAGAAGACCGAAGAGTATAACCGGCCATTATGCTTGGCGTTTGTGGACTATGAGAAAGCCTTTGATTCGATCGAAACTTGGGCGGTGCTCCAGTCTCTACAGCGGTGCCAAATTGACTATCGATATATCGAAGCATTGAAGTGTTTATACAAAAACGCCACTATGTCAGTTCGTCTCCAGGACAAGACCACAGAACCTATTCAGCTGCAGCGAGGTGTTAGACAAGGTGATGTCATATCTCCGAAGTTGTTTACCGCTGCACTAGAGGATATCTTTAGGCTTCTGGACTGGGACGGACTTGGCATCAATATTAACGGCGAGTACCTCACGCACCTCAGATTTGCTGATGATATCGATAGTCATGGCTGAAACCCTGGAAGACTTGGGCAAAATGCTCGATGACCTCTGTAGTGCCTCTCAACAAGTAGGTCTTAAAATGAACATGGACAAGACGAAAATTATGTCGAATGTCCATGTTGTGCCTACTCCAGTGACAGTTGGAGGCACTCCACTTGAAGTTGTTGACGACTATACATTCCTAGGACAAATAGTCCGGCTAGGTAGGTCCAATTTCGAAAAAGAGGTCAATCGACGAATCCAACTCGGTTGGGCAGCGTTCGGGAAGCTACGCCACATATTTTCGTCCCAATTACCGCAGTGTCTCAAGACGAAGGTCTTTGACCAATGTGTGTTGCCAGTGATGACTTACGGAGCTGAAACGTGGCCACTCACTATGGGCCTTATAAGAAAGCTCACTGTTACCCAAAGGGCAATGGAAAGAGCTATGCTCGGAGTTTCTTTGCGCGATCGAGTCAGAAATGAGGAGATCCGCAAGCGAACCAAGGTCACCGACATAGCTCTAAGGATTGCCAGACTGAAGTGGCAGTGGGCAGGGCACATAGCTCGAAGAACAGATGGCCGATGGGGCAGTAAAGTTCTCGAGTGGCGACCACGTACCGGTAGACGCAGCGTGGGTAGGCCTCCTACAAGGTGGACCGACGACCTGGTAAGGATCGCAGGTACCAGCTGGATGCGGAAAGCACAGGACCGGTCTTTGTGGAGATCTCTGGGGGAGGCCTATGCCCAGCAGTGGGCGTCTTCTGGCTGATGATGATGATGATGATGATGAGAGAAAGAAGAAGACAGAGAGCACGCGCAGTAATACCGCTTAAAATTTCCATTCTAGAATAACAATACCGGTTGCATTCTGATCTATGAGATAAGTGCTTTCAAAGTGTGCGAGTATTGTACCTACCAAAAACGACACCGAACGTTTAATTTTATATATTTCATGGGTTTCTTACTGTGATAACTCGATATTCCACGATATTGTCACGGATCAACTGGGTCGTCAGGAGGTACCCGATAAGAACTCGAACAGAAGTATATTAAAAAAATGTTATATTAATGTTTTAGATAGCTGAACATGTGCCTAAAAAGAAAAAAGTAGTGGATTTCTCTTTATTATAGGGTTACTCCTCGTTCTGTATGTATGTATATGTATAAAAAAATTCCTCTATGACTTACATACCAAATTTCGTGAAATTAATTAATAGGGGCGCGATTTTATCACCCCGGGGTCACGAAATTATAATTTTTTTATAATTTAGATAATATATAAATTCCTAATAATATTTTTACAAATAATATCTATAAGTAGTAGGTAGCTGTAGATAGGTAGGCACTGTAGCCAGATTAAAATAATCATCAAAGCCACGGGCGTATTCAGGTTTTGGTTTTGGGAGGAGGGGTTCAACATATAAATATCTATCAATCAAAATTTTCAATTTTTGGGTAATAAAGCAATTATTATTAAAGAAAATTAATGTATTAGCGAGTTCGGAAATTTTGGTATTTTGGCTGTAAAAATCACGCGGCGCAGGCGGAGTGAAATGATTTCGGGGGGGTTTAAACCCCCTGACCCCCCCCCCCTCGCTACGCCTATGATCTTAGCCTTAATGTCTCGGTTTTGCTCTCGAGGACGAGGACCCAGGGTCGACCTTGACCACGATCCATGATTTGGCGATTAGGTAATTACAGTGGAGCGACTACCATCTGACATCCGTGATCCTGCTACCAGGGGAACCTGACCAGATTGGATCATGGTTACAAATTTAGTTGAATTTGCAGGTTTCATCACGATGTTTTCCTTCACCGTAACAGCATCGGTTAGAATTTAACTAATGTAGGGGAAGGTGGCCTAAAACGGGTAAGTTTCGCGCGAGGATAAAAAAAAATAGAAATGTAGTCAATATCTTAGCTTGATTTAGTATATAAGATAGTATGTTTATTAAACTTGAAAATAAAACACTATTTTAAAGTATTTTCTATCAAATATTTTATCAATAGGAAATATCAGAAACCTCTAAAAAACCCGTTTTGCCCGCATATGAGCCTAAAACGGGTATCTGATTAGGGCAAAACGGGTAGACGTCTTAAGTTTTAGGATAGGTAAATCCAACTTAAAATCTAACAACTAGGAAAAAATACTTTACCTACCGACTATAGTTTATCATTTCGACTGTAAGCATTTAACATTTTGTTTACTGTTAAAATGCAAACTTAAAAACCTCAACCACCTAACAAAATCGACCTTTCTATTGATGTAATATTAATAGCTACAGGAGTATTACTTTGAGGTATTTTTACAATATAGATTGAAATAACAAGTTCTTCATATGACACATATTTTTGTAAAGTAATTAAAACTTTAAAATAAAAGGTAATCAGATATAACTCCCTACCTAACGAACTGTCCCTATTCTTTTGCATAGGCTTGAGAACCTAGGTTTAAGAGGATCTTTTCATGGACTGCTACGGGATTATTTGTGTGACCGTAGACAAGTGGTTAAAGTCGGAACAGAGTTAAGTGCACAAGAAACCATTATTTATGGGGTTCCTCAAGGAAGCGTTCTGGGCCCGACACTGTTCCTTGTGTACATAAATTCTCTGTGTGCTATGAAATTACAAAATGGCTATGTAATCTCATACGCAGATGATACTGCTATTGTTTTTCATGGCAACACATGGGACAGTGTTAAGAGGTACACTGAAGCTGGCTTAAGTAAAATAGCATATTGGCTGGATAACAATCTGCTAACTCTAAACACAACCAAAACAAATTATATATGCTTTACCAAGTACGACCGGACTCAACCATCAGCGGATTTTCATATAAAAATTCACAAGTGTGAAACAACATCTAGTTCTACTTGTTCATGTTTGAAAATAGACAAACTGCAGTTTACTAAATATCTTGGCGTATTTGTTGATCAGAGATTGTCCTGGCATAACCATACGGAATTAATTATGAAAAGAATACAAAAACTAATATGGACATTTAAAACCTTACGCCACATAATTCCTGAATCTCTAATTAAACAAATATACGTTTCCCTAGCTCAATCAATAATATCCTATTGTATACCAATATGGGGAGGAGCTACAAAGACAAAATTTCTAGAATTAGAGCGGGCACAGAGGTCTCTCTTAAAAGTAATGTTCTTCAAACCTTACAGATACTCCACTGAGAGCCTGTATTCAACATCAGATCTTTTAACTGTAAGGAAATTATACGTGCTAAACATTGTTCTAAAGAAACATATATCTCTACCCTATGAAAAAGACAGAGTTCAAAACAAAAGAAGGAATTATATAGTGGCTCAGGTACCTATTACTAAAAGCACATTTGCCAGAAGGCAGTTTGACAATCAATCAGCTCAACTATATAATAAAGTAAACAAACAACTAAATATTCATCCTGCAACTTACCATGATTGCAAAATGACTTTGATAAAATGGCTTAAAACAAAAACACATGAAGAAGTGGAGGATATGGTAAAACAATAAATTGAACAAAATTATAAATATACGTAGACAAAAGTTACTTCGTTTAAACTCATACGCACGCACACATACACACACACGCACGCACCAACGCGCGCACATACACACACACACTTTTACTTTTAATAAATTTATTATATTTTTGGTATTTTACTAACTACTGGAACTATATAACACTTAATAGTATAACATATTTTTTGGCTATGGAAGAGCGGAATCTTTTAATACAAGCAAATCCATGCTTAAAAAGAGATTCCGGTTACTGAATATTGTAATAGATGTTAAGTTGCTGAAATAAAGCTTATTATTATTATTATTATTAACTCTTAGTCTTAATTTAAAGATAGCTAGAAGATAATTATAAAGGTTTTCGACTAATCAAGGAACACACATCCTAATATTTTTTAAGAAAAGCACAAAAATACTTTTGTTAAACATACGTCCGCCATTAAGCAGCTCCGGTGCCCGAGCAAAACGGATCGAAACTCGTCATCATTCGGCTTCTCTCGGAACATGCACCCGTCGGCACTACTTATTGACATGGCAGCGAACGAGCTCTCACCCGTTTTAGGCCACCTTCCCTACATCACTCAGAAAAGTCATTGGTACATGGCCGCAGCGGGATTCGACCCCGGTACCTCTCGCTTACGAGTCGGATACTCAACCGCCCGGCCACCGTCGCTCTAGCTGTAGGTTGATAGGCACTGTAGCCAGATAAATATCCTAAGTTTAGATATAGAGATTGGCCGTTAGGGGCTCGGTATATGCCAACTCTACCCTAAGTGCGTAGCACAGAAATCAAAATAAGATATTATTTTGAGTCTTAATAAGCCTTTGATGTATATGTCGCAGCCAAATGGTTAAATTAGCCGGTTAATTAAACGGCTAGCTATTTAAGCAGTTATTTAATTTAAAATTGGCCAAATTCATTAACTTTGAAAGTAAAGTCAAATGAACGATATTGCCTCGAGTTTACGGAGCTCTTCCATTCATTGTCATAATGCTAACCTAAACTAACCGAATAGAAACCTAATGCAAACTATTATTATACTTTGAAGTTATTGTGGGTAGGTTAGCATTGGAACAATGTGTGGAAGAGCTGTGTAAACTCATGGCAATATCGTTCTTTCAACATCAATTTAAAATCTTATGAAACTAGCAAATTTTCAACTAAATAATTGCTCAAAAAGCTAGCCGTTTAGTTAACCGACTAATTTAACCATCCGGCTGCGACATATATAACTTAAGCAACATTCATCATTTTAGCAACTGTAATGTCAGATAATTACACCTAAATTTAGCGTAAGCGAAAATATTTTTCTGTATTTTGAGTGGTGCGTAGGTTACTCTGTGTATACTACTGCTCTTAATCTCCACTCTTCCAAATTTAAGCGCCCGCCACAGAACCTATCGGAGGACACTATCTTATACCTTCTCGAGGTCAACGAACACCATGAAATCACTTACGTGTAATATATGATTCGGGCGCCGCGCCGCCTCATATATTGTAGGTACATCGGGATGAAGTCGTTCGTCTATACTACTAATTGTGTAAAGTTGATATTTTTTATGTTTGACAAGACAGGGCATTTGACCGCCATCTCACCTGTTGGTAAGTGACGATGCGGCCGAAGATGGAGCATGCCCGTCTTGGAACAGCCTATTCACTCTAGCCTTGATGGCGTCCAGATTATATTGATCAGGGAACACACTCGTAGGCAATGTGTTACATTCCTTAGCCGTACGCATTATAAAATTCGAACCAAAGCGGCTCGTGCGAATAGCTAAATGATCTACGACATAAGGATGAAGCACTCGCCCGATCACGTCTCCCGATGGCGGGGCGGGGCCGGCGGAATGAGGTTGTGCAACTGCTTCGCACACTCTCCGAAATGTAACCTGTAGAAGACCGACAGGGGCGCAACCCTAAGCCGATGCTCGAGGCTCTGCAGCCCAGCTTTAATCAACCGAGGGTCACAAATTATGTTTCCACTGAATCCAAAGCCGCCAGTTGATATTTGACTGATCCATCCCAGAGGTGACAGCAGTACTCCATTCAGGATCGGACTTGTGCTTGATATAACTAAAGCAACAGCTTTGAAATGAAGTACCGCCTAACCTTCAACAAGATACCAAGATTTTAGCTGCGGTGTTTGCTTTGGATTCGATTTACTGACCGAAGTTGAGATTTGTAAAAGAAGCTGTAGATTATTGGTAATTTCCACAGGAACATCCCGAAAAGTTGGAGTTAGATGGAATGAATGGACTCCTTTTGGCGAAAACAAACACGCCTGAATTTTGGTTGCGTCGAACGCCACCTGATTTGGCTTCGCCGCTATCAGATTATGTTTGAGTTGGCTCCTTCACGCAAAATTTACTGAACGGAATTTGATGAAATTTGGCAGAAATGCAGCTTTAGCTCATAGTAGCACAAAGGCAACTTATCCCGATCTTCAATATGGTCCCCGCGGGAACGGTTCCGGAACTTAAGATAGTGAAAGGTTTATACACTGGGATTTCTCTAGTCATTATTTACTTTTGCAGGTAAGTAGAATAAAAAACCTTGTGTTAAATCAGTCTGTATATTGGATATGTCTGCAATACAGCAAGATACATTACAGTGAAGTGATAAAATATTGGAAACAAAAATAGTAATTAGATTTCCTTCTCTGAAACAAAACTATAATAAAACCATTCTTATTATTACTTAAAAGTATATTGATGTTAATTAATGCCTCTACATAAACAAGCCTTTTGCGTAGCACTGAATGTAAAAAAACTAAAAGAATTTTTTTATCAATAACCTCAACAATTTTAGATAACTAAAACTCAACAATCCTTCGATAATTTTCTTATTAGCTAATTTTGTTGCCTAAACATTATTCATTAACAATATGCCAGACAAAAGGCTTGCTTTCATATAAACTTATCTCAATGGGCACTTTTGGTTTATTTTAATGTTAGTATTTAATCTAATATCATAATAATAAAAATTACAAACTTATCCATCCATCTATAAAAGAACTATCAAATCTAAGATACTAGCCAAATTACTTTATGGTACATCTTGCATATCTTCTACCCTGACATGTACTTTAAAAAAACATATCAATACATCTGTTCGGGACGATGAAACATCAGACATATTTATTTACCGTCTACCCACACATTGTGGTCATTAACAGCTAATAATTTTCGGGCCACTTACTAAACCTTAAATGTAACATTGGGAGCGGCTTACAAAGATTCTAAATTACAACCTGGACCTGTGACATAATTAGTATTGTAAATCTTATGTAAAGTAAGATGGTTCGAGGCCGTGTGAGGAGTCTACAAGCAGCATGGAAGCAGTCGGGAGGCAACGAAGCCGAGTTATACGAAGGCGAGCGAACACAGGAAGCATGTACTCGTGAATAACAGTCCTAAGAGTGATCAAAACATGGATTACGGGGTCTTAGTATATCTTTATATTACAGCTAAATATTGCACTTATTTCAAAAACATTCTACATGAAATCCGGATTTTAAATACTGGCTCGGTTTCACTTTCACGTCAAATGTGATTTGCACGGGAGTATTATCATTATGTACTGCATCTGTTACTAGTTCATGAGAAATTAAGTAGAAATAGCAATACTGTCGTAGTGCGCAACCACACTGGTATACTTCATGGACGTATATGAGCGCTATTGCAAAGGCATAAGGCGCATGCGTGTATACATTAGCGTGTCTACACATTACACTTTTGAATTTATATTACTTTTGATTGTATGTCTGGTACTACATTATATTTATACACGATTTGAATTTCGAAGCGGAACGTTTTATACGGCAGTCACCCTGTTGTGGTCACAAGTCAGTCGGAGCTCGCACCTACGCTCACTACTCAGCACCGTCGGGACGACTCCACAGCTTGCGAGCACTGCGACTCACGAAAGCCGCAGTACCAAAAGCTGTCGAGCCACTAACAAACAACACATACGTTCATTCGCTTACATATCACAATCATTTACTGTTTATTCAATATATAATCACTACTGTACATCAGCAACTCGAAACGTTACAATCACAATGTCCTACAATTCGTGGCTCTCAATAAATTTTGATTTGAGCAATGAAAGATTTAAAAACTCTTACATTCCAAAGGTGAGCCATCCAAAATATATATTTTATATATATATTTGCCGTCAAAATTTACAAAAGGTTTTAAAAAATAATTGCGTACGTCCAAAGCAGATCTAACTATTTTATTTTTTTGTGTAAGTTGTCAACATTCTACATTATCAGTCAGATAAAATGCAATTTGGCCTAGAGAGTCCCAACTAGCTTCCCCTAAATAAAATCATTATAAAACAAATACCTTGCAAACCCACACTAAGTGATACAGATATTCTGACAGTTCCAGGCTCAGGTACAGCACCTACAGAACTAAAGAGGTTTGCAAGTGGTATAGTCGGATTTGCTTATTATTATGAGATATTTTACCTTGTCATCACAGTAGGCACAAATAGAGGACCCTAAAATTTACTAGATCAAAAATTGTCAACATACCTGTATCATTACATGAGTGTTGAATAAAAGTTCAGTCTGTTCTCTTTCTCTATCAAATTTCGCATTTTAAAGCTCATTCGTAAAAAATCGATCTAGTTACCGTGTCGGTACGAATTACCCAGGCCCTTCCGTAATTTTGGTCCTAAAATCCTTTTTAAAACAAAAAAACAATCTAATTTGTAGAGAATTAAACGTAATTTAATTTAAAATGTCACTTTTACTATCTGTTTCTGATGTATAAAGTGTTTATGTACATAATTATAATACATAAAATGAGATCAAAGTGATCCAGTCATGCGATGAGAATTAGAAATGATTGATGCACAAAACTTATACAAAAATAATGTTGGTAAGTTAATTTCTGAAAATAAAAAAGTATTTCATTACTATACATTCTAACAATAGATGATTTTTCGGGTTTTGGTAATATGTATGTAACATTGCAGTTGTTTGGACTGCTAGAGTAACAAATAATGATTTAATTGTACTGTCATTGTACAAACTACGCGGCGATATAAACGAAATTCCTTTGGTTACTTTCTTTATGATAAATTGTACATAATGAGAAACAAAAATTTTGTCTCACTCACAGTTCAATAGAAATTGACAAACATCCGTATGCTACCAAATAACCGTCGTCAAATAATAAAATACGATGATTTATTATTGTCATAGCAGATAAAGATGTGTATGAAGATTTAAAAAGTCAATTTTTGCTCTAGTGTCAACAACAATATTACAGTTGAGGAGATATGAAATCAATGGATTGTGTTGCCATACGTTATTGCAGTGCTGTTTTACTAATGATTAAGTCGTACAAATAAATCACTGGAGTAAGTAGATGGTTTTCTGATTTAATTGATAACTAGAATGTCACAGGGATGATATTTGTCCAACTTTATCATTTCAGTGATCACAATGGTGTTATGTATAAGTTGACATCGTAGTAGTCTTTAACATTTTGATTTCTATAACGATGAACAGCACGTGGACAGGTACCATCAAAACATCGAAGACTAACAGACCACATCGCGTTTCCGCCGGCGATACCGTAAGTAACATCCTTTCGAGTAGCCACAGAAAACAAATTATGTATTTGTTATCTGAATCATATCTTCAAAACATATTAAGAGCAAATAAAAATAACATACATGCAGCCCTGAAGTGAATTATACATTCAATCGACTAAACCTCAAAGTTAACGAATATGTAGCTCGAGACTGGATTTCGGGGGATAACTATGCAGAACAGACAACATAAGAAGAAAGTTACGTGGAAAGTAGCGAGTAAGCTGCTGCGACAAGAAACTGAGAGACAACATAAGAAGGACAGCTGAAGGTTACGAATACGCTGCTTACGACTGGATATCGCAGAAAAACTAAGAAGAATAGCTGATAGATCGAAAGACAACAAATCATGAATACCAAATTAGCAGAGCTCTCCGAGGGACTAATCACGGCAGTCAATATCCTTCTTAAATATATTACACACCAAGTGTAGTATCTGTCCTACGTCATACTGGCTCGATGTATGAATTCTTGTCGGCTTTCGAACTCCTGTCGCTCCCATCCTGACTGCGACAGTCCTACATTCTTCTTCGCATCTACGTACGCACTGGTATCTCGGCTGGAGGTAGCGCAAATCAATAGGGGATGGGGTGCGGTATCGCCTAAGTTCAACAACTCTCACGTTTGAGGCAGTATCCGGAGCCAATCAGTTCTTTAGGTGATACCCGTGCCATCCACTGGGCTCGGTTTCCAAAATACAAGTACAGACGACGGAACAACCGATGTGGGCAATGCGATACCTGGTTCTTGCTGATATGACCTACATACACCCTTGCAGAAGCATTTCTGGCTGGTGTTGTAACCGAACGGAACGAAAATCGTCGTGAATCATGAACCAACAAAACCCATCAGCACCATTGTTGGTTACCCAATGCAATGTTCTCGCACTAAGTTCCCTCCAATTTTGCATGGCATCGGACGGTCCTTATTTACAGCATCGCCGACGTGTGATCGCACAGCGCCGCTATACCTTAATAATACATCCACATCAAAGTCAAATACCAACAAGTAAACGAACATCGTTACCATCTTTATCCGATTCGTGATTTGGAGAGGTTAAATTGAATTACGAAAATATTGTTCAGCGAAAAATTCACTTAAAATGTTTAGCGTCTATTTCACTTTGTATATTCTACATTATGCCTAGATTCCTATGGTTCCTAGGCACAGGTAATCGTGTACAATTCAATAGTAGCTCTAGCAGGTAAGGGCTTACCTTTGACTGTAATTGATTGCGTTGTCTTTGACTTTGATATGGATGGCTTGGTGCTTGGCTGGGACTGGGCGGTCAGTGTGGCGCTGGTGGTGGCGAGTGTGGCGGCGCCGGCTGCAAAGGCTGGAAAGCCGACCCCAGCGACGGCCGCAGCGTGAACCCTGGCTTCATCGCGGATACCGGCTCCGGGTACGCCTCGCCGGCCTTCAGGCTCACCTGACATAGACATAGACATAATTTTATTGGTAAAAAATGTTTACAAGTCATTATTTGTTGTTACCTAGGTACAATAGGTTATATCCATAGGTTATGTCCTGGCGAGATATTATTATTATTATTCCTGAAAGTCAGGGAATTGTAACAACTGATATGTCTGTATCTCACTATCCTCAGCCTATTTGACATTCTCAAATATTTCATTTTGATTTACTTTAAATATTCAACCAATCGATTTTTAAAGGACATTGTGGAGTTTTTCATATCAGTCGGTAGACAAAGCAGGTGGCCCTGATGGAAAGTGGTCACAGTAACACTGGTCAGGGGTAATACCAATGCGTAATCAACCTTTAAAACCTTGGGACACGCGTTTTGAAGTATTCGTTTTAATTGGCATGGCATATTTTTTCCTATCGTATATTTTAAACCCAACCTGCGGTCTTGCAACGCCAGGTATCATCCTTACTTAATCAGTATTCCACATAACATAACCAAGCCTTAATTTAAATAAAAATTTTATCATACACATTGTCAAAGAGTGGAATTCCCTGTATGCGCGTGTATTTCTAAGAGAACATAACTCGATCGAGCAGTGCTCGGTCGCGATTGTTAACGCGAGAATTCGTTGTAGTGTTGGCTTCAATTGAATATTATTTTATTAAACGACATTATTATTGATAAAATAAAAGTACTTGTACGTAACTAAGGTTGCTTAATAACAAACAAGCAACGCACGCAGAGTCCAAGAACTGATGGGTGACCATTTCAGACTTTGAGGCTAGTCAAACTTCAGCACCGCCACGAGTTCTAATGCCGATGGTGAAGCGAGTTTGACCAAGGTCTTCCGCTAGAGACCTTAGGAATAGTTGAACAGTTTCTGGCACCACGTGACAGTTTTTAACAGAATAAGAAACCGTAATGGCCACCTTAATGGTGTCTAGTCGGAAATGCCTGTCTAGTCTAATATTTAAAAAAGTCGCTGACTACCTTCCTTCTCCATCATCAGATCAACTGACTAATATTGAATTTTCATAAATTTACATGTGTATGAATTATCTGGAAGTGGGTCAGATCCCAGGTTATTCTCAGGGTCTGATGATAAAATCAGGTGGCGATGAATTTTTAAAAAGTGAAGAAACAGTAGATTATTACGCCTACTAATGGCATAATGTCCCACGCTGGTATGGAAAATCTAATGCACTTGAACACAATCTGAACAGCTTGGGAAGCAATTATGATCACATTATGGCAAGGATTAGATATTGGTCCTTTGCAAGGGACATGTAAACGATCTTTAAAATTCTATTCGATCTTTTAAATACCCTTTCAAAATTCAGAATAAATACAGTAGCAACCCTAGTGAGTTGGCAAGTTTAGGTAATAATTTTCGATGACGACGGGAGTGGACCTTCTGTTAGTTTTCTATTTTGTGCCCAAACCACAATATTTAACAGATTTTTATTCTCGAAACCTACCTATGACATTGATGTGACTAAACAATTTGCATATGTTACGTTCTTTTAAGAACGTATAGGAACGATCTCCCCTTTTTTGGACATATATAATGCTTATATGGCAATTACTACAATATAAATATATCTAATATAATATACAATACAATATAATATATCATGATCACATCACGCTTCCGAAGGCCTGCTGGAAGAGATATCTTTTAGAAATAAGTAGCGCCTGTTGTGCCATTTATTACTTTGCCTGTTATTCACTATGTATTTCCTGTGCACAATAAACTGTTAAATAAATAAATAAAGTGTACGGCACATTTAGGCAGTGTCTATGAAGATGTCCACCTTGGTATTGATCTATTTAGTGCCCAAACTAAGGAATAGGCCAAAAGCAAACATCTAATAATAATAATAACAAAACGAACACACCCACAGTTGATGAGCTACTCACCTTTTCACAACCATCTGGAGGCTCTCGAGCTAAGAAGCGATTTATTTGCGGCGAAGTACCCAGCTTGGAGCCGTCTGGGTCGGGAGACGAGCAGACACTTCCTCCTGCAAAACATCAATCAACCCATGTAATTTATACACACAAAACCACTTACGCAACATAGCAAGAAAAATATTAAAAGCAAACTTTGTTTCTCAAGTCCTACACTACCGGTCAGTAAGTTCTGTCTGACAACATCTACAAAATTTACGCAAAACTTGAAGCATATCCCTACAACATGCAGAGGAAGGTCAAGTCATCTCAAACCACTAGTGTTCGGTGCATATATCTATCATGTACTGCAGGGTTAACTATAAGCTGTAAGTCCGTGTGTGACCTGCAGCGAGAAGCTCCGACGAACCTCCGCTGGATAGCGAGCCCCGGGACGGTGGATCTATACCCACAACCATTAATGCTTTACACACAATATTATTATTCATTCAAGAGCACAGACTTTATCGAATGGAACAAAAATTTAATGTTTACAATTACAAGAGTGTGAAGTGAGCGAGGTATTCTCATAAAATAGGTTGTCCTTTAATTATATTTATAATGACTATTAAAAATTGATCTTATTCATGTACAATGACAGCATGACAGTGTAAGCTAATCAGCTCTCAAACGGCTTGTCACCGCACTGGTAATGATCATAACTATGTAGAAGGACAACTTTTCCCAACCACCCTTCAAACCGGTGCATAAAAAAAGATTACCCTCATAATTTTCATAGGTTTGAAGTACAAGGGAATCAGTTCACAGATAGATATTTATACACAATTTAGATATGCTGGATTTGTATACCTGAGGAGTGTGCAGTATGAAGGTCGTGAGGGGTTTGCGTGTTGACGGAGCGCCTAAGGAGCTCGGCTAGCGGCGCGCGGTGACCTTCAGGAGTTACCTGAATCATATGGAAATTTAAAGACAGGTATTTTTATAATTAAACTATTGTGGCCCTTGTAAGAATCTGTCAGAAGGATATCATCAGCATACAGAGCAGCCATGGAGGCTGCTCATAATATTGTCTCAGAAATGGGTTGACCACAGCGACGGAGTACCCCAATGGTGACGGGGAATGGGGTTGGTGTCAGCAAGAACTGTCTCGACTATGGCTAGGAATTGTGGTACATGTCCTGGATAATGTTCTAGGTGCCACCTTGGAACTCAGGACAGTAGTTGGCACAATAACAGGACACCTCCCCCTGAACAAACTACTGTTCATGATAGGAGCTACGGACAGCCCTTTATGCAGGGGATGCCTAGTAGACGAAGAAACAGCGGCCCATGTGGTCCTGGAGTGTGAGGGACTTAAGGACCACAGGGTAAAAATCGCATTAGGAACAGGGTCCCTCCGAGAGATCTGCGAGCGTCCGAAGAGACTGCTGGACTTCTGGAGGGAGCTGGGCTGGCTAAATTAGCACGCCTTAACTACGTACAAAGGACCAAGTTTGAGTTCAAGTGCGGAAAAAGGAGCCCATTAACCTAACCTAACCTAACCTAGCCACCTTGGACCACAACGCTCAAAACACATTCAAAGGCCTTATGCATTTGCAGAAACAGAAAATGTAGCAGTTTTCAATATGTATTTAGAGTTTTCAGGACAAATATGGGGTCCTAGGTCATGCTAGAGCCTCATATTTGTCATCAAGGGGATGGGAGATGGAGCAGGGCACTAGATAAGGCTAGCTTGGGCCTCTGTGATGGTGATAGGCCCCACAAGCTCCCAACATTATGTAAGTATGTAACTAAATTTACATTTAACAAGAGAAAACTTGGGTTTATACCTTATCTCGTAGCCGGTCTAAGTGAGGTGTTTGGGTGCCACTAGGTGGATATAAGACCAGCCTCTCAATTTCCTGGTTGAGACCTTCTACAGATGAATGAGCTGCTCTTAGAGCCATACTACTGCTTCCAAAGCGAGACCCTAAAAAATAAAGCCAATGATTTAAAGTGGCAGTTTATTTATTAACAAGTTTATCAATTTCAGTGGGTATTTAACCAATTAAAAATGTGTAGTAGTGATATTAAATAATTTATATTTTAAGTAAACAACCTATTGTTACAAAACCTTTTTTGGTAAGTAATCTCATTCTAAAAATTCTAATGTAGGGGTAACAAGTATTATCTTTATAAGTATGTTCTTAGCATGAAAATTATTTTACCTACCTACCCTAAGGTTACATTCTTTCTCTCCTTCCCTTCCTCTCTTTCTCTCCCTCTCACCCTTACTTTCTTTCTAATCTAATCTTTGTTTCTTTATTCTTATAGCTGAGCCAGTTCACAGTGCTTTCAGTATATAGAAACCACTGCTATGCTTGCTATTCATGTTTTATTGCACTTTATCAGCTGCCGAAAAATAAAGTTACTAACCTTTCATTTTGTTCAAGTGACAATGATAACCTTCATTTCGATAATAAGACCGCATTCTAATTGATCTTAGTTTTAAGTAAACAAGAGAACTGTGATTGGAATTTCTTTTATATTATTATTTCTACTAAATTTAAGATATTTAAAAAAATTATGTTTTGTAGAAGTACTTACAATACCCAGGACTGTTAGTGTGTGAGGAGTAATCTCCAGAAGCACTAGGTTTATGTGTTCTCTGCAAACGGCTCCGCAGGAATCGATCCAATTTGTCATCATCAGACCCCCTGGAGGACCTTCCTGATTGTCCACCCCCATCATCAGTCTGAAACATTTATGCAATCAAAATAAAGGAATACATTAACATTTAGAACACAAGTGGTGCAGTGCAAGTAGGGCTAAAATGAGAGCAATTCGCTAAGAAAGCAATCCTCGGGAAAGTCTGCGACACAATAAACATATCTTTGGGTACTTCGTCCACGCAACTACAACCACTATAACAAGAGTGTCCGACAAGAAAAGTGTGCATTGTTATTTATTAGATCATTAAATATTATGTTCATATGTATTAATAATAAAAATATACATCATCATCATCATCATCATCACAGCCCATAACAGTCCATTGCAGGATTTAAGGCCTCTCCCATGAAAGGGAAAGTTATTGCAATAATCTCTACGCTTGGCAGGCGGGTTGGAGATTGCAGTGTTGTAAATATAACAATGGAAAACGCGGCTGCCCATTTCCCAGCCTACGGAGGCTCCAGACATTTTGTCTCAGAAACATTAGTCGCCTTGTACGACACCCACAAGTGTAACGGGTTAGTGCTATTCTACTCTGCCGGACACCACACGGCCAATATACATATTCCCATCTTATTTGCTCTGCCATGTTTCTGATTCCATGGAAACAATAAACATTATCCAATACACTTCACAGTGCATATTGTAACATAATATTTGCTTTACATTATTAGTGATGCTCCATGAAAACAAGATACACAATCACTTGAATACATATAAAAAGAACTACAATAACACTTCGTCTGCCTTTCTGATTATGCCCTGTCTCTTCCGTAGGTCTGCTGTAAGATATTTCTTATGAAATAAGCTGTACCTGTTGTGTTGTTTTCCTTATGTCAATATTGTATAAATGTTATTGTGCACAATAAACTGTTAAATAAATAAATAATAAATAACACTACCAGCCAATGGTACATAACAGTCATTCAATGGATTATTATTGACGACTTGAGGGGTTAATGGTCAACAGGCCAACACGCCTCTGCCACGCAAGAGGTCCCGGGTTCGATTCCCGGCCGGGCAGAAATTGAAATGATGAATTTTAATTTCTGTTACAGGTCTGGGTGTTCTATGTATAATAAGTATGTATTAAAAAAGTATTTAAGTAGTATAACAGTTATCTAGCACCCAAAGTACAAGCTTTGCTTAGTTTGGGGCTAGATGGCGCTGTGTGAATTTGTCCACGAATATTTATTGTTATTTCATTAATTTTATTATTTTCATAACTTTATTGGATAACAACATAATTGCTATTAAGCCTCTTTCTTGTAGTCAATCAGTAGACCATGCAGATAGTAAGTAGGTGCTTTTTAAAGTGTGATGATATAATGCAATTTACCTAAATACAATATGTTACATCAAGATAGAATTAATATATATTATATAATAAATACTATACATACATACATATATTTTTATAAATAAAGATACTTTTATACTATTTGTATTGACTTTTTGGCTTTAGTTGACTACCTGACCATATGCATGGAGTAGTCAGGCAATTTCTTTTATGACTGTACAATAGATGTGTCGATGAAGCCAACATGTGAATCCAAAAGGAGTCATGGACAGGGAACTGAACAATATTTATAGACAAATTTGACCACTGAACATGATTTGTAAAATGTTTTGTTTGTACAAGTAAAAAGTAGATAAACAGTTTCAAGGTAACTTTTTGTAACTACCTACTCACTAACTAAATAATATTACGACATCTTAATATTTACTCATCCATAAATCACAGGTAATGTAAGTATAACCCTTAGTTGATAATTGTTGGTGGGTGATCAATAGATTTAAATTTCCTGTAAGAATGTAAGTGCTTCAATTTTCTAATAAGATTATGAATTAACTCACTTGTGTAGACTTATCCACTTGCAATTGTTCTGCATGAAGGTAATAGTCCCTGGACCACTGTCCTTTGTGATATAGGGTGTCTAGAGATGCTGTACGTCTTATAACATTGGCACCAAACCTCCCTTTGCCTGAAACATTCGCCACAAGTTTTGTTACAGTAATGAATATTTTGTAAAATACCTATTGCTTACATACAATCCAGATACAATAGACCTAACATGTAAAATTGTATTATATCATAATAAATTCACTTGAGAATATGCAATAACAATGAGTACTCTTTGCTAGTTACCTTTGTAATTGACAGCTCCAGGGCTCCGCTGTCCCGACAGGGCGTGATCCGGGGATATTCGGCGCCATACGTTAGTCGGGGACAGGGTGGGGCTATTGGCGGCATTCTTCTTGAGCCCGCCGCTCTGCTTCAACACCGAGGACACTGGGAGAGTGGCCCGCATCGGCCCCTGCTTACTCACCGGGCAATCGGACTGCTTACGAACACGACCCGACATTTTCCTTTTTTATCACTTTACACTGGTCCTAAGCTCACAATACACTCGTGATTTGACACGCTAAAATGATCGTGTGCAAGTAAATAACCGAGCCAGATTGCCGACGCCGCACGGCTTCTTTGTACAGAGGGAAATTCTTGGGCACACGAAATTATATTTAAAATCGTAAGTAAGACGAATGCAGTCTTGTTATTGAAATAAACGAAAATTCAGTAACACGAAGAAAAATTATATAACAATGGGATATAATGTTCACAAAGCACTTATTTTATAAAAAACATAATTACAAAGCGAACCAGTCACATTTTTTCTCTCCACTACAATGGATGAATGAATGAAGCTGACAGATGACAAGACAAGGGACATCGCGCCATTCTTTTATTTCTCATTTACAAAGTTACACGATACTTTTCATACTGCTAATCTTTAGAATAATAAAAAGAAAATTTATTTTAAAATATTACAACAACGAGAAATAATCACAACAAATTAAATAATTTTACAACTTATTCGTTGGCATTGCAATTAACAGCTGATTACTCCGCCATGACAGTTGTCTATGATATGGTGTTGCCAAATCCTGTATTTAGTTTTTTTGCAAGTCGCCGATTTATCATATTTACACGTACATATTCATGCGTAAAATATTATATTCTATTGTGGGGCTCGGCAGAATACAATATAGCACAAACCCTGTTCATTGACGGGTGTCGTAAACAACAACTAATGTTAGAAGCAGACCATCCAGTACTTAAACCAGAAATTTTCTGTTGTGCATTTAACTTTGTGAATGCCAATCTGTCTACAAAATGTAGAGTAGACAGCCACGAAAATAAGATGAAACTCGGCCAAAACTTATAATCGTGATTACCTGGCAGCATTGAAATGAGCATTGACAACAAAACGAGGTTTGTACTCGACAGACTCTATAGTATAAAGACCTATGCACACTATGAATGTTGTGACCACTTACGGTCATTAAGGTGCTTCCACACCGGCGTTTGCAAATGTTGTAGTACCGCAATAAAGAAAACCGTCTGCCGCAGCATAATCACCACCCCGGAGTGCTGGGACGCCCGATCAAGTCGAGGCCGCAAAGCAGTCCCAGCAGACAGACAGCTCTGGCTCTGGCTTGCTGCGATGGGTCCTAGATGGCGGTGTAATTTTTTTTTATGTTATGCGGCAGATAAATAGGCAAGCGGGCAACCTGATTGAAAGTGGTCACATTAGCAACACCATGTCCTATCGGAAATCGGCGGAATGTCTGCTGTCCACCAGCACGTTACTTCATCCTTAATAAATCCTCATCAAACCATACCAGAGGTACTATTCGTGAGGATGAATGTAGGAGTGGCTTGTTATAGAGCTTCTACTATTTCCTAGGTAAGTTTCTCAGCAAAAAGAAATTCGTACATCAGCCTGCTGCTCCCGCGTAAAAATATTTGCATCACGTTTGCACTGAGTAGCGTCCTTGAATCTGCGCGAGCGTGATGCAAATATATTTGCGCGGGAGCAACAGAGATAGGTAGTCATCATCATCACAGCCCGTAACAGTCCACTGCAGGACTTAGGGCCTCTCCCACGAAAATGGAGGTTATTGCCATAATCCCCGCGCGTGGCAAGCGGGTAGGAGATAGCAGTGTTTAAATATAACAATGGAAAATGCTGACGCCCATTTTCCAGACTACGGAGAGTTGATCTTTTGCCTCTAAAACATTAGTCGTCTTGTACGACACCCATGAGTGTAAGGGGTTGGTGCTATTCTTCTCTGCCAGATACTACATGGCCACACACAGACAGGTAGTAACAGTAGGCTAACTGCGCAACTATTATCGAAATAATAGATTGTTCATTTCAATGGAACTTTGTTAGCAACTGAACCCATAAAATCGATGATACGTAATTACACATTGAAATCAGAGAATTGTTAACCTACAGGCCGAACGTAAGTAGCCTACAGGTCAAAGTACGAATTTCTTTTACTGAGGACTTACCTTTAGATGTTAGTCCACTGTTGAGAACAGATTAATTTTTGAAAAACTAGATACTTATTCATATTACAATACGACATCTCTATTATTTATTAGTTTCTGATGCCCACACCGATGTTTCTAAAATGTTTGTAAGCATTTCTCAAAACCGGTGTGAGACTCCTAGGCGCTGTCCTAAGTAGCAACGGTCGTACGACGGATGTCGCCTGACCAATAGTCCTCAAAACCGGCCGTCGCACGACCATGGTTCGAAAGAACGTTTCTCGCTCGTACGATTCGGATGTGGAATGAGCTCCCAGCCACAGTGTTTCCTTTGGACTATGACATGGGATCGTTCAAGAGGTATATTAGAGGTCTCTTTAGAGGCGGGCAACGCATTGGTGACTCCCTGGTGTTGCTGATGTCCATAGGCGGCGGTGACCACTTTCCATCAGGTGGCACGCTTGCCTGTTTGTCTGCTGAGTAACATAAAAAAAAATGGTCGTGGGACCGTTGCCAACTAAAATAGCGCCTAACACCTCCGAGATATTTTGGGGTAGAAAATGACAAAAACTTTACGTGGTTGAATTACTGTATCTTTTACACACATTGAAGATAACAGAATAACAGGAAAAATACTTTACACATAAAACAAACATAATAGCATAACCTTCTCCAAAATAAATATCAATAAGAACAATATTTTACATTACAGGAAAGAAATTATCATGATATAATTAGGTATAGAATAAATAATAATGACACAAGTAATATTTTTATAATTACGACTGCACCGTAAATAAAGAACCATGATATAATTAGGTATAGAATAAATAATAATGACACAAGTAATATTTTTATAATTACGACTGCACCGTAAATAAAGAACTGATATGTTTCATGTATGAACAATAAGTAAAAATTTCAGGTTCAGAGCAGATATAGTCTTGCTCGTGATTATTCTACGAGGACAAGTTCGTCGGACGTTTCAATAGCAAAAACAAAACAAATGATCGTTCGAACGACATTAATGGTCGTGAGGTGGCGTGTTCTTTTTTTCGCTATAGTTTTTCTATTGGCAGCTGTTAGTTCCTTTTTACGCCACCTCGTACTTCGTGATTGTTTTATCAATTGAAATTGAAACGTACATACAAGCGACGACATTTAGGCAGTTCGCACACGGGACTTTTCACAAGCGACTATGCAACTCATACTGATACTGGGGATAAAAACTTCGTTGACTCGTAAGTGACGCTCGACGAGATGTCCAAGAATTTTAACTGAATACCAGTCATGAATCTATCATAACCAAAGAACCCCGTACCCTGTAGTAAATTACGCATAGCCACGTGGAATGTACGCGGCTGTTCGAAAGCACTAGAAAAAAAGAAAATTGACAGTGAGTTACAGAGGCGCCAAATAACAATAGCCGGCTTACAAGAGACACATCTCTCGAAAGGGGACTACGTATCGGCAAACTATAACTGGATACTAACAGGAGGATCCCGATCAATGGAAAGAAGGGGAGTAGCCCTGCTCATTAGCAACAGGGTGACCCACGATGTAATCAAAGTCCACCATATAGATAGTAATAGCTTAGCAGCACACATCAGAATTAATATACAGGATAAGGTATCCCCATTAGACCTCCTCGTTATAACCACCCATCTACCATCGACATCATCAAACACCCTGGCCAAAATAGGTACTCTCGTTACAAAGTCGTCGAATCAAACTCAATTGCTCCTTATCGGGGACTTTAATGCCCACATTGGTAAAGAAGATGCTAAACATCTCGCCTCCAATTTAGTAGGTACGAACCTATACCACCAGAAACCGAACCAAAACGGAGACCTACTGATGTCATTTATCCAACAGCACAACCTTCGTATAAATAGTACTTGGGGCCGCCCATCATGTAAAACTACATGGAAGATGGGAAAAAAGCACTCCCAAATAGACCACATCATATCGCGCTGCACTAACACAATCTGGTTCGATTATATAAAAGGCGAATGGTCATCCGAAATAAAAACAGACCACAAATTGATCTCGGGAAATATTAGAATATCCTCCGCTCAAATACCTCAAAAAAGCCAAACAAAATCTAATACGGGAAAAGCGTCAAACGAACCAAGCGCCTTTAGATTTGATTTCAGGCTATACGACTATAGCGCGTTACAAGGAGGCGAAACAAGGGACAGCTTTCAAAATAAGGTAATCGAAAAGCTGGAAAAATATAACCTACATCCAAATACAGCCGCGGATATTTCCAGTACATGGCAATCGTTAAATAATATTCTAAAACGATCGGCTCAGGAAACCCTACAAAAAACTAAAGTACGGTCCAGAGAGGTACGTAGAGCACTAGCTAACTTACAGAAAGCCCGATTCCTGTACAAGTTTAATTCAAACAACGTAAATTATAAAAGAGAAGTAACTAAAGCGCGAACCGCGTATCGCAACGCTACGGAACAGGAAGACATGGAGGACTGCAGGCGTTTTTTTCAAAACCTGAGCAAACAACACAGAGCAATAAGGATGAAAGTCACTTACAAATATCTCAAAAAACACAAAACAAAAACAAACCGATCACAAAGTAAGTATTACATTCCAATGTCCAATTGGATAGGCGAGTTAAATAAAGTGAAGGGTCCCACCATAAATACGGTCCCCGAAAAAGGTCCAATTGAAACGGATCACCCAGACGAAGCGACAATAACAAAAATTATAAAAAATATGAAGAGTGGTACCGTCCCGGGAACGGATCATGTCGTCGTGGAACTGTACAAAGCGGCACCACCCACCTTCACAGAGCAACTCGTAAAAGTTATGCAAGAGGCTTGGGTTAAGAACACAATACCAGAGGATTGGAAACTCACAAGACAGGTTCCAATTCCAAAGATCAAAAACCCTAAAAGGACGTCCGACTTCCGAAAAATATCAATATGCAATGTCGGTTACAGGATATACGCTAACTTCATATTAAAAAAATTAGACGAAAAAATCCAGTTAGGAAATTACCAAGCAGCTTTCCTACAAGATCGTTCGACCGACGACCACATGTTCACTATAAGAAGGGTACTGGATTCCAATTGGAAAGCAGGCACCAAAACATATGTCGTAGCCCTCGACATAGAACAAGCCTTTGACACGGTCAATCTCGACGCACTCAGAGATATACTCCTCACCCGAACTGGAACACATCTAACTAATAGGATAATAGAGGCCTGTATGCAGGAGAAAACCCTTATCTCATGGTGCGGCCAGAACTCCGATATCATAAACAAAGGAAAAGGAGTTAAGCAGGGATGCCCACTATCACCCAGACTCTTTACCCTAGTCATGGACGAAGTGCTGCGAACACTTGAGGAGGAAGACGACGAGCTTACTTTGGATCAGGATCATAATATTACGATGCCGCTCATCCTTTCATTTGCCGACGACCTGATTCTAATTGGAACGGATATAGTCAAATTGGACCAGACAATAACAAGATTAAAAATACTACTTGAATCGGTAGGACTTGTTATAAATGGTTCCAAGACAAAATTAATAATCAGAGATCCATCCAACCCACCCAACGGTACTGCTCCCAGCAGTGTCCACCTAGGGGGAGTGTCAATCCAACCCGTGAAGGAAATAAAATATCTAGGGACGTATCTCACAGCATCCCATGATAGACGAAATTGTATAAAACACAGGTGCGACAAAGCCGTCACAAACTCCAAAATCGTAAACGCGTTTATAAAAAACAACAGACTGGAATGGAAAATCACAAGACTAATCTACAAAATGGTCATATGCCCCACGATGACCTACGGTCTGAACGTGGCGTCCCAAACAAAGGCTAATCGATCCAAGCTACGACGATACGAAAGATTCATCTTGGGAGGTATGTTAAATCTATCCAGAGACAAACCCAATAAGAAAATATGGCAGA
The DNA here is from genome assembly GCA_905147135.1 of Blastobasis lacticolella. Classification (NCBI taxonomy): domain Eukaryota; kingdom Metazoa; phylum Arthropoda; class Insecta; order Lepidoptera; family Blastobasidae; genus Blastobasis; species Blastobasis lacticolella. The sequence continues at coordinate 8,832,749 of LR990045.1, read as the reverse complement.
TTTTAGATGGAAAAACTATAACAAAAATAATAAAAGTAAGGAGGCTGACATACTACGGCCACATAATGAGGCACGAGAACCCGCACATACTACAGGCAGCCCTACAACACTCAGAAAGTAAGCGTAAAGTTGGTCGACCTATATTTACCTGGGAAGACTCGTTGAACCACGACATAGATAAATATACAACGAAGTCGAAACAAGACTGGCAGACGATGGCAGTGAATAGGAGTGAAATGAAAAACGAAGCCGGGAAAATATACCAAGCACCGGAGACAGACTCCGAATCGGAGGTAGAGGTTCCACACAACACAACATAACGACGGACATTGGAGAAAGCAAACAAGAACGACCATGAATACTAACGAATGTCAAGCAGAGGATATCGTCGTAGTTAGGCAGATTAAATATTACAACACGCCGGTGGAAAAAAGGCACCACTTGCAAAAAGATTATGGTTGCTCACGACTGGACATCGTGGGAAAGGCCACCTGGAACATGACATCAAGAATACCCAACACCAAAACAAAACAAAACCAGAACAGATCAAGGGAACAACCACAGCAGTCTTTACCATCCTTCTTTATTATATTACACAAAAAGTATAGTATCTATCCTCCTTTAAACTGACTCGATGCTAGTATTCTTGTCGGCTCCAAATCCTTTCGCTCCCATCCTGACTGCGACAGCCCTACACTCCCCTTCGCATCTACGTACACACTGGTATCTCGGGCTGGAGGTAGCGCAAATCAGTGGAGGACGAGGTCTGGTGTCGCCTAAAATCAACACTCCCACGTCTGATGCTGTATCCGGAGCAAACCAGCTCTTTGGGTGAGACCCGTGACAACCACTGGGCTTGGTTGCTCAAAATACAAGTACAGACGACGGAACCACCGAGTATGGCGATGTCGTACCCAGTTCTTGCTGATATGATCTACATACACCCTTGCAGAAGCATTTCTGGCTGGTGTTGTACCTGAACGGAACGGAACGGAATACCAGTCATGAATCTATCATGATCTTTATAAAGCCGTCGCATGTTCCGCGCAGTTCAGTTGGGAAAGAGACAAGCTTATGTGACACGTATAGTAGTCTCGTTCTAAGCAGGATAGTTCTGTTTAGTTTCTGATATAAGAGCTCATGATAGGTAGTAATAGGTACTCGTATTTCGTGAACTTTCTCGACAAGAAAGTGTCAAAAATCGGCTGTAATAAACCTACCATTGTACCACTCCATATTCCTATGAAAGTTAACAGAGAGCCAACTCCATTTGCAACATACCGAACTACAAAGTATCTGACCCGGTGGCATTTTGAAATGGCATCATGTCAATGCTAACAACAGCGATGCGCTCACCGGGTCAGTTAGTTTGTGGCACTGCTTGCTGTGGAGTTGGCTGCCTGTCAAATTTATTTCCATTCCCAGCTGCGAGGAAAGTTATCTTGCGAGCACAAACCTGGAGTCGCTTGTTAGCATGCCTGTGAGCGAATCGCCTAAAGTTCCCAAATACAACATCGAGACAAACACACGTATACACCGAAATACGTACGCACTTAAACTCGCACTTCCCTAACACTAACCCGACTAGTAGTCAAAATATACAAATACTACAAAATTTAATTAGCATTACTACATTATTATGTCAGTTTAGGGCGTTGAGGTTAAGTCTTGAGCAACGTTCTGCTTCTGTTCCGCTATCCACGCGTGGATGCGTTCCTTCAGCTCCGTGTTGGACTTTATTTGGTCCATGGACAGCGGCGAACGGTTGAACGGGTCCGACTGGTCGCTGAGTAAGTGCCTGGGAAATACATTATTTTTAAGAATAGACATCTACGGTATAGTAGATCAATGTGTAAATCGCATGTAAATCGCTATATTTATGCATGATAAGATGTATAATGTGTTTATTCACACAAAATATGAAATCCCATCCATTTTTCGTCGTTTAAGGCCATTGTTTCGACAATTTTTAAACGCGCACTTGGGCATGCTTACGTGCCGACGGCTAATGACGGACTACGGAAAAGGACTGCTTGACTAGCGATTAAGCAGTCCTTCACCGGCCCACTTTTCAAGCGTTCATGTGCTATCTACGGCTAGTAATAAATCAATGGGTCAAATACTTGTCGTCAAAATGACAAGTATGTCAAGTTTTGCCGGGACTCAAACCAATGAGGGTATTCTCGATATGCCGCGACCTATGGTTAAAATTATGAGTCTATTCCAGCCAATGACAAGGCTTTATTTTGACATTAGACCTCACGTCCCAGTAACACCATTTCATGGATTTTGAAATAGCGAAAACATTAATTATCACATTTGGAGTACAGTTTCTTGTAAAGCTTTAATGGCTGGTTTACATTAGTCCAGTGTTTACTAGTAAAGTGAGCAACTACACCAGTGTAAGCCGATCGGACTTGGCTTGCAAGCTGCCGTCATATAAATGTCACTGTCGCTACTGACTGTCGACAGTTTTTGACCTATGAAAACAAGCCATCAGTGTGCATTCCCATGGGCTTGCATTTGAAGTCAGCTAGAGGATGTAGCTCTGTTTGTCTAGAAGATACTTATTCACTCCTGAAGCTGCGTGGCTGTCTCAGGTGTGTGGCTTCGTTCGCGAGGCCACATCTTGAAGGCCATCCATTCAGTGGTCGACCGACGTTAAACGCCTACTGTCGTTGGTCTAGCACAGAATGAGGCCTCAAGCCTTCCGCATGACATACCTGGCGATGGTGGTCTACCACGGGGTCCAATATGAGCGTGCTCAGGATGCAGCCTTCAGCCGTGTGCCCCTGGCGAGAACGAGACCTCAGCCTTGTGCCCCATTTCTTTACCCCCACCTAGCACGACATACCTAGCTATGGTGGTCCTATCCACCGTAGTCCTCGAGCTGGGCAGCACCACGGGGTCCATCATTAGCGTGCTCATGATGGGGTCGAGGAACTCGTCTGGCGCGTTGGCCAGGATCTCCTCATCACGTTGCCGTTGTTCAGCCAGCGAGGCCACTCGTGAAGCCACCTCTTGGAGGGAGCCCACGAGGCTGCCGCCGCCGATGCGGACTGCGGTGGAATAGGTACTTATTATTACAAGCTACACACTGCGGTGGAACGGGTACTTTCTATTACAAGCTACGCACTAGGGTGGAACGGGTACTTATTATTACAAGCTACGCACTGGGGTGGAACGGGTACTTATTATTACAAGCTACGCACTGGGGTGGAACGGGTACTTATTATTACAAGCTACGCACTGGGGTGGAACGGGTACTTATTATTACAAGCTTTGTTCGTGTGGCCTATGGCCTATGTTCGTATGTTAGTTGGCCGTCAAAATGAAGGCATTAATATGGTACCATGGAGCTGGTCTGATGATGGAATTGGAAGCTGGTCATAGGAACTAATGATCGCAGTAAGGTAACACCGTCGTGTTCGGGCTCTTCGGAATGGTCTTGATGAGTAAAAGCTTGTTAACTTATTCTCTAATTCGGTCCGAGGATCACGCCTATTGTCCTCGCCCACGCGGCAGACGGTATCCTCACCCAGCACGGCCTCGGCCAGCGTGAACAGCTGCGGGCTGTAGGAGCGGCCGTCGTCGGAGACGGCGCGGCAGAAGCGGCCCGGGCCCGCGCCGGCCAGCTCCACGTACATGCGGCAGATGTCCAGCACGGTGGACGCCGGCTCGAACTCGTACTCCTTCATGTCCTTCACCTGGGATGCAACCGAATTTTTCATATATTAATAATAAATAAATGAATATGCTTGGACAATTCATGCAGCGCTATTTAGCCCCAAGGTAGCAGGCAACAAGAATGCAGGACCGCAGATGCGTTGTCACTGTAAGGACTAAGATGAAATGCATCATGCCTCTGATTTCGCTGGTGACCTTATCTTTCAAACAGGAACACAACAATGCAAGCATTGTTGCTTGGCGGCAGAAATAGATAAGGCGGCGGTACTCACCCAGGCGGACTCCTCACGCTTGATAGAGTCCTACCACCTGATAAAAAATTGAGAATTCTGAACTTTATTCGACATAATACTAAGTTTGTGGAATGAACTACCTCGAGAGGTTTCCCTGGAGAGTACAATATGGAGTTCTTCAAGAAAGGGGTAAAAAAGTTTTTTATGGGGTCGGCAACGCGTGGGTGATGCCCCTAGTATTGCAAACGTCCATAGGCTGCGGTGACTGCTTACCATCAGGCAGGCCGTAAGCTTGTTTGCCACCTTAGTGGCATAAAAAAAATTCTGTCAACTAGAGCCACATTACCTTGAAATTCTTTTTATTGGGTCCGACCAAATGCAGCAAAAAGTAGTTCAGCATCGAAGCTATGCGATCGACCAGAGTTGGGTGGCAGAAGACATACGGCGCGTGGGCTGTCATCCGTACTAGAGCTCGCACCGTGTCTCGTCCAAGGATGTTGTCGAAACGAGCCATCATGCCAAGGTGGGATAGGTTGGCTAGGTTTTGCTCGCGTTCCTGGGACGGTAGACTGGCCCAGGCGCCGGATTCCCTAGAGATTGGGAGGGGATCCAGTTATATACATACATTACATACATCCAGTTATATATATTACATACATACATACAGAGGCTAACGCCTCTGTGATACTTTGGAAACAGGTTTAGGATTTAAGAACTTTATAGCAGATGACAACCGTGGTGGATCGGTATAAAAGGGGCTCCAAAAAGGGCAATATTTTTACTGCAACAGGCCATAATTGCCGGCTTTCATTGCCTGTTTTTTTCCTATTGTTGTTTTAGCTGCACTGTAATATGCTATATTATATACCATATATATATACATATATAAGATACCAAGTTTGCTGCAAGTGACAATATTGCAGTAAAACTATAGCCCGCCTAGAAGCCTCTTCAGTCGTTACCTCCCAGAAACTTGGGTGTCGGGTCGCGAGAACAATAGATACGAATAAATAACAAATAAATAATCGTGAATAAATTCACACAGCGCCATGTAGCCCTAAACTAAGCAAAGCTTGTGCTATGTCAGATAACTGATATACTTGAATACTTTTAAATAGATACTTATTATACATAGAACACCCAGACCCGTAACAGAAATCTAAATTCATTACGTGGCAGACGCATGTTGAACCATTCAGGAGCCTTTAAAATTAAAACCGCTCGCATCATTTCTAATGCTTCTTCTTCTTATCGAGTCGATGGACTAAACTTTGACTTACACTTTATTCGCCCAGTATTCGGCGACGCATACAGCGTTTGAACTGGCCTCGAAGAAGTCCTCCGTTGTACAAGTTTATTGTCTAATGCTTGTCTTTTCTAACTCTAGCAATTTACCACGAGTGTGAAAGAGATAGGTAGCGCACGCGAGCGCTCGCGTGGATGTGAGCGTTTTCAAAAATAAGGCCCCAGGTCGTTTAAATTTGCGAATGCTTGGGATAAGACGTTAATGGCGTTAATGGTGACCTATAGCAAAGGTTTCCCTAGTTCAGGCGCCAGTCCCCACTAATATGTATACGTATCCAACATGTTCTGATAACTTAATAATGTACCTAGTTGCATACCAAATTCTGTATACGTTGTTGTGGGGAATTAAATGGATTATTTATTATTTAATGTAACTCACTGTTGCGCCTGCATGGTGCGTATCTGCGCCATGTTGCCCAGCGCCTCGTCCAGAAGGAAGATGGCGTCGTTCATGAGCAGGTTCACGAAGCGCAGGAAGATGGGTGGCCGCACCGCCTCCATGTTCGATTCGGCCTCGCGCGCTAGGCGGCTAAGGGGGCACAGGTTATTTATTTTATTTATGTAGTAGTTCATTTTACACACAGTTAAACAAATAAAATCGATATATAATAAAATAGTTTTAGTGTGTCTGTACTTTGAATATATCAGCCAAAAAATAATTTAGGGCGATGAAGAAATAGCAACAGAAAAATAATTTAAAAAAATGTTGTCTGTTTGTTGTACACGCTAATCTCCGGAACTACTTGACGGATTTGGATGTATCGTTTTTTGTTGTATAGCTATTGCCTGGGCAATATATAGGGTATAATAATTTTGAAAACTGGAACATTTGATGTAGAACTACAGCTGTACTAGTACTTAGTACTAGCTTTCATACATTAGGGAGGTCATTTATAATGGTCTCCCCGGAAAAAGATAAACTGCACTAAAAACTATTTCCACGCGGACGAAGTCGCAGGCAAAAGCTAGAATATGAATAAATCTCTATTACAGGTTATGCTTTATGTAAAGTAATAACTAAGCGACTTTATTCTATACTTTGTAAGTATTATTATTTGAACATACGTGAACGCGTCCCGATGCTCCTCCATTCCCCACAGGAAGTCCATGACCAGGTACATGGGGCGGCGGTAGTTGAACTTCTGTTCGAATTGCACGCTCTGACCTGTCATCTCGATGCCCACGAACACGTCCAAAAGGCATGGCACCAGCTTGGAAAGGGGAGGTAGAAATTATAATTTTAATTAAGCATTTGAAAGGATGTTGAAAAAGTATGTTGTTTGTTCAATTGTAAGGGCAGTAGGGTTCAGCATCGCCTCGTCGCGTTCTCAACTCGTCTTTATCGCAATTCGTTAAACTATCAATAAATAAATGTGCTTGGACAATACACACAGCGCCATCTAGGCCCAAAGCAAGCAAAGCTTGTGTTATGGGTCAGACCCGTTACAGAAATTAAAATTAATCTTTTCAACTTCAGCCGGGAATCGAACCCGGGACCTCTGCGTGGCAGAACCAACAGAACCACTCAGGTCGTCAAAGTTAAGTTCAGTTTATTTTATTTATCTATCATTGAAAATTAAATATATTTAATATTACATTAATTGTATGTCAATTCACAAAGACCCGGTTGAATAGATAAATAAATAATAATAATAAATAATAATCGTGAACAAATTCACAAAGCGCCATCTAGCCCCAAAGTAAGCAAAGCTTGTGTTATGGGTGCTAGATAACTGATAAACTACTTATATACTTCTTTTTTATAATACATACTTATTATACATAGAACACCCAGACCCGTAACAGAAATTAAAATTCATCATTTCAATTTCTGCCCAGCCGGGAATCGAACCCGGGACCTCTTGCGTGGCAGACCGGCATGTTGACCACTGAACCACTCAGGTCGTCATAAATAAAAGATAATAGCCGTGAGCTCTATAATTCGACTCATCTATCCCCAAACTGTTATCCCATCAACAATAAAAAAAAAGAATTAATTATCGCAATTAATGTTGATTAATATTTGTCCAATTTTGTGGAGGGTTTTGTTTTATAGCAACCCTACCGCCAGCAAATTATGTTCTTGACAAAATGTGGAAATACTATTCGGTGGGATATTCTGGAGAACTATTTATGCTCAATGTCAGAATGAATGTACACAGTACGCTCATTCGTCTTTTGACTTCGATTTATAGAAAGAAAGGTTTTGTTTATATTACGCAGGGAACAGTTCCAGAAAATGTATGTAATAACCTTACCTGTAACCGGTGTGGGTGTTCTTTGAACAGCTGTTCCCTGTAGAATGACGCCAGATTACTTAGAGGCTGTTGGTCATCAGGGTGGTTGGGCAACATTGCTTCTAAGCACTCCGCAAGTCTCGCCCTGAAATAAATACATAATACTATTATTATTCTAGGAAATTATAATGCACATAATAATACCAGTACCGGTGTCCCAGGACTCTGTCAAGCCTGAGGAGCCCGCGTGGACGGGTACCATCGCCTTGTATATTTCTGTCGCACAGCAACAATGTTCGCATTGTTGTGTTTCGGGATAAGGTAGCCAGCGTAATTACGGGCATTAGGTATTTCATGTAGTTCTGCATTTGTGACAGAAGAAACTTTCATTTGACACTGAGTCATCATCACCATCGTCTCAGCCGTAGGACGTCCACTGCTGAACGTAGGCCCCCGTCAATATAGTTAGGTTTTTGCTATGATCCAAGCATAGATATTTGGTAGGCGGGTTTGACATCGCAGTATGGTGATAACAGAAAAGCCGCTGCCCATTTCGGAGGACTGAGTTGGCATGCTTCTGCTGCTACCTTAGTAGCCTTGTATAACACCTGTTGTGTTGCTCGGAAGAGTTGGCTCTTCGTACTGTGTGGTACTATTTCTCTGCTGACATCACACGCACATACTATTCACCGTCATCACCACTGAGTAGCATAAAAAAAAACACCACCAACCTAAGATGCGGATTATAAGTCCGTCCAGAGTCCCCCATGAATGTCAGGACCAGAGACAGCGCCGGCTGCAACAACCCAGCCAGGTCCGCTTCCTCAGTAATGGCGGATACAGTGCGCCGCGCCAGCGTTATCAGCACCACCACGTTCTCGAGCACGAACTCTGGGATGCACCTGCGGGGTGGGGTGTAGTGTACAGCTGATTTGTGACAAAGAATGAGAATGTCTAGGATAAGTGTTCGAATGTGGGTAGGCTTGTCTTGATGAGACCTCTCGTCGTTCCGAGATTGTTTGTGTCACAGCGGATTTAAAAGTTGACGGCAAAAATAATAACTTTACTATGATGAAGTTGCAGTCTTTTAAATGAGGTCAGCCCTATTAATAAAATATTCATACAAGGGCATTATCACGGGTCTGGCTGTAGTATATACTTATTATATTAAAAAAAAGTATATAAATAGTCTATCAGTTATCTAACTAACACCCATAACACAAGCTTTGCTTACTTTTGGGCTTACTATATTAAAAAAAGTATATAAGTAGTCTATCAGTTATCTAACACCCATAACACAAGCTTTGCTTACTTTTAGGCTAGATGGCGCTGTGTGAATTTGTCTAAGCATATTTATTTAATTATGTATAAATCTGTTTTATTGCTTTTACATGATCCTAGCTAAAGCCATTACAACGGTGACTCTATCCTTACCTGAGTGTATCAGGCGGCGGCGTGGTGATGGGCATCTTGACCTGTATCATTGTTGTTGGGGCGTGGTTTGTAGCCCCAGCTGGCGGGTCCGGTCGGGCCGCGACTTGTACCAGCCACGTGCAGGTCATGGCTTGGAGCCGGTGGAGGTTCGTCAGCATATTGTCCTCTAGGAGGGAGCAGCGGAGGCTCACGAATCTACGGGTGTTGGGAGGTAAGATTGTATTGTAAACTAAAGAACTGATTTCGAAATTTCTAACACTAAATAAGAGAAGAGAAGCTACATTATTTCGCAGATTAGTTGAATGTTTACAGATATCCGGAATGCGTGCATGTGAAACCGAAACGAACGGCTAATCATTAGCCATGACTATATTCTTTTTATTATTTTATTCATTCGAAAATACAGGGCGCTGCATGTAAGTCGATCGGTGAACGAGGTGATAGCTGCGTATGTGTACAGTCGCGCACATTACATTTTGGTTTCTGTTGTGCTGGCATATTTATCTAATCACAAACAATGTAAACACACAAATAATTTATTTGAAAGAATGAACAATCGCTCGATAAAAATTATGAGCACGACTGTACACCAGAAGTCCATGGGGGTCATATTGGTGCGGAAGGCGAAGAGTGCTCGCGGGAATCAGCGCTCACCCATGATGCGTCCGGCCACCACGCGCGCCGTGCACTAACCTACGGCCCCTTATTTTATACTTCTGCGCAAGATCACCGCTCGACTTACGTGCCCATTACCAAAAACAAATCGCTCCCAAGCCCACTCACTTAGTCATGAGATGGTGCGTCCTCTGCCGCATGGGCTCCACGAGGTGTCGCGCGGCGGTGGCCGCGTCCCCCAGCGCGCGCTGCGCCCGCCCCAGCTCCTGGCCGCAGCGCCACAGCTTCTCAGCGCACACGCGCATGCCTACGTGGGCAACACAAACATGTTCATTGCAAGCTTTTGTCGCGCGGTACAGACATAGACGTATCTCAATTTGGTCCAATAACACAATAAAAACACTGAAAACTAACAGAATAAGGAAGCGGGGCAATGCGTCACGGACCAAATTGGACCTCAGCTCAAACACAGCGCTGGTTTTCAGACTGCACGCACTACCTACTCATCAAGACCATTCCAAAGAGCCCAAACACGATGGTGTTATCTTACTGCGTTCATTGGTTCCTATGACCACCTTCCAACTCCATCATCAGACCAGCTCCATGGTACCATATTAATGCATTGTCACCCAAGGTTTACAAAGTTTAGATCAATCGAAAACCAACAAATGGTCGAAATATAATTTTCAAATTTATACTGGCCACTTACATACACACGAACGCTGCAAGGTCAATATAAGCTTGTAATAATAAAAAATTGACCTTATTCATGAGCAATACGTTCCATTTTTGATTTGCTCTCAGGCTTTTTGCTTCTGTGAGGGCCAACGGCTTACTACAGAGGATGCTCAAGACCAATATGAAATAGAGCAGGAGGATGATGATGATAATTTATTGTAGCAAACGACTAGACCGCCGGTCTAATGGACATTGGGGACTAATATATAGTTCTAATCAATCAAGTCATCCTCATCCTCACTACGTAGACCCTCTGTTAGTCACGACACGAAGGTTCGGTAGAACGTTTCTCGCTCATACGATTCGGATGTGGAATGAGCTCCCATCCACAGTGTTTCCTTTGGACTATGACATGGGATCATTCAAGAGGTATATTAGAGGTCTCTTCAGAGGCGGGCAACGCGTTGGTGACTACCCTGGTGTTGCTGATGTCCATAGGCGGCGTTGACCACTTTCCATCAGGTGGCCCACTTGCCTGTTTGTCTGCCGTATAACACAAAAAAAAGTATGTGTCAGAGTATGCTTTTACTAACCCAAATCTATACACTTCTGCGTCATGAAGAAGCATTCAGTGACGAAGTTGTACGTTTCAGCGGTGGGTCGGCTCACTGATACGCCGTCTTCCCCTTCCCGGACCGGCAGTAGGCAGGTCTCACTGTGCAGACAGTCTAGGTGCACGGATTTCGCTGCACATTCTTCAGGCTGTGAAATGTAATCACACATTTTCTCAGTCATGATTTAATTAAGTTCTCGTATAATTAGGACTTAGCTTAAAAATGATTTTTTTTATGCTACTCAATGACAAATGAGCAAACAGCCCACCTGATTGTAAGTGGTAACTTCACACCGGAACACAACAACGCAAGCATTGTTGCTTAGCGGCTGAAATAGGTAAGGCGGTGGTACTCACCCAGGCGGACTCCTCAGGCTTGACAGAATCCTACCACCTGATTTGTATATGTAGAGACTAATGAGTACTATCCTTTACTGGTGTGGGACATAGACCTAGACTAGCCTTCCTCTAAATTTCTTCCACTAAACTTTATTTTGTAAGTCTGTCTCTTGGGGATAGCTACCACTAGGGTGCACTTACTAATATGATGTAGTCTCCATTCTACCATAAGGAAAATAACTTTTATGCACCATGATATGGCTATGACTTGTGCGAGCTAGTGACCTGCAATTCTTACTTAAGCTTTACGATACTAAGGTTAATATCATTTCTACCATTGTCCCATAAAGACATTGACAATATTATTACAATTAATGTAATATTATGTACATTTAATTTTCAATGATAGATAATTAAACTAAAACTAAGAATCTCTGAGCACAGGGCTTTAAGATAAACTTTGTCACAATAAAACACATACAAGTAATCCGTTGTTAAACTGCCTGCCCGATTAAAGATAATAAATAAAGATAAAGACTACATAATGTGTTTTTGTGACACAAAGTTGTACAAAGTAGGTCATCAGTTTTGGAGCCCATACACTAGCTGTTCAATAACTGTGTGTTCTTCCTCTCCCATGTGTACTTTTTTTTTTGTCATACTGTAGGCAAACAGGCAAGTGGGCCACCTGTTGGAAAATGGTCACCACTGCCTGTAGACATTTTTATTTTGTGTTGTCCACCATTGCACCCTCCGACTTGGGGATATATTTCATCTACATCATGCATGGTATCCAAGTAATGTATGGGCTTCGCGTATCTTACTACCGCACATGTACAAGATGTGGAATGACCAGACCCCTGAAGTTTTCCATTGGATTCTTCAAAAAACGTGTCTGCAGGTACCTCAAAGGCCGGCACTATGTCCACTTTCCTTAGTTACTTATGCTTTGGTCATGTGCCTTCCTAGTTAATAAAAAAATTTGTACATACCAGCACTGCTCCATAGGTGGGGTCAATTTTCAGTGATTTTGGATCATTTGGAGTCGAGCAGAATGGCTGGCATAGTTGTAAAAGGACTGATCCCAGATTCAACATAAATCCATCAGACACACATGTTAGTGTAGCTGCACTGATTTCACCAGCCTGAAATTAAGTCAATTATAGTATAAAAATTAAATACAAGCCCTATTCAAAATCTTTTTGTAATTACTCGAAGCTGTAAAAAAATTGATTCTCTTACCTGAACATTCCACAGTTTCCCACGAGCAACATTTGTTTTCAGACATTTACCAATCCATGACAAAAGTCTATTCTTCACTTGAGGCCCTGCTTTGAGCAATGTCAGGAATATTTTATGCAAATTATTTATCAAATGCGATGTTGAATTCCACACTGACGTTTCGGTCATAGATGTAGCCGCCTGAAAAACATTATGTTTTAATTTCCTAACAATAAAGATGGATGCTATAAGTTTAACAAGTGTCTATGTGTGTCTGTCAGGGACCATGGTGTCGCTGTCGTAGCTCCAGAAAGGATGATACAATTTCAATGCAGGTTTGTTTAAATGATTGAGATGGTTATTAGCTTTGCTTCGGTAGTGGGAAACTACACTTGCATTATAAAAAGTGAACAGCATTATGACAAATTGTACTATGGTGCCATAATAATTCGTTTTCATTAACATACATACAATATCTAATATATACAATTCTCGTGTCACAGTTTTCGTTGCCATACTCCTCCGAAACGGCTTGACCGATTTTGATGAAATTTTTTGTGGTTATCCGGTATCTATGAGAATCGGCCAACATCTATTTTTCATCCCCCTAAATGTTAGGGGTAGTCCACCCCAATTTTTTTATTTTTTTATTATTTATATGGCAAAACAATGTTTGCCGGGTCAGCTAGTAGATTATAAATTTACCTGATCAATTGGATTGTCAAAAAACTCATGAAGAGAATTAGCTGTTCTCGGCAATACAGAGAGGCTCAATAATGCTCCAATAACCGAGTCTTGATATAGGCGTCCATTGTTCTCAATTTTAGGCTCGCATGCTTCCATTAAAATGGAAGCTAAATGTGGACTACCTAAAATGCAAATGTCATATTACTTGTAATCCTAAAATAAACACATTAAAATGAATGTGTGACAATAGGTAAATTGCAAATAATACACATACTGGCAAACAGTTGAACAGAAGGTAGGATAAATATTGGAAGATTAATCAGGTTGGATTTGTTAATTTCTGTATGAATTCTTCTCAATACTGGAATCATAGTCTCTTTTAGTTGCTCATGAGCTCCTGCTTTATCTGAAATATAAAGGTGATTAAAACTACACTTTAAAATAGATAAAATTATGTAGGTACAGCAGCTATAAGAATTCATATTCATACCATCGGCAACAAATGCATTTACAATGTCAATAAAAAATGTGTGACTTTGTGGATCCACATGCTGCAAAAGTTCCAATAACTGTGCAGAAAAATCTTGTCCTTCAAACAAAGCTGGTTGCTTTAAAGCTGTCACTGCATTTCTAAATATAAGCTCTCTCATTGTTGACACACATTTTTTTAAATAAACGGTATTTACATGGTCATAGCTCTGAAGAGATTGTATAGAACTAAACAAATATGGGAAAACTTGCTTTTGAATTACATGTTCTTTGAATGTCTTGCTTGATTTTGGTATTACAAACATTTCTACATTAGGCAAAAGAAGTCTTTCAAATAGTGCCTGTTCTAAAGCTTCCATGTCTATGTGTATTCGAGGTTTTATAGCTTCGGCTAGCTCCTCTAAATATACAAGTTGTTTATCTGCAGCAGTATGGCCATCAGTGGCCTGGGGGTTAATTGTGAAATGAAATACATTTTGTACGATATTGTTTAAAGCTTCGACATCCTCGTCGTCGGCAGACTTTTTGATTTCAACATCAGGTGCAGGACTTGCACTGTAACTTGCAGTATTTGATGGTGGTACTTCTGATACTCCTAGTAGAGCAGCAAATGGATTATTTGGATCGGACATTGTGAGTCAATTGCCGATGCTCAAGTAAACAATAACAATAAGTATGTAAAACTACACAATTTTTTCCATTCTTAGCATTCCGCGTAAAACAATTATATTAGAATAGTCAATCACTCTATTAATCAATTCTAATCAAATTGATATAAACTTATTTCTTTCCTTTTTGTAATAAAATTTTGCCGATCATTGACACACAAATCAAATCACTCCAATGAAAAATGTCAAAATTTCATTCATGAAGTTCATGACTTGTTCTTGACATAAGTAGCAGATATCAATGTATTCAAAGCAATATGAGCTCTAATCCCTTAAAGTAGAACCTAGAACCTAACCGAATCAATCGTGTTTTATAGTTTGTCTTTGGTTGAAGTGCAGTGATTATATCCTCTTTGGTGCTGACATGCAGTGTCTACTGTCATTTTAGATTCTCAACCAGAGATGGAATATTTTATCTGGCAGTGCAATATTTCCAATTTATAAACAAGAGAAAAGGCCTTATTATTTGATTATCTAAATTATTTATAAATAAATACACGATTACTTTATTTCAAATAAGTACAGCAATTCTTGTCATTTTCTGGTGCAATGCCTTTGCTTGTGCTGTTTCCTGCCATTGCAATAATATGAGTGACTATTAAATTCAAACTACACACTTTCTTTTGTTGGTTATAGTTAAATGGTATCTAATTATGGTAAAATTAAATTTATTTTAATGTAAACTGATTGAATTTCATTAGAGGCTTCTTATTATTTTAACGAAATAGTGTATTGGTAAAAGTTTCTCAATATCATCGAGAGATGGCACTATATTCAGTACTTTGGCAAACATTGGCGCCGGATATGTTGGCTGCGGTGGTAGATTTCGGTACTATTCATAATTCCTGCTGCTTCATTTTCTCTGCAGTCGTCGTTCGAGTCCGAAATCAATATTGCGTCTTACAAATTACGTCTCTATGCAGCAATGCTATGAAAGAATTACATTTACATGGCGTATAGTAGTCGCACATAGTGAATTGTTCATATAATGTAAGATTGGTAACACTTTAATATTTAGTTGATACAATAGGCAACAAATATGCGTGCCCCCTTTGCATAAAGTGCTTTAGTATAAAATATCTACACGTGCAACATCCATCTGTTACACATGTAGATTATTATAATTACGACCATTACAGTATTTGCCCGCGGAGACATTATTTCTCGTTATTGGGACCTTCAAACACATTTGCTTTGGCATCGTTTTTGTCAACAAAAATCTTATGGTACGTGCGATCAATATGGCGGACGGGGAGAGCTGGCAACAGTGCTTTTTTAGATTATTAATTTGCCATGATTTCTTTGTGCATGACACTCATTATTTTATCATTGTAGGATCTCTAGGTTTGTAATGTATAGTATATTCAATTTATTATTATTAAAACTAAAAGTAAGTACCTATGTAAATATTGCAATGGCATTAACTTTGGGTGTTGGTTACGTGATTTTTTCGAAATGTGTTTGATTTTGAGGCATTGTTGGGTTTTGATGTTTAATTTCATTTTACTTAGGTAGGTTCCTACCTCTAAAGAATTTATTTGAAAGTAATACCTACCTATTTAGTAATACTAACTTGAGGACATTATAATACTACAAAATTTACATGTCAGGTCAGCGCATGTAGGGATTTCTATACTATACGCCACTGTATTATTCATACAGCTTGCTGTTCTTGTGTGAGTGTGCATTGTACGTCGCGTGACCTCGAAACAAGGAAGGACACACATACATCTCGCTCGCCGTTCTAGAAGGGTGACGTCACCAATCGCGTGAGAGCGCTCCGCGCTGCAGAACATTGTGAAATGTGAACGGCCCGGCCGGCCACCCACTGCTTTACAGAGCTCAATGTAATAATTTACTTGGAAGTTACGGCTATGAACAGTTACAGTACTGACTTCTGCCACACATGTTGAATATCTAACTACGCAGCGCTCGATTTAGTGATTCACGGAGATTTAATCCCAAATGCATACTGTTTCGACGAATTTTAGGTACAGTATTACGAAAAAAAAGAGAAATTTGTTCACGTAACGTGGTAATTTCCGATCCTCTAAAATTTTTCCTTGCTAGAGGAACATGATTATAACATTTATCAATAGTACTTCACTATTAATTATTTTGATGTTTTAATATTCAATTGTAAGTGCTAAGCCAATAATTGTTTCGTTGTCATATTCAGAAGAGATTGTATGTGTGTGTGAAACCTTTCAATGATTAGTAGAATGTTTGTGTGTAAACCATAAATGTACATATAATTACTCATCCGAGTATATTTCAAGATTTTCAAGTAATAATTGTTATATTTTTAGCTAGTTATTTCTGGGAATACGATTAGAATCATACATAGTGGCCAAATGCGCCTCTATTTTCACGTGCCTTCGTAAATTGGTCGGATAATAATCCGATATGGCGCCAGCGCGACGACGTTGCCAGCTCGATTTCACTATGACGTTAAACTCATTTTTGTTCCACGTAACGTAGATTCAATTCAAATGACACACGTTTTCGAAACAAAGGAATAGGATATACAATAACTACATACATCAATAATTTTAATTACCACCTAATGACACCGCTCATTCAGATTACTTCCAAAATTAGGTGAAAATGTTTGCTGAAGGTGCGATATCGAAACTTAAAAATAGATTCCAACTTGTAGATTACACTATCACGTCATTTGTTATTCATTTTAGTTTATAACAGGTATTGTGTTAGAAGGATGATGCAAGTATAGAACTTCACAATATGGAGCCCAGAAAATGTTCGTTGTTGATAGATAATGTAAATAGAAATCGCACTTCGCGATCTCCGAGGTGAATAACCATTTCGTAACCTACTTACCTACCAACCTAATTTACTACAAATTAGGTAGGTACCCATATTTTTACGCACCTTTTTCAATATTGATATTGTAGAAAAGAACTAAGTAAGTCAGTGCCTATGTAAGTAGGTATTGTAGTAAGGTTAATTCTTTATTTAGGCAAAAATTACCATTGAATTTTCGCGAAACCGCCATTGTAGGTTGGTGAGTAGGTACTTGGTACATTATTGTGAAAGTAAATAAGTACTGAATATAAATATATCTATTAAAACTGTGATATCGTCGCTGAGTCGCATAAAAGGAAATGCCCATGCCTATTTACTTATCTATATATTACTCCGTTCGTGTACCTATGTGTAAATTTATCGTAATATGTTCTTGATAATAAGTACATAGTTACACCTTAACTTTTGCTGCATGGAACGTGCGGCGCATTGTCGCATGTCACTAGGTATTCACTATATTACTAATCTATTTGTATATAATTTTCATTTGTATATTTTCCATAGGTACCATATTTCCACCCCTATTGTACCCTCTTCCGCGGGAAATTGCTGGATCAACCAGCAATATGAAGTACCCTTATGTTTTTCGAAATTATGGCTTACGAACAAACTACTAACTTTTTCTCAATAACATTAGATAACACTAATATTAAATATATATTTACTAGGGTTTGTCCGCCATGTTCCCGCGGGAACTAGGTATATTGAATTTTGAGATAAATTATAGCATATGTGTTATTCTGGGCCTTCACCTACAATACTACAAAATTTACACAAAATCGTAGATTTGTGTGAAAGAACAACAAACTCCATCTAAACGTTTCAAACTTTTGCATTTATAATAGTAGTAGGATAGTAGGAGTGATAGGGTAGGATAGAGATTAGGACGCACATAAATACGATATATCAAATTCAGACATAGCTAGGCAATCTACACATTTTAAAAAGTTGGGGGCCTTTGTCGCAACCAACACAATCATATCAAATTGTTTATTAAAATTATGTCATGAACACAAATAAACAAATGTTATTTCTCAATTTCAGGGAGACATTTACAATGGCAGAACCAATTCCAAACATCGATGACTTGGAAGATGGCGAGATTGAAAGTGATGGCGAGGCAGCTGCCGACGTTCAACATGACAGCAAAATTGAGGAGAGACTTGAAGGTGACGCCCATGGCACAGAAGAAAATCAGCTTCAAGATAATATGGAACAACAAGAATTCTTTTTCAACAAGTCTGGTAAGAAAAAGAAATCTAAATCTAAGGGAGACAAATTTAAGGATAAGAATAAGAAAAAAGGAAGGCACAATGTTACAACTGAAGACGATTTTGCGGGAAGTATTGAAAAAGCGATCAGGAAAGCATTGAACAAAAATGATGGTGGCGAGGACGAACTAAGATTTGATAATGAACCTCAAGAAGAACGGCGAAAGCACAAGAAAAGGAAAAAACATGACGGTAGGGATGGGCTCAGTAAGAAACGTAAAAAACAAGAAACACCTGATGATATGGATGAAAGTGAAATGATGTGTGTCAGAGGGGCTTCTCCTGTACATAGAAATTCACCTTCAGACATGTATCCAGATGATGATCAAGATTCGTATGTTTCTGAAAGCAGTAACGATTCACGTGGCCTTCAGCAACAACGGCCGCAGAGACACAGGATGCAACGAGAAAGAAATAAAAATAATAAAAATGATCGTAGGAGGGGGGGTGGCGCACATCCAATGCAAGATCCAGAAGGAGTTTGTCTTTACTATATGCAAGGTAAATGTCATAAGGGCGATGACTGTGCTTATTCTCATGATGCTCAACCTCCACGGAAAATGGAATTATGTAAATTTTATTTAATGGAGTGTTGTGCAAAAAGAGAGAAATGCTTATACATGCATGCTGATTTTCCTTGTAAATATTACCATACAGGTCTTCCTTGCATATATAAAGAGGAATGTAAATTTGCCCATGGTAAGCCTTTAACAGATAGTTTGAAAAATATTCTTTTGAAACATATCGAATCTGCTCCAAAAGAAATATTGGGCGATTTCCCGAGGTTAAACAAAGAGGGGGCGATGAAAATGATACAGAGTACTCAAAATAAGTTGCTGCAAATATATCCTAATCCAGAAATACCGTCCCTCTTTGAATTAAATATACCAACTCCTCAAAACGGTCCTGATAACACGCAAGGAAACTCATTTGATAGACAAAATAGAATTTCACCTAAAATTCGTCCATCTCGATGGCAAAATGATATGCCTCATCAAAGTTTTAATGTAAACGTTTCACCTGTAAACAACGTAAACACGCAGAATATTTTGAGTTTAAAAAATTTAACTGGAGTACTAACGCCTCGACAAATTTCAAATCTCACAAAAATGGGAATTGAAAATTTGGATCAATTAGGCCAGTTAACAGTTTTGCAATTGAACAGTATTGGTATTTCTGTCAAACAAATAACAGATATTCAATTAAATACCATGAGTATACAAAACTTAGGCTATATCAACTCTAACCCCGAACAGTCCTCACAACCATTCAATATTTCTTCAGCATCGAATAAAGACCTAGACTTGAGAGTACCGCCAAGTGCACCAGTTTCTAGTAATATAGCAATAACATCTGAATTGCCTGGTCAAGACGTAGACATGCGTTTTCAATCATCTGCATCAGTATCAATGAATGAGGATGTTAAGCCAAATAAAGATATGATTGATATTGATCAATATACAAAAGACGCATTGAAATTTGCTTCAAAAGATAAAGAAAACATTGATATTTCTAATGAAACGTTTGAGAGTGAAAAACCGATGATTTTAAATGAAATAAAAGACGTTGATCACAGAGTACTTCCATTTTCCGATGAAGGAGTAAACACGTCAAGTTCAACTGCTGTCGATAATACAGTGAAAAGTAGCGATACAGATATTCGTTTTTTACGACCTGAACCCATATTCAAAAGTCCTGAAAAGAGAAATAGACGATCAACTACTGATGATGAGGATAATAACTTGTTGATAGATGAAAAATGGTACTCAAGCGATGAAGAAAAAGGGGCAAAGAGGAAATCTCCTCTTTCTTC
This sequence comes from Blastobasis lacticolella, assembly GCA_905147135.1. Taxonomy (NCBI): domain Eukaryota; kingdom Metazoa; phylum Arthropoda; class Insecta; order Lepidoptera; family Blastobasidae; genus Blastobasis; species Blastobasis lacticolella. The sequence goes on along the minus strand of LR990045.1, from coordinate 8,812,633 downwards.
ACCACAATCGTTATTGTCACCACAACCTACACCCACTCCACATGTAATTGAACCGTCAAATGTTCTTAGCAAACTTGGCGATCTTTCTAAAATCGACATAAGTGAAGAGGTAACCAAATTGCTAAATACTATGAAAAACAACCTACAGGAGATCAAATCAGAACCTCCATCAGATGTTACCCAGTCTCCTAAATCGAGAGATCCTCGTTCTAAAAGATCACCTGACAAAAGTAGTGATAGTAATAACAAAGTACATAATAGGAGACCTAGAGTATCAATATATGAATGTGTTGATGGCGAACCAACTGACGGTCGACGTAGGAGTGACGTTGATTTGCGAAAGTCAGATTTTCCTTTCGGAGATACAGACTTGAGACAGGGCGGCAGTGTTGATATTGATTTTCGACTAGGATTGCCTTTTAAAGCCATTCCAAATTATACTCCGGCTTCAGAAATAAATGGATCTATAAATAGTCACCCCCCAATTCCATATAAGCTAGTCCAAATAGTTATTCCTCGACCAGATTACACAGATATAAGAAATAGTACTGCAAAATCTCAAGCCTTGCAGGACCCTAGACTAAGGAAGGTATTCCGGCTATCCATAGACGAATCAAACAGTGACAGTGAAAAACCTAAACCTGCAGCACCTGCGGCACCTGCGGCTCCGCGGGTTGATCCCCGTAGAAAACAGAAAGAATCTACGGAAGCAAGCCCAGAACTGAAAACAAATTCATTAGATATTCAAACTGTTTTACAAAATTCAAATTGGTTTAAAGATCTAAGTTCCACGCAAAAGATATTCGTAAATCAAAATTTAACGCCCGTTACTCAAATGATAAAACAATTTAATCAAGATAAAACACCTGGTAAAAAGCTCGATCTTACCCCAATACAGAGCAACACAATTTTATGTAGTATATTAGCTAATTTGGGTGTTACATTGGGAGAAAATGGCGAATATTCTTATTTACCTAAACCTAAAGGAGCGTTATTGCAAACTCCGGTAAATATAAATCCAAGTCAAATGCAATTTTCAAATCCTATGACTAGTTCTAGTGTTCTCGATTCGGGTAATGTTAACATGATGAATATGTCACAAATGGGCATGACAAATATGAGCAATATGAACGTGGGGCCTCCTATGCATGGGTTCACGCAGCCGATGGCAGACCCTCGAGCTGTTCCGACGCCGGGTCTGCTAGGTATAGCTCCTAATATGCCACATAATTTTAATGCTTCTTTTGGAGGACCAAATAACTTCGGTTTTAATGGTCCAAATCCAGGTAATGATTTTAATTTCATGGATGGTGATCAAAATTATCAAAGGTTTCCGCATAGAGGGGGGCATCGTGGTCGCGGTAACGACAGGTGGAACCGCGGCGGTTCTGGGAGGGGACACAGAGATAGGAAAAATTTTATGGAACGCGGGAACTGGAAAATTGATAGACATTAAGATACTATATTACTATTAAGCCAGGCCCTTTTACATTATTATTCACATGTGATAAGGTCATGACGGTAATGATATAATGATAGACTCGCTTAGGGGTATAGGCATTTTATACTTTGTATCATAATTAGGTAAATAAGAGTTAAGAACATTTATGTACAAAGCCGTGATGTATTTTTTTTTACAAGACCAATTCATTTGTTAATCATAATTAAATAAGATAGATAAGTAAATTATGTTAATTTTATTTTTAGTTTCTCGTTCTTTATGAGCCAAATACATTAAGACTGAGTGGTATGTAATGCTTCTAAGTTGTTAGAACATAATTCATAGATAACTAAACAAGGTTATCCGTAAATTATTTCTTTTTTATATCACCTAAAGATAAGATTCATGTAAAAACTTAGTTTTGGTAGAGGCAATACTCAGTTACTTGATAATTTCAAATTAAAAGCAATAATGTAAATTAATTTCTTATGTACCTACCTATATTATTCTCCATGAGGTAGAAACTTCGTCTTGATTTGTATTAGGTAGCACTATTAGTATATGTGTATTATTATAAAAAAGCCTATTCGATTTAAAAATAAATTTATGTTTATTATTATCTTACTGATTTCCATTCTTCTCGTCTTTTTGATTTGTCTATAATACCTACTTACTTGGTTGGTAACTTTATTTTAGATATTTTCTTCTAATTCTTAGATCTAATTATGTTCTCATGAAATATTTCAGGGTTTACTTCCAGCATATGAATACGAATGATGGATGTTTTTCAGAACAAAAAATGTATGTCGAGCAGAGAGTGTAAGTATAGCGTGTACCATGTGTATATGAGGTACAAACTCGGAAACGTTTGTTTCTACACAAAAAACAAACACATCCAAAGAAGGATTGCGAGAAAGGAATATAAACGAAACGAACATTCAATTTTCTATATTTAATGATTGCAATACCGAGGCGACGTAATTGGAAAAGTCTATTTTCAATCGGTTACCTCCAGTCTTCAAGTTGATTGCAACTTGCGACACCTTGGAGAACGTGGATGCTGAAACAATAGTCTGTCGATTAGGCAATTATTACCGCAGTTTGACTTTGGATTAAAGTTTTTAAATTTATTCGTTTAGAGGGATTTGGCAAGGGCACGTACATAAATTCAAGCCATCCATGTCGTCTTGGTCATCAGTACAGTTGTAGAATACAACACACTGCTTGGCACTCAACTTTGGTTGAGACACGAAGTAGTTATATAGAAGTTCCAGTTCTCTAGAAGCTGTGGATGCTGTGTTAGGCGAACAGACTAGTATCACGCCCTGGACTCCGACACGCAGCGCAGGCCAGCAAGACTCTAACCTATAAAACAAACCACAAACAGTAATTAAATCCGAGAAGACAATTAAGTGAGGAGCGTTTATCTATATTCTAGATCATTACAACACAATCTTAATAATGAAACCTTTAAAGGTAATTCCGACTTCGTCAATTACGCAGGAATTTTAGATATATTTCTTAATTAGTTCCCTAAATTACTCTGTGAACATCATAAATCGACGAAATAAACGTGCCAAATCGATGAGCCAGCTTAGCTGGAATGCAATTATACTTTAGCTTATGAAGGCATTTAGTTCCTCCCGTTTGCGATGGATGGCGCTACTATGTGCATTTGGCCTCACTTTCGTCATTGCTGTGCTTTCGTTTAGTTTGATACACCCTGCCAAATCACTGTGCAGAGCTAGATCAGGTTTATTGCTTTGGCTAGACTAAAATAACACTTACTTGTGATCGCCACTGCAGTCCCACAGTTCTATGTCGACATTACAGGTCTTTCCATTCACATTCAAGTTGGAAAGCTCAAACTCCACTATTCTGACTCCTTGCGTTGGTCTCGGTGTTCCTGCCTCTTCGATATTTATAGATTCCGATATATAATTAGCTATTTGCGTTTTTCCGCTCTGAAAATTATAGGTAATACTTATGGTATATTTCTCTTTAACTGCGTATATTTACACAAAATTACAAAATAAATCAATTTCTCTTACATTAGCAGGTCCTATCATTAATATTTTTAATTTGTTTATATGCATTGTTAATAATTTCTAATGATAATCACGCTATGAAACACGATGCAATGAATTTGTGTAGGTATTTGACATATTTTTGTTTGGATACGCATTGCCTAGGTAACGGCATTGAAACGACAAGAGCTAGGGAGCTGGGGCACGGCTGGGGCTCAAGCAGACCATAGAGAAAAGATAAAACGAAGCAGACTGACTACAGAAGTCAACTCACCAATTTATTCTATTTAAAATACTTAAAAAGCATAAAATGCATTATAGGTAATTTAAGAAATGAATATTCCTATGTACTTACGTACCTACTCCAAGATAGCAAGACCTACATCTTTACCCAAAGCACGAACACTCTGTGACCTACAGTTACTCTACAAGTTTTGGTTATAATAATCAGTCTACAAGATATATAGGTAATCTATCAAACAAAAACTTAATATAAAAATAAACCTAAAAAAACAGGTCCCACCGAGATTTGAACTCGGATCGCTGGATTCAGAGTCCAGAGTGCTAACCATTACACCATGGAACCGTTACGTAGCGGCGTGAAATTTAAACACGCTTTCACATATAGTTAAAGAGCGTGCACTTCGAACTTTGATCTAAGACTTCGTCAAAACATGAGCAACAATTAGCTGCCATGATGTTATTATTTTCCCGGGACACTGTCAGCCGGGAATAATATATATTCCTTTTACTGAAATATTTCCTAATTTTCAAAATCTGAACTAAAATAATTTTCGGAATCGGATTAGTATTTATCGGAGATTAGATTAGGTAGGTACTAATACGATGACGTAGCCTGATTCTACTCATTTTGCTACTCATAAAAATTGCATGAGTAGGTACCTAGGTAGATGTTGCCATTGGTAGGTACCTAACTACTTAGATAATTATAGAAAGACGTCGCTTAGGCGGCGCGGCGGCGTCAGAAAAGGAAGTGCAACGGTGTTGACATGCCTCCGGGATTGTTGGTTATCTTAACTGTTTCTAACCATGCGAGTTCCTTGCGAGTAAAAACCGCCATTAGGCCAGCTGTGGGCTTTCTTGAGCATTCCTAAGCCGGGGGCGGCGCGAAGACGGTTAGCTAGGAGCCGCGGGATTAATAAACAAGCCGCTCTAATGATGACAGGATGGAGATAACTTTTAATCGATTGTTATGCATTATGTTATTATTTATTGTAAAACTACTCGTTATTTAGGACAGTTATGAACTTCCGACAAATAAAAAAAGGACTTACTTACTTACACACACTTCCCAAACTACACACTGAACCCATTTTAATGAAACAAAGCCAAGAAAAGAACCATCTTGATTAAACTGCTTTTCAAAACCGTATCGAAATCGGTCCATCCGTTCGGGAGCTAAGGTGCCACAGAATATCCTATGCGTATAAAAATATATGCCACAGGCAGACACACACACATCTACACACGTAGACAGAGACAGGATACACTCGTCAAAATCCCCGTCGTTTGCATTAAGAAACGAGGTTTAAAAATAAATAAGTAAAGTGTATGATAACCAACTAAATCTACTTACTTAGATAGATAACTTGGCGATTCCGTGTGCTGTGTGGCAAAGTAGGTAGAAGGGATTACAATTTTCAATTGATTTTTACTATTTAGAAGGTATTGTTTTTATATTACACCGGTCGTCTAGGGGAACTTGTATTCTACAAATTTCCTTACCCACCCTTCGGGTACAAAACCTAAACGGCATGTTTGACCCTACAACTGCGCTTAAAACTAGAGAAATAGAAAACTGGTAGGTACTAACTACAAATTTGAATTACAGTCTTAGAAAATACATCAACGGGGGCGCCGCACGCGTTGAACTCTATTGCACGAAACCAGCGAACCAGTATGCTCTATGTAGACTACAGTGAACATACGGCAGGGTGAGTGGTGGTCATTTTGATAGAGTGGACGTTAAGTACTGTAGGGTGGGCGTTTTTGTACAGTGGACGTATCGGTGATGAGCCTACCAAGTCTATGTCCCTCCATCCGCGATATCTTCTCCTCTCTGTAGGACTAGGAAAATAATATACGTAGTAGGTATGCAAATGCAATCTCCAGCTCAGCTGCCAATACATACAATCTCCAACTCTACAATACTCTTCGGTCGTGTTCAGCAATGTAGGTTTAGCCGTTGATGATGATGATGACGAATACATTTCATGCGTCTGCGGCGGCGTAAGGCCCGCGCGGCTCTAAAGACTTAGTTATAAATTATTGAGGGGTGATTAAGGTCATTTGCCAACATCAGTCAGTAGTACTTACCTGCTATTTAAACTTGCTGCACCTAACCATTAACCATAAACGTCACTATCTTATAGGTACCTCCATTTCAGAAACCTACTTCCGAAGCAACGGCAGAGAATAATACATAATAATGCAACAAACTCATAGTATATCATTTATTTATTACACAGGTCAGGTAAATAGGCACCCACCTACAGTTCTAACATACCTACACATTCAGAATAACAGTAGCGCCATGTTACGTTTCCCGTTACCATTTTAACATGGTAGCCTGTTGCGTAACCACTTTCAACTAACCGTCACATGTAACCGGTGCCTTGAGTGCACTTAGGTGACAGTTAAGGCGACCTTGCGGTACTGTGGCAAGAAAGTTGATTTGCATAATCCTGGTACACCGTCATCCCGTTATCTACTACAGTCTACATGCTTTCGATGCAAGGTAACGGTCGAGGTGTAGTTCTAAGGACGAGGCAGTGTAGCGCGGTCACATTTTGCAAAACATTTATTATCGGCTCCGTATTTTAAATTTAAAAAGATAATTGGCGTCCAAACTCGTCGGAGTTCGAACTTATAACACAGTAATACTTAATCATTTAAGTGTTAATGCTTCGTTTGTGCTCTCGCGCACGAGGGTGGATCCTAGACCATAATTCAGGATTTGACAAATCAGATCAAATTACAGTGGAGCGACTGCTATCTGACCTCCGTGACCCTACTTCCAGGGGAACTTGACCTATTAGGCTTCGTATCTACTTCCTTAACATATGACGAAGGTGTGATTTAGTGGATCTTCTTTTGTTGATTGGCAACACAAACTAACTATCCAAACGAATATATGCTAAAATCTTTGGTTGGCAACCAAGAAAAGGAGGTCATGTCCTGTCGTAGATGTCCATCGACTGTTGATTTAGTAGATTGCTCTCGTTCGTCTCGTTTTAAAACGTCTGATTTAAAAAAAGTAAGAGGTGGAATAGTACTTGCTTATGTACCTATTGATATCAAATAGTACCTACATTAATACTTAATGAATGACGTAAGCCATTTAGGTAAAATGAATTATTGCCCTTCTATAACAATAAGGAACTGATATGGTAATGTGTTTGATCCATTAAGTCAAAATTAAATAATTACTTGTCATTACAAAACTAATGTTAGCTAGGTAATAATTAGACCTATTTAAATTTATTGTTAAGTAGGTTTGTTGGATGTAATATTAAGCCCCAACAGTACTTTCTTCAGGCAACAAGTTATTTCCTGCAGGTAATTGGTCTGATACCGTTGCCGCGTTGGTTGGTAATAGATTGCAAATGCAGCACCTACTTAAGTAGTACTTACTTACTTATATTTAGTATTACTACAAGGATTCGTTTTCACTCAACAACAAGAAAATGTTCTATGTTTTGGTTTTAGGTATTTAATCTCCTAGCGACCTTTGTTTCGTCGAAGCAAACTTCGGCAAACTATTTGAATATCTCTGTCGAGAAATATTACGATTCTTAACCATACTTATCATCATCATCATATCAGCTAGACGACGCCCACTGCTGGGCATATGCCTCTCCCAGATATCTCCACAAAGACCGGTCCTGTGCTTTCCGCATCCAGCTGGTACCTGCGATGCTTACCAGGTCGTCGGTCCACCTTGTGGGAGGCCTACCCACGCTGCGTCTTCTGGTACGTGGTCGCCACTCGAGAACTTTTCTGCCCCATCGGCCATCTGTTCTTCGAGCTATGTGCCCTGCCCACTGCCACTTCAGTCTGGCAATCTTTAGAGCTATGTTGGTGACTTTGGTTCGCTCATTTCTGATTCGATCGCGCAACGAGACTCCGAGCATAGCTCTTTCCATTGCTTATACAAATACGATTTAATTGTACTTGTTATTAAAAAATCATCTCGCGCACGAGGGTCTGGGGTCCGCCTTGACCATGATCCAGGATTTGGCAGATCAGATTATTACAGTGGAGCAACTGCTATCTGACCTCCGTGACCTTGCTACCAGGGGAATCACTGATCACTCCTACACATTCAGTCGCATGAACGTGTAGGTTTCATCACGATAATATCCATCCCCGTAATTTTTAATTGATTTTATTGTACTTGTTATTAAATAGGTACCTAAATATTATTATTCCATTAAATATAAAATGGTTAGGATTGCACACTTTTCAGAGCTTAAAATTGACAACCACGAGAACGAGATATATGATTCTACAAATCAATCTGCAAATCAGTTTGACGTAAAGCATTAAAAAATAATAATACATGCGCTGGCGGCTCATTAAAGTTACAAAACGGTCTCCATTCGTCATCATCAGCCTTCGGGAAGACGTATGACAGACATCACGTCGGTAACTACAACTTCTTAGGCGAGTACTTACTTACGTAGGTAGTTTTCAATCTGTTTTGTTAAGTTTTATGGTGCTATAAATTTCATAGCGTCGGTACACTGGAAGCTGGATTAAGCAGTTTGATCAGCGGTACACCGCATACGGCTTATTAGGTATTAGGTCTTATCGTCATCCAAAAAATCCTAGCTAGCGGTTAATCTCGGCTTCTACCAAGGTCTACCTTTCTACTTTTCCTCCTCCACCTCGCCCGGTCGAGATCATCATCATCCGGGTACCAACGGTGAACTGATCTGCAGCCAAGCGATAGGTAATTATTTTGCCTGACATGAGACAATGCCAATAAACAGACCCATCTGTGCTCGGTGACAAACAAATTATCGTTCTGGAGATCTATGCAATTATAATTTACCCACGACGGAACGGAGATGGTGTTACTTTGACATAGAGACATTCTGATAGAGTGAACATTTTGATAAAGTACCTAGTTGACCTTATGAACCGAAAGGCTTGACGGTACTATCGCTTTCCATCAGCTGGCCTGTATGCTCATTTGTCGCTGAGTAGGTACGAATACATTGTGGTATATTAGTGGGTATAGATATAGCGTCTGCTTCATACGTCGTAAGTAGGTATATATCCACATGCGCAGTTAGATTAGATCCCGGAAGCGTAGCCTGTCGTATAAATAACAATCCTAACTGTTCCCAAGACTGGTCTAGAACTGGATTCGATTCACAATGCTATTGCTCGGCTGCAAATGCATGCGGTCGGTGTATTTGTTTTTAGGTACTGCATAGTTTACCTATTTATAATAGAGGTCAGATAGCTAAAGCTGGCACTCGTTCACAGTACTCACTATAAGTAAGTAGGTACATTATATTTAGTAGTTTGTCATACGGGGCGTAAAATGATATTTTTAAGGCGAGGTCGCTATTTTGAACCCTGAGCTACACGGCGGGCTACTAAGAGTGTAAACAAAAAACCCTGTGTCATAATAGCTATTTTAATACAACATCAAATTAATTTTAATCCACAACAGGGAAAATGTGTCCAATATAACTATTACACTTGTATTTAAAAAGTAGAAATTTCACCTCTAAGAAAAATCTGTCTTAGGTAAGTAGTCTTGAGCGGCTTAAACCCCTCGCTTCACGACTCTACACCTTGATATAACTTGGACTTTGTTACATAAGTTATAAGTTTAAACTCACTGGCTATGTTCGGTTCACAGGAAAGTTAGCTAAGTTAGTTTTTCAGGGAATCTCAGGGTCTAATACGCTGCCCATGTCGTATTATTTAGCAAACCGGCAATCAAGAGCCCAAATCAAGTGTTGTAAATAATCTTAAAACCAATTTAATAGCAGTAGCTATTAAATACCTGAAAATTTAGAAACAAGCCGAATTGTGTTAGTAAATAGGTGTCTAAAGTGCAAACGTTAGTTTAATTTAACGTTGAAAGCAAACCCATCTGCTGTCAAGTTTTAAAGTAAAATTTGCATTCTATACCTAAATATTTACGTACATCAATCTGCTTTTTATGAACTTTTCAGTTTTTAATAGCAATCGGTTGTTTTTGAGTTTTGTACTACTTTTTATATTTTTCACAAAATGGCGGCTGGTATCGCCTTATTGAGTTTTGATCAATATCATGTATTCAGTGGCACTCGCAAGATTAAGCAGATCGATAGACGTAAGAACCATCACAATCGGCCCACGCGTTTGGTCTCTAGAGTGCCACTAAGGAACAAACATACATACATACATTTATAGCAGTCGGGATTTTTTAGTTTTTGTACTTTTAATGTTTCAGAAATTATTCATCAATATCGATATGGCGACTACCAGCCGCCATATTGAGTTTTGATTAATATCATGACTCCAGTGGCACTCGCAAGATTAAGCAGATCGATAGACGTAAGCCACCATAATCGGCCCGCGCGTTTGATGTCTAGAGTGCCACAAAGGAACAAACATGCATTCATTCATACATATATAGGCTGATCAATTCATTACCCTCCTTTGCGTCACGCAGTCGGGTAAAAAGGAAGAAATTATATTACGTTTTTATGCATCTGGTATGGAACACAAAATGCCAGTAGGTTGGTATAGGTAGGTACGTACCTTATAAAATTTAATATCATCATCAGGTCCACATAATGAAAAGAAATGAAGCAGTCAAGCATGCATTTTTTAGTTTATTGGTTCGACAACCATGCGCAGACACGGATCCAGGAATTCCTACAGGGAGAAATAATTATGGCCCTGGTGAGGGAACTGTATTTCATTTGGGTTTAAACTTTAAATTGAGGGTTTCAAGTAAGTAATAACAAACGAAACAATTTTGGTTCGTCCCGCTTAACCCTTTAACCGCCAAGGTCGGATATATCCGACAAAAATTTTCGTGCTCATTTCGCCAAGGACGGATATTTACGACCAAATACCACTACTCGGTTAATCTGCCTTTTTGTTTGATAGCACTGTATTATATTAAAATTATGTTCATAATTTGGTAAATAGTTGATGAAGTAATCATATACAATTGCTTACACTTTAGTTTCTTAATTAGAAGACTTAAAAATAATGTCTAAAGTTGAATAAATTACTGATAGTATTATTCGAAAAGTGTATTGGTGTCCAGCGCCAGTGACGGAAAAATCCGACAATAAGGATGGGACATAAGCAATGATTTACTGGTAGAATAATCCACATAAATTAAATTATTTCTGTTTATACTTACTAATTTATTATAAAACAAATAAAGCAAATGTTACTCTATAGTAAACACATTTATTTCTATAAATAAATGTGTTTATTTTGTTTTATTTATAATAAATAAAGCTTAAAAATGTCAGTGACTGAATCGACAATTCCCATCCCTAGTCTGCATGTTTAGAAACTAATGTTGCTAGTACACCCAGCGCCACGGACGGAAAAAGACGACCGCTTCTGACGTCATAAACGAGTGCCGCCTTCTGGATTTTTCCATTGGTGTTGTGCTTATGCGTGTTATTATTATGTTCGTGTTATCGATTAATCTGATTAAACATGATTACAGCTGAAGAATTAATACGTATTCTGGAAGGTGATCTGTAGTTAAATATCATTAGAATCTGTCAAGGTTCGATTCGGTAAACTGATATTAATATTGTTGAAATAAGTATAATCATGTTTGTTAAAAAACTGACCAATGTTGTTTGTTGACTATTGCATTTAGATAAAGAATACTCTATAGGACTGCATTGAAAAATAAGAATAACGAAATTCTTTTCATGACCAATTTTATTGTGCGGAAATCAATAAATCTTTCAATATCTGTAAACGCTTTTTGTTTCATTGTGTTACCAAAATACCTGCTAATATTAGAAATAAAATTACAAAGTAACGTTTTCTATCTACTGTCTGTTACGATATTTAGATGAAATTGTAAGCGTTTGAAGGGGAATTACCCATATCGATATACTATTGAACATCACTATTTGTTGTAGGTATTTATTTTTCGTTTTACTGTGCGTGGCGCTGAGGGCACGCCAACTGATTCTAAGCGTGGCGGTTAAAGGGTTAATCAGCCGTTGAATTATTTACACCTTCACCAATGAAGCTGGATAAACTATGTATTTCAAGTTTCACCTAAAACTGGAGAATGAATTATTTATTTCTAAGTTTTCATCATCATTTCAGCCGAAAGACGCCCACAGAAATCTCAAAAAATGCCCGTCCTGTGCCTTCCGTAACCGGCTGGTACCTGCAATCTCTTTACCATGACGTTGGTCATCCTTGTGGGAGTCCACCCAGTCCACCCACACTACCTAAACAAATGCAATAAAACGAAGAAAAACACAAAACCTTGACCACAACATTGACAGAAATATCTGCGTCGAACTTGCACATGCGACAAGTACCTACCTACTTACCTATCTGAGGATATGAATCACGTACTCCTGCCCCTCCCCCACCCTGGACATGCACCTGATACCGATTAATGGCGTCCTAACTGCACCGTTTATTTATGTTCATTTAATGCACAAGCGAATGCTCACGTTTTTAAAATATAAGTGGGCCTACTTACGGCGCATTTTAATGCATGAAAAGTTGTCCAGTGCGTGGGCATTTCCATAAACACCGCATTTAAGAACGAGCCATGTCTTTTATAATGATGGGAACGATTTAGCTCTTTCACTGTAATAGTGGGCTTTTTATAACGCACCGATAAAAAAGTAGATGAAATAAAATTTGAATTTCTCAAAGGATCATACTTACGTATTTTAATGTGATAGCACCCATACATTGCTTATTCTATTCAGAGGGCTGAGTGTAAGTTTTGCTTTGATTTTACTTTATTATTGCGTTTTGGTTTACGTCGAAACTAGTATGAAGAAAAAACTTCATTTACTAGATGGTGCTACACATTTTTTCATGCTATTTTCACGTATAATCTGTCCAGACTGACTTGTCTTATTTTTTTAAGGAAATTATGTATATAAATGAATAATTTGCAGCAGTATTCGTTGAAATTCACATTCTATGTGTTTCTTGTATAATTTTCGACATCTATACACAATATATGTAGCGTGATTGATACGGCAAGTCGCGATTTTGGGAATTGTTAGTTCACCAAATAAGACAAGTCAGTTTAAACAGATCATAAACGCAAACGCGATAGTAAAGTAAACTCGAAGCAAAACTTACACTTAGCCCTCAGGATCATTCTTAACGTGTAAGTGGACACGAAAAGGGAATTGTCATGGTCGTTACACTACCTATACTAACGGTAAATGGTGTACCGTCGACCCACAATGGAAACTCATTCGTGGGAATATTGGCACTGAGACCACACAAGGTATCCTGTCGCGCGTAATAACTATGTGTTATATATTGGTACTTAACTACATATTTTGCTCGAGGCGGCGTCGCTTCCGCCTTATCTTAGACTTGGGTTCTCGGATTTATTACTTCTTTATACATACTTAAGTTATTCAAAAAACATACATACAGGTACTTGTACCTGCATCCCACAACCAGCCTACCAGCTTCCTGGAGTAGTGTTTCCATACCGTTAGGTCATTGATACCTTCAAGGACCGAGCTCACACATGTCTCAAAGGTTGGTATCGCATTCGCGACTCCCCGGGTGTTGAGAATTTGCTTTAGAAATCCGTGCCTAAAGTGCGAGCATCGGTGGCCGAGTTGTTAGGGTATCCGACTCGTAAGCGAGAGGTACCGGGTTCGAATCGCACTGCAGCCAGGTACCAATGACTCTTTTCTAAGTTAGATATGCACATTATGTACCATTGTGTGTATGAGTGTTTATGTACAATAAAGTGTTATAAATAAAAATAAAATTATTTGAATGCTAACCGATGCTCTTACGGCGAGGGAAAAAATGTGATGAGACCTGCACTGACTTAGACGACTGAATGTATAACCATGATCCAATCTGGTCAGGTTTCCCGGGTAGCATGGTCACGGAGGTGAGACGGCATACGCTTCACTGTTATTATCTGATCTGCCAAATCCTGGAACATGGTCTGGGCGGACCCCGGGCCCTCGTGCGCGAGAGCACAACCGGAACATTAACGCCACGATGAATATTTTAATTTGTATATAAACTACTAAAAAAAATTGCTCGTTCCTTATAGGAAACCAAGCTACTTACCAATATTTGCCAAATCATTACGATATTTTTAACCAATCCCGGAACTTAAGCAGCCTAGAGCCTGTGAACTGTAAAACAAGTCTCTAACGCCATAAGTCCTAACTCAGCGAGATATTAAATAGAAACAGCAACATACCATACCTCTGATACCTATGTATGATACCTGCAAGATGCGAGAAAGCCAGCGCAGCTCAGCGAGTGGGCGGACGCGGTAAGTGAAATAGGAGTTGACGCCTCCGAACCGTACTTTAATAACTATTTTAGTTTTATTTCAATTACCTTTCTCTGACTCGGAACACCGAAGGCATGCCTACGCAGAACGGAGGGCGCAAGGGTCGCTAATGGAGGCAGGGTTCGAGAAAATCTTGTATTTACAATGAAATCTAAATATCTGATCGGTTACGTGAGTTTAGTTTTCACGTAAGGTTACGTGAGTTTAGTCTTCACGTAAGTGTTGATGCAATGCTTTTTCTTGCACGAAATATCTCCACATTTCCGTACATAAAGCATTTTCTAAGTATAGGTTTCAGGGCGAGTTTTCCATCTATCTTCCTTTAGAAAATATGCCAAATCTGTCCCGTGTCAACCATTTATGTAGGTTTTTGCTTAAAATTTATTTTATTCTTCGTTATTTTTCGTCCTTTACGTTTTCCATACTTGGCACATCATCCGTGGCTCAAAGCCGGCATTCATCGGGCGATCTAACACGCTCTCGTTGAAATTTATTTGCTATTCTGCATTCGCATTCAAATCTCATTGTATCGGGACCGGCTCGCGAAAGCAATTCATTGCTTTAGAATAAAGAAATTCAATTATTTCTTAGTTCAAATAGTTAGGTATTTAAGGTGCAATGGATCGATGATTGGTTTCCAAAAATATAGAGTGTAATTTCGTAAAATTAACAGAGATTTTTCCTTATACCTAGTTATTAAGTCTAAATAGTTCACTGTTCACAAGAGAAATAAAATATCACTTTGTAATAAGATCTTGTGTTTTCTCCGCCAATAAACTGCTGTGCAGTTTGGCGGGAACAGTAGAACTGTATTTTCTTTGTGTTTTTGAGTATTTAACGATTCATTTATTTATTAATTTCATCTATTTGTTCCCACCCATTTTTTCCCATAATTAATAGCAATAAAAACCAACCTTACACCCCATATATACCACTTCCCCACTTTATATCGAGGATAACTCCACAGATATCATCCGCTATTTTTAATACTACTTATTGTAACTAGTTCAAGTTTTAACAATTTACGAAATAATCACCCACTCACTATAGATATAAACATAAATAAAAGCCTGCTGTATTATGATTACGACGTACCTATGCTCAGAATATAACGTGGGTATAACCTTCCCTTTCCTTCTTGTGCGATAATATTATATGCTTTGGTAGCGCAATTGCATCTAGCATAATAAATCGATAAGGCATCCGGGTTCGTCGCGCCGTCCTGCGCTGCGCCTGCGCTCCTATCTCTGAGATAAAGCATACAGGCTGGATTAATAAAATTTCATTTTTATTTTTAATTTAATATTAATCAATTTTTTTTTTTTTCAAATCATTAATATTCAATTCAAATAATACGGTATTAATAATTACTAATTCTGGTTCCGTTATTGAGCAAGCGTTATTGAGATTTTTTACGAGTAAACGTCGATGAATTGAAAACGTACGGGTGTCCAATCCGGGCATTGTTATTGCAGGCCTTTCAGGCATTCATTTCAGGATAAATCCTGTCTATGCTAAATATGATAATATTAAATGCTTTGGTAGCGCAATTGCATCTAGCATAATACATCGATAAGGAATCCGGGTTCGTCGCGCCGTTCTGCGCTGCGCCTGCGCTCCTATCTCTGAGATAAAACATACATAATGGACTAACAAAGTATTATTTTTATTAAATAAATACGGTAAAGATAATTAATGATTCCCGTTGCATACGCGCAAACTTCGATGAATTCACATGTGCTGGTCTTACATGTTATTAAATCATTATTAAACAGACTTGACCGAGTCTGAGTACATCTGTGGCAGCCTTGGCGCTGGATTACGCTGGTTTGGCCACGTGGTTTATACGTGGGAAATAGGTGCCTAAACTCATCGGTATCAAGAAAGAGATCCCGCTCGAGGAGCGATGGATTGACATCAGCATACGACATGAGAATGCCGAAGACACGAGAAAGAGAAAAGGGCAGGAAAGTGGTCTCTGGTAACAGCGGGTACTGACCGATTAAGATGATGATGAACGCATTGGTGGCGCCCCGTGAGTGCTGATGTGCTTTGGTGGCGGTGACTACTTTCCATCAGGTAGCTCGTTGCCTGGATGGCTACCATATAACATAAAAAAACCGAACTTTTAATTTTCAATAACACACACTGTTTAAACTTGTAAGGTTAATTTCTTTATCGCTATATCGACTTTCGTAAAGAACACCTTAAACAATTGGAAATTCATTGGAATCGGATCACGCTGTAGGTTTCCTATAGGGTATACCCAGTCCGTTGGGAGAGGCTAAGTATCCTAACGCTGTTCCCGGGTCGTCGGCCGGCGGCGCCGGCGCAGATTCGCAGGATACGATAAATTTCAATAGTGCATTGACTGGGCCCCGCGGCTTAGAAGAGAACAAATTCCAATTCAGATTTTGGCTAAACCGTAACGTCCACTGCTGGACTGGATAGACGTTTCTTTGCTACTTTAATTTTGATGTAAATAGCTTGAAGTTCAGGGAAGGATAAAATTCTAAATGAAGTTGTAAGAATATATGATAAGCTTATACTTGCTGAAGAAATAAAATTTCATGCATGCTATCCTGAGATTTAAAGGCGTACTTAAGCTATCTACCAGACAAATGGAGTGATGGTAATAAAAATACAAGCCGGAGCAAGAACAAGTTCTCAAATAAAAAGAAAATTTTCATAATTTTATCGGGCGATTTCAATCGATTTGTAATATCGATCAGTAAGAGTAGGGTAAAGACTAACCAGACGAGCCCAAAGTCGAAGGGTTTACCATGCGTAGTTTAGGAGTTCCAATACCCACCTTCCGTCGCCATCATCAGATCAGCTCGATTGTACTTTGATATTGCATTGTCACCGAACATACGTAAGTATGCAAAGTTTCAGTTCAATCGAAAACCGGGACATGGGTCTTTAACTTGCAAGATTTTATTACGAACAAACACGGGGACAAGTGAAAGTAAATAAAATTTTGTAAAAAGAAACTTCTAATATCATAAAATCTGACACCACGGTTCGGTACGGTAATTTGATATTTCACTGACAAGAATATAAAGAGGAAACGTTTTAGCGGGACCGCATCCTGCTATAAATTTTCAAGTTACATAGATCAGATCAGATTATATAATTCTCAGAACATCTATTAAGTATACGTATGCGCCTTTCCTATTTTGCTATTTTCGGTCTATTTCTTGATTCGCTTTTTGCGGATATAATTACGATTTTATGTTTAGTTAATTTTAAACAGTAAGTACGTTATATTTGTTATGATGCAAATGTGTAATAGTCATATTGGCGTTAATGTCCCGGTTGTGCTCTTAAGAACGAAGGCCCGGGGTCCGCTTTGACCATGACAAACGAGCTTGCGGCCTGCCTGATGCAAAGCAGTCACCGCAGCCTATGGACGTTTGCAATACCAGGGGCATCACCTACGCGTTGCCGACCACGGAAAAACCTTTTAACCCCTTTCTTGAAGAACTCCATGTTGTACTCTCCAGGAAAAGCCTTGACCATGATCCAGGATTTGGCGATCAGGTAATTACAGTGGAGCGACTACCATCTGAAGCTGCTACCAAGTGAACCTGACTAGATTGGATCATGGTTACAAATTCAGTTACCTGAATTTACAGGTTTCATCACGATGTTTTCCCTCACCGTAAGAGCATCGGTTAGAATTCAACTAATGTACATAACTCAGAAAATTCATTGGTACATAGCCGCAGCGGGATTCGAACTCGGTACCTCTCGATTCAAGTTGAATACCAAATGTATATTTTAGTTAAATACCTTCTAGTTTAAATAAGCAAATTGTAACTTTGCTTGCATTTTAATTGCATACCCGCGTTGTTCTCCCTATTTATGCAATAAAGTTAAATAAAGCAACTAATAGCAATAAGTATGTTATTGTATAGAACAAAGTCGGTATTCGAATCATTTTCTTCTTGAAACTAAACTATGCAACAACATTTTAATACCATATCTGCCAATTTATAAGGTGTGTGAAGCATGAACGAGTCGGTAGTTCAAAAAGTAGGTTACCTACCTGTAAATTATTTAAATTAAGTGATATTTGTATGACTATTACGACCCCCATTATTGCTAAAGAACTGATGAACTTATACAAATACTCTGAAGTTATACAAATTAAAACTTGAAACTGAACTATGCAACATTATTTTAACATGGTTTTTGCAAATTCCCAAGACGTGTGAAGCTGGAATGAGTCGCTAGTCCTATAAGTAGGTTATCTCCTTTCGTACGACTATATGTCAATGAACAGATGAACTTATACAAATACTCTGTGCATGGGAGGTCCGAAATGACTCGGCGTATTTTGAAGGAGCACATCACAATAGATGGGCTTGCATGATGTATGTATGCATAACGTGTGTATGAGAGACCGCGATCTCCATAGCGCGTCGCATTATGCATCCCAGCATGACTCAACTGAGATGCATGTTGCACTCTGATGTGTTCATTAATTTATTTGCGAAGTCACCATCAGTATGATTGTGATCAAATACAATAAGCAATATGCAAAGACTTGGTAGGCAAACAGACAAGCGGGCCACCTGATGGAATGTGGTCACCACTACCTAAAGACATTAGCAACACCACAACAGAGCAATAAAAAATTGCTCAGCTGAAAGTAGCTAACGCAAACTTTTCAATCTTTATGAACACCACCGTGCCAATGCTTTGGCCACTTCTTTAATAAGTTGCTTTGCGTCTGCCAAAGTCTCTCCTCATGAAGCACTGGAGACCTCACTCCTCGGCAGGAACACAATAAAATAGGTAGTATTGTTTGGCTGCGTTATTCTGTAATGTGGAGGTACATCTACTTACCTACCTTTAGAAAATAGTGCTCTTAAATAAATAACATGAATTCAATATACATACCTACATAATCTCGCCTTTTCTCCGTAGGGGACGCAGAAACCACATTTTACCATATACGGCGTGAGCTTTATGTTTGTATGTACGCTCCTTTTAGATTGCAGACGTCCTGGACGACGGTGGCCACTTTCCATCAGGTGGACCATCAGCCGTGTGGCACCCTAGCCAATAAAAAAAAATTTAACAAATTGTGCTTACAATTAAAACTATAAAATATTTCCTTCGTGTAAAATGGAAATTCCGCGCTCGGTGTGCATATTATATAATTCCACAGCATTACAAAATTGAATAATGGCCCAAACAACAATGCGAAATATTGTAGAGAATTGAAAGCATGCAACTTTAAAGGAATAAAACCGTACATGTTTTGAATTTCTCGAGGTCCGCTATAATTAAGGCATTTTACGTTTTATGAGATACCCACGGAAAAAGTGAGCAACAGTTGTTGTTTTATAATTTATAATGTTTTTGTGTTTGAGTCATGACATTATTCCGTACCAGACTGTCTTTTTAATCCCCTTATTGGAACTTAATACAGGGTTACAGGGTTCAGGGTTCAGGTTCAGGTTTTCAATAGCGGAGGCAACTATCACATCAATAGCCTATAATAGTCCACTGCTCATCTTACCCCTCATAATCATCTTCGGCCGCATCGTCACTTACCACCAGGTTAGATGGCGGTCAAATACCTGGCTAGTCTAATTAAAAAAAAGGTACCTATAATATCTGGAATAACCGCAACAGTTGAGTGTTCTATGATAAACCTATAAGGTGTTCTTTAATAAAAATACTTATAGGTAATAGAGACGTGATCGGCTGAAAGCAACGCACTGTGGTGCGTCGTGATTCCATGATTTACGATGGGGCCTTGTCACCGAGTCCAATATGAAATATTCCTTGTAAGGCGCATTGTGGCTTTGCCCCTTTGCCCTGCGTATTCTGTATAGAGTTTAGGATGTAGTGAGAATGTCTTGTAAGTTTGTTTAGTATGGAGTTGCCAATTAGGACAGCGTCCTACAGTGCTACGAACATATCTGGTCATTTCCAGGTCAGATAAGCTTGTGGCACTGCAGATAACTATAGACTGTGTCGAATGTACCGATATCAGAATAACAGCACTCGTGGTCAAAACTGACGTAGATCCGTTTTCGGGGAACCATTATTACGTTGACGCATTAAAACTACTTTGTGCTCATAATTTTTATTTAAGAGTTTTTTACTTAGTTTCTCCCGTCTCGCTATACCAAGAATCTCAGGATCCTTGATATAACGTAGTGCAATGTGTGTACTCAGCCTAACGCTGTCGCATGATGCCATTTACTTATAATTTACTGCTGCGATGTTACTTCAGATGGGGTCTGCCTTAGTTATAAATAAACTACAGGTACAGTCACTAGGATAAGCGGATTGTGAATGTTTCAGTGGCCTTTTAGGGCTATAGGAACTTTGATACCTGAGTAGGTATCTATTCTATTACGAAATATGAAAGTGTTAAATATTTAAGAATTTGAAAATATTTTTTAAAGTAAGGTGCTTATCGTCAGCAGCCTTGTCTACTATTGAACGTAAGCCTCCCCAAAGTTATGGGGGGTTTGCTTGAACTTCCTACTTGAGAGGTCTTGCAGCTCGCAGTTTTCTCAATTCACAACATAAATGTCTAAGATTACTGTCAGTCGCTTTGTACAGTCATTTAACGAATTAGCTGGTTAGTCCATATGGTCATATTATGGATTATCATACGGTCATGTGGTCAACTAATTCGTGGAGTCTAACAAAGTAAAGGTTACACAGGGGTCAAAGAAAAATGACAGGTTCTGGACTCTGGGGCCATATTTTTGAACCGCTTGCATCCTCGCGAGCGCTCGTGAAAGCTACCTCTCTCTTTCACACTCGTGGTAAGTTGCTAGAGATATAAAAGACAGGCATTAGAAGGCGAGCGCTCGCGTGGATGTAAACGTTTCAAAAATAGGGCCCCTTATACAGCTCGGCATATACGGCCCGTGCGGTCTATGTTCCAGGATAAACAAAAAAGAAAAGACGACCTAAGGTTCAGCTGGTTAACGGCCACGCAGCCGGTCTGCCACGCAGAGGTTCCAGCTTCGATTACCGGCCGAGCTGAAATTGAAATGATTAATTTAAATTTCTGTTAGGGGTGTGGGTGTAGTATCTGTAATAAGTATGCATTAAAAAAAGTATATAAGTAGTTTATCAGTTATATAACACCCATAACACAAGCTTTGCTTACTTTGGGGCTAGGTTACGCTGTGTGAATTGTCCAAGCATATTTAATTATATTCCATTTGAGAGTACCCAAACCACCACAAAGTTCGCAATACGCATGACTCAGCATGCGCCTCGCAATGCGTCTGCGCTAAATCTAGTTTATCAGATGCTTTGCGCATGCGCCCAACGAAATGATAAACAGCGTGACTGAGTGGTGCCGATAGCTTGACTGAGTCTACTGTTAGATGTGCGCTGTAATGGATTACTATTCGGTGGAACAGTGGTAGGATAAAGATAATGATATTGCATTTTGCTACTCGTGGTAGGAGTAATGACGAGTGCCAAAATGAATGATATTTCCACTTTAAAAAATGAGTTTTTTTTTCTGAACGTGATGATAACGTTCAATACTGAGGTTGAAAAATATTAAGTTAAAATATAAATAAAACAAATATGCTTGGACAATTCAGACAGCGCCATCTAGCCCCACCGTAAGCAAAGCTTGTGTAATGGATGCCAGAAATACTTTTACATACATAGGTACTTCTTATACTCGTACATATAACACCCAGATCCGTAACTGAAACAAAAACTTATCACTTCAATTTCTGCCCGGTTCAAGTTACTCGTTTAGTTTATTTGACAAATCAATTCCTACTTCTATTATACCCTTTTAAATATCTAATTAGGATCCAAAGCCCATGTTTCCAATAGAAGTTATGGTTCCAGTATAGAAAGTATCTTTGCTTTTTCTGTAAAATAATTTAGCATGAAAATATTGAGTTTTGATTAGACATACTTCGTTTAGAAAGCTATGAAGAGTATGTATACTATTCACGAAATAGCATTTTTTCAGTTCATATGCACGGAACGATTATGCTATGTAGGTTAATGTATGTACACAAACCATTTAATTTCACAGTAGAGTAGGGGTAATCTGTTTGTCGCTGAACAGTATACAGCTTTTTGAAATGTTTGTATATAAAGTGGTTTATAAGGGACTACTCTCGATTTAGTGTTATTTTAAATGATTTTATTTGTTAATTGATAGTTACTTGTGACAATAATGTTTATCTAGACCATGTAGAGTCTAAACTCAATGTTCAATGTGTACGTACTAAAGCGTAAATACGTTCATTCTTTAGTTCAAAGAACTTTGTCTCGTATTATGAGTCACGGAAGTCCATAAAATATGATTTATTAAGGCGAGTATCTCCCGAGCACTAAACTTGACTCCTGCATTCCTGTTACGGGCTTAGACCACCGCGGCGCGGTATGGTCTAGAAATATCTAGGCTATAGATATAATATTGTGTGGTTCGATAGAGGTTATTGTTTCCATGGAAAGCTAGAAGGTATTTAAACGAGAAGGTATTTAATTTAGTTATGTATACTAATATTACAAATATGAAAAGTTTGTGTGTTTGTATGTTGGGGTATTCTCCGAAACCACTCAGCCGAATTCGAAAATTGTTTTACTAACATGAAGCTTGTTTACGATTGTCATGCACAGGGTACTTTTAATCCTGGAAAATTATTAATATCCCGCCGGATATCTGAATGTTTAAGAGATTCGAACTGCGCGCGGGTAATAACTGCAGGGGACGGCTAATTGCATACAATTTTACCATCGAACAGGAATCGATCAAAACACAACATTTAAGCTGTATAAATTAGTACTAGTCGTTCTCTGACTACATTCAAAGAGAATTTAAAAGAGCCTCTCCCTCAAATATTTTACTCTAAATCTAATTGACACCAAGGTTTGCTGGTAGAAAACGAAATTTATGCATAAAACTCGCCCTTATACTATTTTGTGTACCTACAATAAACAAGAAACAAACAACAAATAAATCCAATTCAATGTAATTTTCAATTAGGACTTCGTATCGCCCTTATAATGGATAGTTTTGACGTGGTGGCTATTAATGAATAAACAATAAATAAAGTGATAGCTATCTAAGAGCCGCGCAGCTGAATGGGCCTTCCAGTGACAATGTGGGCGCTGTGGTAGTCCAGCGCTCATTGTCCAATCGTAGATATCATCGCTGGTTTGCGCTTGCGTCGATATAAGAATATCGATGTGGCTGTGCTTTCGCGGAGAGATAGGTAGCGGCGGTGTGACAGTATGCTTTGTATCTATACCGATACCTTTTATAGCTTGTATAAAATTTTTTCAAGTAAGAAATCAACATGAATGAACTTTGTATAATAAAATAAATAAATAAAATGTAATAACTGTTCTTAAACAAATTCACCCAGCGCCATCTACCCTCAAAGTAAGCAAATCGTGTGTTATAAGTGTTAAATAATTGATAAACTATTTATATACTTTTTAAGTACATACGTATTATACATACTTCACCCAGACACAGTAACAGTAATTAAAACTCATCATTTCAATTTCTGCTCGGCCGGGAATCGAACCCGTGACCTCTGCGTGGCGACCAGCATGTTTACCAACTGGACCACTCAGGTCTACAACATAATACAAATACTACAATTCAGTAAAAATTCTACTTCATACTCTTAAAATGTAGTCCAAATTGTATCCACGCTTACTCGGTTTCAGTATTTCTACTTAGGTACTTAAAAAAATAAAATAATCTCAAATGTAACTTTTCTTGTTAAATGTGTAAGTATCTCGTTTGGAGCGGCATTTAAATTAAAGAACCGAAAAACAAGGTTTCAAAAGATCTGCCGATAATTTGCCTTAACGATTTAACAAAAGTCCAGTTCCCAATTCCAAGTAATTATCGTTAATATTATTATGGTGTACGAAGTTAAGTAAAGGCTCGTTTTAGTTACCCAGCACACTCAATACCAAGAATAAGTTAGAACTGTATCTACACTCACGTACAGTAGGTATTACCAAAAGGATTGGAAAGTTAGCTACATTCATGAGGAATTTTTTGTTTGTATGACTTTTCATCTGGGCTTCAATCAATTGATTGAGTGGAACAGAAAAGCATAGGTTCTCTAAACTTGGTTAGTATCTATCCCATTTGTCGAGGCAAGTCATGTTCTTTAAAAATCAATCCGTCATATTCATTACAAGTCTATTTCGAAGGACGTTATTTTCTGGGCTTGTCATCTTTCGAGAGAGTATTTTCATAGCATCGGCATCATTGTCATCATGACCATACACTGCTGCCCATGGTATGGTCCACGGAGGTCCTTGCTGGTCTGCTTACATTTGTGGCCTTGCACAACACCGATTACTGTTGTATATATATGTTGTTGACGATTTGAAGATACCTAATTTAACTAGTTGGCCTGGCGATTTTGTTCTCGTGTGATCCTACCCCTACCCTACATCTATACTACACCTACACTACACTTACACCTACACCACACCTATCCTACTATACCTACCCTTTTTTCTTACAGATAAATCTTGTCCTGATATTATAAATCCGTTCAGCCGTTCTTAAATTATGCGCGAACATTCAATATTTTGCGACCATGGGTTATATTATTGCATTTCCTAACGATTAGCCTACGTTACTCGCTGATAATGTAATTTTGTATTGGAAAAATAATTTTTAAAATTCGTTTTTTTTAAATTATGTTTTAAATACAAACGAACATACAAACTAACCAATATTTCCTCTGTATAATATTAGTATAGTTATAGTATAGATGTCGTACTCAATATAGAAAATATGATTTAGTTTATTTTTATTTTATACCGGAACCCACACGGCCAACTTGCATCTCTCAGTAGGTACCTTTTATTAATTTAGTTTGACAACCCCAAGAATTTTTATCTGTTGGAATACAATTTCTTTGGACCACCCCGAAGGCCCAAATAATGCGCGTCCAATGAAATTATTGTGCGTGTCACATTGTTTTGTCAATATATTCTGTTGACAGTGTCAAGAGCCGAGCACAATAAAATTATCGTGCCAGCCGCTCTGAATACTAAGTGGCCATTTTGGGCCGAGAACAGAACACGCTAGCGCCACTGGCCGGAATAGGAACGTAAATTGATATTATTTTTAATAATGTTATTATACTGATACGGGGTGCTAATCTACTCTCGCGATTCTTAGGCGCAATTCTAATTGGCAATTGGCTATTTTGTTTTTGTTACCTACTTAAAAAAATTTGATTTTTTGGATAAGTGCGAAGTGGTTGTTATGTAGCTAAAAATGTTACTACTAAGTTACAACTCTAATAAAATAATAATATTTTTGTTTTGTTATTGTCCCGGTTGTGCTCTAGCGCACGAGGGCCCTTGGGTCCGGGTTGACAGTGAATCAGGATTTAGCAGATTAAAAACTTACTGTGGAGCGACTGCCATCTGACCTCCGTGACCCTGCTACCAGGGGAACCTGACCAGATCGGATCATGGTTTCTAAATTATAAGAATTTTTGAATAAAATAAAGTGTAGGTACCAATAAATATTTTACTTAATATAAAAGTAATGGCAATAAATAATTAGAATCTTAAGATAAATGTGAAGGAAGTTTTATTACTACAGCGATAAGATATAAACTCGAAAAGTCATAAGTAAACAATATAATTGAATCCAAGTAGCAATTTAAATTCAATGTGGTCCGTTATCTCACATCGGAGGGTGTAACGAGTGTTTAATTCCCACTGCATGTGAAATGCGAGATAAAAATGTTTCGGTATTGAATGGTCGGCCGCAAGGTCTACCTAGCTGCAACAACTTATTTTTTAATACTCTTTGAGATATAGTACACATGAGTCGTGTTGACACTTGAGGCAATGCGGTAACTGTCAACCATGCATGATATCTACAATTCATGCATTATCATGTTTCGTGTAACAAAAACGCAGAGCGATATACCTCGTGTACAATAGTATACTGTGATACAAGTGTGCTATACTGTACATTACAGTCGAGGCGGTATAAGGCGCATAGGTGAGCCGAGAGTATAATGATCAATGCACATGCGTTTCATGCGACGTTGTTCATTACAGTTTCGAGAAAAAACAGGTATTGTTTTTAACTTATGCGGAAAATTGTGGGCAGTTTTGTTTTTATTCGCGCGCAGCTTCCAGGTAGGCAAGGGCGTGAAAAGAAAAATGAACACACAGCCTATATTAATAACTAGTGGGCCGGCGCGTCTTCGTTTGCGTGGCGTTCTACCCCTACCCTTCCCTAACCTAAACCCACCTTACCATACGCTGCATATGTCCTACACATACCCTACACCTACTCTACACTTATCCCACACCTGCCCAACGCCTACCCTACATTTACTCTACACCTACCCTACACCGACTCTTCATCTGCCCTACACCTACCCTAAACTTACTTTATCCCTACCTCCCTTTTCTTTCTTTCTTATAAACCTTCCTCTGGAATCACTCTATTTATTGTTGAAAACAGCATTAAAATCCGTTGCGTAGATTCAAATATCTAAGCGTACATAGATAGCGGGAAGTGACTTTGTTTTATACTATTTATGTACACATATGTATACATGTTTTATGTTCAATAATATTACGACGTCTTAAGAAGGCTACCTATAAGCAGTATTCTATTAAGCCAGCGTAAGTGATTACCGCACAGGACATCATATCAGCTTATCGCGAGTCGGTCGGTACGCACAATGTCCAATAAACCATGAGATCCCATCTGCCTTGTAAATGTATCAGGGTAGATAACCCGCAAGCATGCCTCCGGTCTTGGAGGTTCATCTTACGCTAAGATTGTATGTATACTTAATATACGTTTTAGTTTACAGTGCCTCTAGGGTTTAAACGTAACCTTATTACGCAGGCGGCATTATATAAAGCATCAAACATTTGTATGTAAAGTAGTGCTATAAAAGTACATTAACAATTAATAAAGCTTTGTGCCTACAATTACACTGGTTAGGTCCTTGAAATCACAAGTAATTTTTTTACGGCCAAGTATACAAGTTGTATTTTACAAATTAATGCAATAATCATACTTACTGCATAGGCACGTAGTTATTATGTACGAGGATAACTCTTAAATAATACCAATCCTCGAGGCAAAAGTCATAGCGCATCCCTGTAAAGAATAGCGATCAAATTAAGCTTATGAGAAGAGAATCAAAGTGGGGTCTATGTTCTACTCGTCGACCTTGTCCCAATGGCCGAATAAAATGTCAAAAAACTGCTAAATTAACAAATACTTGCAAAACTAAGCAGCAGTTTTTGTGTTAATTCATGTAGCAACATCATATACATCATATTATCTACACATACGTCATACACACACATCATATACGTCAAAATATTTGACTTTTTTCACATAAAGGTTTGCGAGTTTTAGCGGTTACTGCGGTATTATTTCTGTATTTTCGATTACAGCATGGTTTTGGTCAGCACAACGGAAACTAATTTTGAATCATTTCCCTAACACTGACAGCTGTGTTTTCTTTATTTTTAAACAAGGGTTGTACTGTTAAATGAAATTATTAACTGTAAAGATAAAATTTATTGCGCCAATGGTTGACCACTTTGTGGTGATTTGCATATCATTGCTTGTTGTATTTTTATAGCCTGTGTATACTTCTAATATGAAATATCAAGTAAGCTTTGGCATTTTATCAAATGTTGTTAAATTCCTTTCCGTTTATGATAGTTGTCGTGGTCAAGGGTTGGTACATTTCGAATGTTTATTTTTAATTGTGCATAAACTAATGAATATGTTATGTAATGCAAAACAATATTAATCAGTCGTCAGAGAAAAGACCAGACAATAATTGACAATGCCTAAATCCTGAGTTGCTAAATTATGGCCTATTAAAAAATTTAATATGTAAAAAAGTGGGACATTTACCCTAAACTTAACTTGATTCTTCGATTTAGAAAGGATACCTGTTTCATATTTGCCACGGCATAAGCTTTCAAAAACATGACACTTAAACAGTCACATTTTATAATGAAATCACGATTTTACGAGAATTGAACCCAGATTTACATATTGAAAAAATTACAATACTAAGCTTATCGTTCAAAAGCACAATTGAAGGTGATTTTAGCTTGCTCTACAAAATGTAAAATAACGTAAGTATGGAGCCAATTTGCAGTGGAAAAGCAATATATGCCAGTATCTGGCACTAAAGTCCTCCGGGGTGCGTAAAAAGTCGTTTCAACGAAGGTTTCTTCGACAGATATTGACAATAATGTATGCGGCGACTTGGGCGGGTGTCCTCGATAACCTTTTGCTGGAGTAGTATCTGCGGTATTGAATATATTTTTGCCTTAATAATATTGGAATTACATAAAAGTATCTTATATTGCATTGAATAAAATAATGGTAAAATAATTTGAGTAGAATGCTCTTGAAATACTAATACGTACTATAAGCGTACGGTCTGCTATTGAAGTTAGAAATAAAAGGGATACATTTAGAAAGTGTGGTTGTGTTGTGTGTTTACTTGCACATGTATTCACACAACACGTTATAATAACTAAAAAAAGAGTTAAGGTGCTCCCATACGGGTGTTTACAAATGTTGCTAAAAATTTCCTTATGTTTTGATTAGTTTAGGAAATGTTCCCACACCGAATGTTTTTTTCACAACGAAACAAACAAGAAATATAGCTTGCCAATAATTTGACAGGACGTTATTATGACTGCGTTATTATGTTATATCGCCTTTGCAATGTATTTTATATCACTTTTTGTTATATAGTTCTAAGGTATTTAATGCGAGTTTACATACATACATACTGTCTCGTCTCGCCTTTTACCGCTTGCCTAGGCCCAAAAATAAAGCGGATATCTTGGCTAATGTTTGCCGAGAGCGAAGTTATTTACAATCTTACGCTATAAAATCCAATAAAATTTTGTAGACCTGTACCAGAAACCAATATCTATGCCTGTGGTTTATCAGATATTCGTTAAAATGTATCGTTTCAAAGTTGCACGGGATGTAAAATTTGTATGGAAATGACAAACCTCAAATACAAGCATATAATTAGTTTCTGGATCACGTCTACAAATTTTCCATGACTTTGATATCGTAATATTAAAAATATGATAAAACTACGTTTACATGAAGCGCGCTCTGGAAACACACCTCTTAAATACGTTTGAGCCCATCCTCTCGCCTCACAGTGAGCGGCCACTGTTTATTTACCATTCATACCGTGACGAGTGGTTAGTCCGGGATGTGGTGGGAACCGCGGACATGCAATTACTAAGACATTACCGATTTATTTCGTCACACGTGATTACACTCGGGGATTGAGACGGCGGTGGTTTGACAGGTGCGGAGTCAGGTGTGCTACTTTACGTATTTTATATTATTAAATATTGACATGTAATTAATATTACCAAATAAATAATATGAATATTTAGAAGAACCTTACTCTAACAATGAAAAAACCCTTAACTAAAGATTCATATGAATATGAATATATATTTTTGTCAACTATATCAGTATAGTTAATTTAGGGGGGCTTTGTTCGTGCTAATGTGGTTGTTGATGTTAGATAGATGAATCAACTAGATAATGCGACTGGAATTGTATTTTTCAAGAGCAGATTTACTACAAGATAGGTACTCCCATTTTAAAATAAATATATATGTAAAATTTATCGTCACAGAGACCAATCGGCTGCCGAGACTGTGAAACCATTGTTAGGACCCCAGCAGAAGACCTTGGCAGCTTTGGCACCTTTTTGTAAAATTATTTTTATCATGGAATTCCCAGATTATATACAATCGCACTGAAGAATACCAAAAACAAATATAGTTTGAGATAAAACTGCTTTGTTTTCAGATTTACTGAAAGCGGTTTTCTGTCAGAATCCTTATTTAGAATGTTGTAGTGTTTTGGGTTTTTACGTGCGGCGGCTGCCATGCATCTGACCCGTACTACCCGTTAGGTTAGGTTAGGTTAGATAAAAGCCGATTTGCCAAAGCCTCGTCCGTCTGACAGCAAGGGGACCAAGTGTAGGTGAGGTTGCTTGGGCCTCCGAGATGCTGGTGCTCCCACTTTCTGTCATAATACACTCTCGCAAAATGAATAAACAAATTAAGGTCTGCTGTATGTACGTATAGTCTTATTCTAATCTTGTTACTTATCAATTTCATGACGGAATTTGACAATCACAGCACATCATTTTTGATATCCTCGAAACACGGAGGTCAAATGGCAGTCGCTCCATTGCAATCACCTGATCTGCCAAACCTTGAATAATGTCAAAGGGCAAACAAACTCCGGGCCTCGTGCCTGAGAGCACACCCGGGAAATTAACGCCAAGATTTTTTTATCCTGGAAACGTTCTTCGTACATTTTTACGTTTTATTCAAACCTATGCGTAGAGTTGTCAGTGAGGATTGCAATGACAGCTCCTGAATGGGTAGATGAATATTCAATTGCTATTAAATCGGTGGTAGGGTTACATTAAGCCTCAGGGCTTCTTGGACAGGTGCAATTGCCTTATCTAATACCTGTCGCTCAGCAAATGCTTGCTATGTTCCTGTTCTAATTACATGTATGGGGTATTTCAGCTTATCTTACTGCTTATAGTGCCAACATTAATGCGGTTTTGCATTTTTAATGTTATAGTTGATGATATCTGTGGACGATAGTGCCGCTTCCTATCAGGTATGGTGATTATTTTTGTTTGTCGGTATATATAGTTGCGACTATTAAAAATGATGGTATTAATATTAAATTTTTTTTTCTAGATTTAATCATATAGTCGCATAAAAATGAGGATACTAATCATAGTAGCCGGGCAGTTACTTACAGGATGTCACTATCATCATCATCAGTGCAGGTAATGGAACTCTTTGGCCTGCAAGATTATATTATTACGAACACTGCTGACCTCTCCCAAAGAACAACAATGCCTTGTACGCGGATTTGCAACTATAATTCTAACAACAGTTAGATAATAACGTAACCGATAGAAAAAGTCGGATAACTACACTTAAACTCAACTATTTTCTAAATTACCGAACCGATTTTAATTAAACATAGCTAAGAACCATCTCGATTAACATGATTTTTCAAATAGAGAAAACCGCATCCAAATTGGTCTATCTGTTCCGGTTACGATGCCACAGCCACAGATACCCAGATACACACGTCAAACTCAACAACACCCCTCTTTTTTTAGTCGGGGGTTAAAAATAAAACACTAAGTATAATGGCAAAGTCCGCGCCTGCTCAGTCCGGATGGCTGCGGTTAATTCGATCAGCGCTGCCGACACTCCGATAGCTAAAACCGCGGCTTCGAGGTCTATGCAATCGGCAGGTTTCACGTTTAGTGTTTTTCAGGTGATGAAATCCACTTGGGACTCTCGATATTTTAGTAGATCCGGCACGACTGTACATTACTACAACTACCTTTTTGCTTGCATAAAAACCTTTCTCTTAAATCCGTCTATTGTTGAAACACGTATTAAAATCTATTGTGTACTTTAAAAGATCTAAGCGTACATAGATACATAGGGACAGACCGCGGGAAGCGACTTTGTTTTATACTATGTAAAGATATGTAAATTATACCTAACTAGCTGGCCCGCCGCGACTTCATTCGAATGTTGTCCGACCCTATCAACCGTCATCTTAAATCACTCTATCTATTGTTGAAAACCGCATTAAAATCCGTTACTTGGTTAAAATATCTAAGCGTACATCTAAGCGTACATACGTACATAGGGACATACGGCGGGAAGCGACTCCATCGTCATACTTTTGCAAAAGGAATGGCTAGATAAATAATAAAGAACACTCTATGGATAAAAGCTAATACCTATTACTATTTATACATTCAAAGTCGTTGCATTTACATCGACAGAGTAATAAGTATATTCATTATTACAATAGGTAAACTCCATTTCGGTAGGTGCTTTTTAACTCACGCTTCAAATGAATTATACATTGTATTTTCCCTATTCCAGTAGCCTGGCCATTCACAATCGTGAATCATGTTCTTGGAACTGACTGAATGGACGGTAAAGGATCGAACGCATTGAGTGCTGAATAATTTTATAGCGAAATGTGAATGATGTTTACTATTACTTGCTTAGAAATGTGTTTTTATCGCGCGCTCACCTACAGCCACAGTTGAGTTGATTACAATAAGCGTGAAAAGGTATGGGAGGGAAGGAGGGAGGGAAGGGGCCGTGTGGTGTCCGGCAGAGTAGAATAGCACCAACCCCTTACACTCGTGGGTGTCGCACACGGCGACTAATATTTTTGAGGCAAAAGTTCTGGAGTCTTCATAGGCTGGAAAAGGGGCAGCAGCGTTATCCATTTCTATGTTTACAACCCTGCGATCTCCAACCCGTCTGCCAAGCGTGGAGATTATCACAATAACCTCCCCTTTTCGTGAGAGACGCCCCAATTCTTGCAGTGGACTGTTATGGGCTATGATGATGTGGAAAGGGAAATCTGTGCTTCGACTATGAATATGTGCGCCTATAAGTAATTTCACATATCAGCTTACCAATTTCACAGCGGGTAAAATAACGAGCATGCTCCCGTTGTCCAGACTGTGGTGAATCTATTCGAGAAGCGTCATCAATCAAGAGGCGCTCGATTGATGGGCTTCGTTCAACTCATACATATTTAAAATATTACCTTAGCTTCATACGACCCTTACGCATGAAGGCACGTGCTGGGCTTTGCTAAACCAGTTCCAGAATAGGCCTTTTGTCCTGACATTCCACTTCGAAATGCTTATAACTTTATAATATTGCGGACGTAATTTATGATGGTGGATATGTTCGTAAAATGTTAGTGTCTTTTTTCAGGGTCTGTTTCATCAAATTTCTGTTTGTTTTTCAATATTTTAAATGCAACGTAGTCCTGTTATACATCACAGGGCGTCTTAGGGCTCGGACGTTCTTGGTAATGACAATGATGATGAATGTAGTCCAGCAGGTGTTAAAAACTTTGTAGTGGTAGTCGTCTCCTAAACATTCGACGATTAATTGTGACATGCTCCCTAGGCATTGTGTTGGGGACAAGGAATTTGCAATTTTTTTCGTTTTTTAATTTGCTGCGCCTAATGGGAGATTTGAAGATCTGAAGACAACTACTATCTACCTATGGGAATGGTATGCCAAGCGCATCAAGTATAAGTCGGTGTTCTAAACAAACATTTTTCTAAAACAGATTTTTTTAGCAACAGGAAAAATACCTAAGTCTTCTCTAAATCTCGCTCTACATATGAAATTGCCGTTTTGTATGGAGATACTGTAAAATGACAAATACTGTAATTTTCATATAAGCAAAATTTTCTAGTCCGATTACAATGAAATTTTGTAGGTATAAGATTCAGGCGAACTATAACTTCATTGGTCATAAAATTATTACGTATATTGGTCATAGAGCATGTAGACATACTTTCTCTAGAAAATAATTATAAATTTTTATCAAATATTTAATATGGTGAAAAAGTAAAGAGGAAATTTCATACAGAAACCTCTATTACTAAACGTGCAAAAACCTACCCGCTTTCGTCTCAGTTGAAAGCCAGACAGGAACAGCCACTTTATGGCTGCAAAAATCACTTTTAGGTGGTCCAATATGAGTCAAATAAAAAACGATATCGTCACGTGTGATCATTTATTGCGTCCATTATCCCTTGGCAGGGCGCGTTGCGGGCGAGCTCGCTGCGCAGGCGCGACAGCAGCCGGCGCGCGGCGCGGTCCAGGCGCGCGCGCAGCCCGTACCGCGCGCACTCGGGCACCATCGTCGTGTTGCACGATTCCTGCAACGTGACAGCGACCGGTGGTAACGGTGTCATGGGAAACGGTTGGTGGGTGATGTAAGGTGGTAAGGTGGTAGTGGGCAGGAAGTAGCTACACTAAAAAAAATTTGGAGGATTGTCTTTAATTAAGGAAGAACCGCGTGCACTTGGGCACTATTGTCTTATTGCACGATTCCTGATACGGAATTGACTTGTAATTAACAATTATCAATAAAACATGAATGAATGAATGAATGAATACGGTGTTCGGTGATCTTTAATTAAGGAATACAGGTATAATGTATATTACATACATAACATTAATAATGCTATAGTACCTCGTCTGTTTCACGATCTAAGGTAAGGACCTCGGGTAAAGACATACTCATGTAATATTTTTTATCGAAGACTAAGCTTGGTAAGGCTAAGGTGCGGACAAAAGCAGGTTCAGTTTTATGATTTTGGTAGGTACAAAAGATTGTGAATATCGAACATGTGGCCATAAATTTTGTATGCCTAAATCAATTACTATGACATAAATATCCTGCTCTTAATGGATATTCTTTCATGTATAGAAAATATGCCACGTGTGGGAACAATAAAGACTGGACCAATTCTCGCGAAGATAGCAATAAAGGACAATAAAATTGCTTGTGCCAGTTTATGATCAATGTTTATGGAGAGCAGGTTTCTTATTGCGCGCAATGTGTGGTCGTGGTCGTACCTTGTAGTGGTTCAGCTGCACCTCGTCAAAAGGCGCGGGCCAGACGGCGTGAGTGAGAGGCGCGGACGCCACCCCGATGCTTGCCAGCGGGTAGTGGTTGAACGCAGTCAGTACCTTCTTGGTCACCATCAGGCTCTTGCTGTAGTGCCCCGCGGGACTCACTAGCGCCGAGCTTATCACGTGCCGTGCCAACTTCGGCACAGGAAAGTCCCCACCACACCTTGATTTGTACTCATTTGAATATACTTTCTCAATTTCACTAATATCTATGACTTCATTGCTTAAACTACTTACGTTATCTATTAATTCTATAGTTACATTAAACTTTTCAGATTCTTGTATTCGCACGTCGTCGCGTTTTACGTATATTTTACTTTTGTTCGTAATATCACTCTTGGATTTGTATTTTTGGATACCCTGCATGAAGTCGAAGAAAAACACATTCTGGACTATTGCTGCGCTGTGCCGGTTTGGATCCCACCCTCGGTCAGCAAGACGAGTCAATAGTTCGGGGATTGTCTTCGCCACTTTCGGTAACACTATTTCGTCCACATCTAGTGGAACTATGTATTCAGATTCCCTTATATTTCTATACAAACAATCATTGTACGTTATTATGTGATCTCTCCTCCTTTGCCATAATAATCTTCCCTGCTTATATTTAATAGGAACGTGGAATAATCTAATGTAACCTTTACTTCGATAATAAGATAATACTTTTTCTGTTTCCTTGCTTACATTGTCTACGTACATGTCGATCAAGTCCACCCCTAGAATCCTGTTGGTTGATATCCATTCAATTAGATTTTGCGAGATGTCGGTGTCGAAGTTCATGTCTTTCACGCATATGGTTAATGTGCGATTGTATTTAGGACTCTGTTTTGAAGGCTCCAGTGAGAAACCGTTGGTGGGATCGTCGCAGGGTTCAGTGACAACGGAAACTAGCGATGTAGTATATAAAGGTTCTTTTAGTGGACACGAAAGTAGCAATGGCGTTTCTACTTCGGTAGACATAGAGTCCCATTTTTCAAACCATATTTCTAGAGGCTTTGCTTCCACTACCTCCACGGAGTCTTCGTTCGGATTTATTGGACGAGTCTGGCAAAACAGGGTTTCGTCCATTGAGAAACTGCGACCTGCGAACAAACGAAAAATACAGTTGCTACAATAGTTGATTGCAGATGCTACGAACTACTGTGAACGTGTTGGATGGGCATAGCACAAAATATAGGCTGCGACTGACGAATGAGAAATAATAACAATACTTTGTCGAGACTTTTAAACTGACTGCATTATTGACTCGCATCTACGACGAGAAAACCCATAGTTTGTCCTATAATAGCAATTTGTGAAGTCATTTCCTCGAGCGCGGCGCACCGGTGCTTTCAAGGGACCGTCATTACAACGGTGCCTCAATTGCCGTCTTCTCCGAATAGCAGGATGACTTCCTGGGACCCGGCGGAGGATGGCGATCGCAAATCAAGTTTCCAGTACCAATATTCCCGCAGATATTACTCGAAACGAGTTCGGACCAGCTACTTTCTTAGCCCGATTGATTGGTACTCCAAACGTATGATTATTTCAACCTAACATAATGGCATTTGCAGTTATTTAAGACACGCTCGCGTGACTAATGACCCGCGAATGCGTTGGCTACTTTGTTGCAAAACGATTACTTGGAGTCAGTTACTGGATACGCGTACGCAATTTCAGCCGAAGGATGATTATGGATCATTACCCATTTGATTTGCCGAATGATCACGCTTTGACTATTTGCGGTTTGCATTAACCAACATGCATTATTGCATTAGTTAATGCAATTCACTCGATGATTGCACCTGCCAAGCCGTTCCTACTTACGAAGGGTTTAGACCGTGTTTTTGTTTCCAATTTTTTACACTCACAAACGCAGAAAAAGGCGTTCATTATACGTGAGAAACTTTTCCAGACACGTTAGAGTCTATAAATTCTATTCTTGTCGCATTCATTCTTGGCTTACCTATTTGGCACGGTGTAAACAAACCGCTCGCCCCTGTGTTCGCCAAAAAGGGAATACGAGGGCGTAGTGTTTTAATCCATCCTCGGTACAATATAGGAGTGGCGTTTATCTTGCAGGGAAGGAATTTACACGGTGCGCCGGCCGCGCGGTGACAAATGAGGGCCGTCTTATCTGCTCTTGCGCAGCGCCTCCGCTGCCTTCCACGCACTTCGTTCCTTTGTATTCGATAAAATTTAAAAGTCGCTTTATCGACTGTTTAAAGAACATTTAGCACGACGCTGTTTCGAACAGACAGTTGCGCGGTAGCGTCTCTTTGACCTTTTCGGAATGTGAGAGCAGAATTATGATTCATTGACGCTTAGCACAATAGCTATAGAAATTATGTTGCGTCTTAGAAATATTACCTAGCTGTATAGTTTACTATCTCCGTATCTCATAATAAACGTAAAGTTTACTTTAGTATTCTTCAGAAAATTACAACATAGATATATTGACCTAGCCTCGTAATAGAGTATAAAGTTTGCTGTTAAATTATGTTGTAAACCGCAGCCGGGGAAGCGTTTTTACTCTTTTTTAAGTGAAAATACAAACTGATCGCTGATACGACGTTTAACTTCGCGCGGTATCGTGTTCTCCAATAATTATGGTGTTGTTTTATCAACGTTTGAGATTCCGGTGACGTCTTTATTAGGCGAGATTGGTGTTTTATAGACAAGCAAGTCTGAAATTATCTATGTTATTTTAAAGTCGATAAATATCCAAGACTGGATATTTGGTATAATTAAGCATAATGAGAATGCTATGTTGTAATCACTTTTGTTAATGCTTTTTGATTATTTTATGCTATTCAGTGACAAACAAGCAAACAGCCCACCTGAGTGGTAATTGGTAACTTTCATACATTTAGGTTGGAGGTAACATAAATCATGCCTCATGCCTGTGAATTCGCTGGCTACCTTATCCTTCAAACCGGAACACAATAATGCAAGCATTGTGGCTTGGCGGCAAAAGTAGATAAGGCGGTGGTGCTCACCCAGGCGGACTCGGCTTGACAGAATCCTACCACCTGATCTTGACTTTATACGTATATTATAATTATCTCTGTAGGTAAATGAGCCCACAATCAAGGTACCTACAGTAGAAAACAGACTTGTAGTAGTTTTATCTATTTTTGGAATTTTGTTAACCCGTGCCAAGCGCACACAAAAACGTACTTGTAGAAATCTGATACTCATCGGGTACGTATGTAATTACTTACTTTGAGCTGGTGGCGCTCGCGGCGTCGCATACGACTTCTCTATAAAAAGTAGTATTTTTGAGATTGTCTTCGGGTTTCTTTACTTTTTGTGCTCGCTCACAAATCATAGCCCTAGCATCAGCGAAGCAAATTAGTACCTGCCGCCTTATTTATTCAGTACTATATCGCGGAGTGATAAGTGAAGGGAATTATGAATATCGTATACTACTACTGAATTCACATTTCGTACAGTCACAATAAAAAGTTATAATTTGTTGTAAGTAGTTGACATTTCTTTGTAACTAGAACTACAGATCTACTCCTCTACAGATTATTTTTTTGGAAAGACTCAAGTCTAATATGTAAATGAAGAAAAAATATTTTTAACTAGCATTACGTACAATGCAATAAGTGCATGTGCACCTTAAGAATCATACTTCTTTACACTACAATGCAGTTGTTAAACGGTTTTTATAGCATTCATGAATAAAATTTTTATTTATTATATAAATATTTCCTTGGGGGTAAAGAACGAGTCCTTTGGGCATAACGGATAGCTAATTCTCATTTCTTTAGCAAACTAATTATGGCTAAATATACACCAAATGCTGTGAGTGTTGCTGCAGCGGCAAAGGAACATTTTCTTGAACTTGTAATGCACTTATGCTCTTGAACTGTACATTATATCTTTTTAAACATCTCAAATGAACTATAGGTAGGTATTAAAAATGAAATCTACGATACTGTAATGATTATATTCTTAAAGCTTTTTACTAAGTACTGTAGGTACTTTTTGCATCATCTCCCTCCTGTGGCTCCCAACGTTATAGTTTCTTTAGCTATTAATGATAATTGTGACCTTTATACAGCCATTGGAATAATTTCTTATTCATGTAAAAAACAGAAGTAAGTGTATGCGTATTTAATTGCTTAGTTTTCTATTTTTTCCGTCGCTACTAATGAAAGAGTGTAAGCAACAAAAATGGAGCGCGACTTTTAGCTTTGAATAATAATTAATGACTGGACATGAAGTTTTAATTTAGCCATAATTGGATCCTGCCAAAGATAAGCTTAGAAAGGTGATTAATGAGTTGTCAAGTGTCAAGATAAGAGTTCTGCGTGTTTTTGCGAGTTTTCAAGTTTTTAAGTATTATTATCAATAAGTTAAGAGTAGATTAAAAAGTGTTGTACCTATCTACGTATGGTTTGTTATGCCCTTTTAGAAGATGCGATTTGACTCGACCCAAATTGATATTTGGTTTTTAGCGCCCTTCGCCAATAAAGCGAAGATTTTGTTAAATTTTATTTATTTTATTTATTTATTTCACAGTTTTACAACATATAAATTACGAGTATGTGTTTCAATCAGTATCTTCGTAGTTAACTCGTAACAGTCTATTCACTTAACAAGTACTTTATCATGTCAGACTAAA
Organism: Blastobasis lacticolella; assembly: GCA_905147135.1. Lineage (NCBI taxonomy): Eukaryota > Metazoa > Arthropoda > Insecta > Lepidoptera > Blastobasidae > Blastobasis > Blastobasis lacticolella. Next base: position 8,773,421 of record LR990045.1, on the reverse strand, counting down.
ACCTTGAAAGGTTAACCCACACCATAAGTGACCAGAGAGCTGGTCACGGTCCCGGGGTACAGCGGAGTTATAATTTGTTCCGCTTTTAACTTAATTTACATCTTTTTTGTTTAATTAATGGGTCATGGAGGTCAGATGGCAACATTGCAAAAAAAGATCAGCGTTGAGCATAAACATATTTTTTTTTAAGGCGAAAGTAAAAAATGAAAACCGAATACAAAATTAGCAGGCAGGTTCTCTTAACATATATTTACCTTTAAAAGAAGCCAGAATCCTAATGTAAGGCTGTGAACTCCTTTCATCGTAGTAAGCCGCGTAAAGCGTAACATGAGTGCCCGCCACGCGCTGCCAGCCGCCCTGCTGATGCTGGCCAGGCCACCAGGTGCGGTCCTGTGGACGAAATATAAAATATAAGTAATTATAAATACGTTTGGACAATACACACAGCGCCATCTAGTCCCAAAGTAAGAAAATCTTGTGTTATGGGTGCCAGGAAACTGATAAATACATACTTTGAAATACATGCTACACCCAGATCCGTGACAGAAATTAAAATTCTACATTCCAATTTCTGCTAGGCCAAGAAAAGAACCCGAGACCTCTGCGTTCCAGATCGGCAAGTAAACCAACTAAACCACTTAGGTCGTTACTCAAGTCGTATATGATATCTCTATAGAATATAAAAACAATCCGTCACGGCGTACCAATCGGCTCCCGAGACTGTTTATCCAGTCTCAGGGTTCGCGGAAGAACTGGTCAACCTTGCTTCGCTGGTATTAGAAGGCACTACAACATGGGGTTCTTCAAGAGGCATGTCTACAGGTACCTCAAAGGCCGGCACCGCATCCGCTCTCCTTAGGTTGTATATGTCCTGGACGACGGTGGCCACTTTCCGTCAGGTGGACCGCCCGTACGTGTGCCTCCTTAGGCAATAAAAATAACACCAAGTTGGCGCGTAGCAGTGCTAAATAGTTCGACTAGTCTCAAAATACGAAACGATCTTTAGATGATAATAAAAAGGGAAAAGATTTATTTATTTGTAATGGATAACTTCATATCGATTTTAAATAATATTTAACCTATAGAATGCTAATCTTTACATAGTACAAAATAAAGTCACTTCCAGCCGTCTGTCCTTCTGTATCTCATCATCACAGCCCGTAACAGTCCACTGCAGGACTTAGGGCCTCTCCTACGAAAGGGGAGATTATTGCCATCTCCACGCTTGGCAGGCGGGTTGGAGATCGCTGTGTTTAAATATAACAATGGAAAATGCAGCTGCCCATTTTCCAGACTACGGAGACTTTTGATCTTTTGCCTCGAAAACATTAGTCGCCTTGTACGACACCTATGAGCGTAAGGGGTTGGTGCTATTCTACTCTGCCGGTCACCATACGGCCACTTCTGTATCTATGTTCGCTTAAATATTTTATATTTTATATGCAACGGAATTTAATGCGGTCGGTTTTTAACAATAGATAGAGTGGTTCAAGACCAAAATTTATAGGGTATGATAACACGCGGACGAAGTCGCGGCGGGCCAGCTACTGTATGATAAGCGAGTAACAAAGATTATAATTTATGCTGAAATTCGCGTTCTGTAGACTTAGAAGCTTCCTGATTAGTAAGTAAGTAATGTTTTTCATTCATTTGAAATGGATGAGAGCAGACAAAATGTTTTTTTTTTTATGTCATACGGTAGGCAAACAGGCAAGCGGGCCACCTGATGGAAAGTGGTCACCACTGCCTATAGACAATTATTCTATTAATCTTTTAATATGTTTTAAACTAATTAGGATTTATTTGTAGTGGATATTGCATCGTTATGACATACCGATTATCCCATAATTCTTTTTACACTATGATTGTAAAACCCTAACGTATATTTATAATCCATGAGCTAAATAAATCAAAGGTTGATTTACTTCGGGTTCTATCCCATTTCGCTAATTCGCCCGAGATCTATCATTCCATTTCAATGTTAAATTGTCAAGTTTCCTTCCCATGCTGATTGAGCGCCGATATGAATGTATGTATGTAAACTCCTTATTGCATAATAATTAAATACAGAAATAATAAATTAGAAATTATACAAAGCAAAGGCAGGGCCTATGCCACAATGAGATTTCTTCCAGCCAACCCCAGACCCTTTGAAAGGAGATCTAAAGAGCGGTGGAGGCAATACAGAGCACGTATAATATATCCGATATCGCACTAAAACAAATAATTTTCAGTTGAGGTGGTATAGTGTAGCGCGTTGATGTCTTTTGTATGGAGAAACTACGAAGCTTAGCAACTACACTGCTTCTTTTGCTATTTAATCAATTTTCTGTCAATAATCAGTTAATGGCTGATTTTGCGTCATTTGAATTCATAATTGTTTCTCATGTACTTTTTTGCCATACGATTAATTCAATAAAAATCAATTTTCTATCAAACCAAGGACGCGAAATGCTTAATTAAGTCACGATTTTGTAGACTATCTGTGTCGTTATTATTTTTGTGGGTTTGTGTTGAAATGCACTTAAACCAAGTTACAAGATTGTGATCAAACCGCAGCATGTCTTTAAAGACTCTGTGATTTAAATCAGAGTTATTTCGAGAACACCCACATAGCAGGCCTCAGTCTTGCGTGCCAGTAAGCAGGGCTTCAAATACCTGGAGTTGTACTAACAATGGTACTTACACCTTGTGATTTGCCCAGGGACATATCTCGGACCTCTGTCATTTGGATCCATTTCCGTGAACACATTACGATAGGGAGACTGGCATTTCGCATGCGAGATAGGTAATTGAAGATATTTTAAAATTTTTAACACGAAAAATAAAGAAGCTGTTGAAAACACAGGTTACAGATAATATGCTCATGCTATTACTGTAGCCATAAATTAAAATCTTTTCAAAGTCTGCGGTAAATAAGGAGTAGGTGTAGAAATAAATCAGTCAGTAGGAGCGTCGGTGGCCGAGTGGTTAAGGTATCCGATTCGTAAGCGAGAGGTACCGGGTTCGAATCCCACTGCGTCCATGTACCAATAACACTTTTCTGAGTTATGTACGTTGAAAGCTAACCGATACTCTTACAGCGAGGGAAAAAAAACATCTTGATAAAACCTGCACATTTAGGCAACTGAATGTGTAACTACGATCCAATCTGGTCAGGTTCCGCTAATAGGAGGGTCACGGAGGTCAGATAGCAGTCGCTCTACTGTAATTATCTGATCTGCCAAATCCTGGATAGTGGGCAAGGTGGACGCCGGCTCCTCGTACGCGAGTGCACAACCGGGAGATTAACACTAAGATGATTACTTTATATATAAATAAATCAGTTGATATAACTTTGACCTACTACAGACTCCAGCTCTCAATAAGGATTTGAATGCTATGTACAATGTATAAAGTATCTGTATAACAATGTAACCTAATGCCTTTTTGAGAGAAATAAATGTTTTTGTATTGTATTTGTAACTGATAAATACGAATCTTCAGAAAGCGTAGCTACCTTGCATAAAGTTAGTGCAGTCCGTTCACAAAGTTTATAAATCAGAAGTATTTTTTGTGCGTTCTAAATTTTGTATTCCTTGAATTCGTTGTATGAGGAAGATAGTCTCAACTATTTTCTACACTGTTTAGACAAACTGTGTAAACAATTAAGCCAAAAATATATAAGATCTTAAGCACGTCTAAGAATGACGTTTAATGTTTTCTGTAAGAAGTTCTTTTTTAAATAAACTTAAATGTGTTTAAGAATTTGGTGTAAGCCGCTCTAAGATATGAATTGATAAAACAATTAAATATCCCGGATCGTGTATCCTCTTAGATGAAAGTGTAGATCTATTGATATTCCGCCTGCAGAGTTAAAGTATGTTATGCTTTTACGGAGAATTTGACCATTCCGGTGGCAACGTCGTGAGAAAAGGAAACGTACCGATAACTTGTGGCAAATTGCGGATGTGCCAGCCTAGAATGCCTTAGGCATAGATTTATGGGTAGCAATGTTTATACTAACATTGTAATTAATATCTTATGGTTACAAATTATTTGAAAACCAACGGTTTAAATAATAAGTATTTCATACATTAAATGATGAAACTGGTGCGTTTCGTTAAAACGCTAAAGCTAAAGCTTTACCTACTTATTTTTCAGGTTCGGTTTTCCCAAACTGCCCCACTTAAAAACACTCTGAAGTGATTTTCATACTTAAAGGTCAGGGGCCCAGTTTAAAGATAATATTAGCTCATATTTATCAGTTTAAAGTATTAGAACGTGTATCACCCCGCCGAAAAAAGAGGGGTGTCATGACTTTGTGTATCTGTATGTCTGTCTGTGGCATCGTAGCTCCTGAACGGATGGACCGATTCCATATTTGAAAGCCAGTTTAATCAAAATTGGTTAAATATTCTGTCATTTCATGTAATAGTAAAATTATTTCTTCGAAATAGACCAATTATTTACGTCGAAGAATTCTTCACTTATACAGCCATGTCGTAAAGTTCAATGTGAACGTGACATCGCGTCGCGGTTAAAATAAATGAGGGCGCATGCGCGAGGCACGACCAAAAATAATGGCGGCGACAGTTATCGTAGTCCACTGGCCCAATAAAGTGCTCGTCGTTGTAAATAAAACATCAACATTAAATATTCTAACCACAACTCTTTTAAACTACACTCAGTGTAGTTGTCTGCCATTATTTTACATACACACATACATGAAGCTCACGCCTGTGTCCCACAGGTGTTTCATGAAATAAAACGAACGGTCTTTCGTTTAAAACGGGAAGTATAATGCCATATGCAAATAACCTTTCCTCTTGCATCGGGAAAACGAACCACCTAATGCAATTACGTACTAAATACGCAATTGAAACACGTTTTACGCAGCTGGGACGAATCCTGCGTATCTTATCAAATGGCGCTGTAATCCGCATGTTACTCATGCTTGGTTGTGCGCATTCCACTGCAGTTATGTTTTCAACTAATTAAGGACTGGTTGGTGTACGGATGCAATGTATCATCTATCCACATTAAGTTGCGAGTAATATTTATAATACTCGGTTGTTAATCTTGGATTTGTTTTAGTGGTAAAGTGAAATTCTTACATAGAATTTTAAGTACATAAGTACGTATTATATAATGACACACCTTTTTCCTGGGCTTTTGTTGGGGTCGGTGGTGCTAGGATGATGTTTTTATATGTTATTTGTGTTTATAGTAAATATATATAGTCATTATATATATATATAATATATATTGTCATTTGTTATTTGACTTCGTTGGCTTAATTGGTATATATGTACAGGAGCATCGATGGCCGAGTGGTTGAGGTATCCGACTCAGAAGCGAGAGGTACCGAGTTCGAATCCCATTGTGGCCATGTACCAATGACTCTATTCTGAGTTACGTACATTAGGTGAATGCTAACTGATGCTCAAACGGTTAGGAAAAACATCGTGATGAAACCTGCACATTTAGGTGACTGAATGTGTAACCATGATCCAATCTGGTCAGGTTTCCCTGCTACCAGGGTCACGAAGGTCAGAAGCCAGTCGATCCACTGTAATTATCTGATCTGCCAAATCCTGAATCATGGTCCGGACCCCGGGCTAACTGGGACATTAACGCGAAGATGATTATTATTTATATTATTTATGGAACCATCTCTTATTTTATTTTGTTGCCTTAATTGGTATCTAGGTAGCTTTTTAATTTAAGCGCAAAACATTGCCATCCATCAAAACAATTAGAGTTCTCAGACAAAATAAAAATAAATGTATTCTCTTGAATAAATTTTCGTATCCCATTGTTACTTATAAGCGGAGGCCAATCACTTTATTGCCCGTGGCGGGATCTAGTGAAGATGTTAGTCCGGTTGCTTTTTTAATAACAAATACAACTATATCTCAGGCTTTGGGCAAAATAAAGCCGCCCCATTACTGGGTAGGGCCACTCGTCGGTTGTCTTGCGCTAACGTAATTACCATATCACTTCGCCTCGATTGGAACGTGATAAAACGTTTTTTGCGTATCATTTGACGAATGGTTAAAGGAGTGTGGTAAAAAAATAATGATCCCAATGTAAGGTAATGATACAGGCTCGTCGGACGTGGCGTCATTTCGCGCGGTACAAATATTGCCGGCACCTCGTAATAAGGTGGGAGTTCACCTTTTATTTTGATACTGGCCACGGAGACAGACAGAAAAAGAAACTAACTGTAACTTGTGAATTTACTCTAGTCAGATTTGAATTGCGAATAATAAAAACTTCTACAGAATAAATACTTACAGAAAAAAATGTGACGGTGAAAATATCTCTACTTACAAATTGAGAAAATTAAACCTTCTACATAAAAAATAGTGATCTTGCAAATATCGAAGCTCAAAATAGCGAATGTTTACAATTTTACCCACAATTATGAATAACAGAAAAATTAACTAACTACCTATAATTTGTGCCGTGACCCTAGTCAGATTTGAATAGCGAAATTTAAAGCTTATATACAAAATATTGTGATATTGAAAATATTGAAACTTAAAATAGATAACTTTTACAATAATTTTACTTTTACAATATTACCTACAATATTTATGAATGTCAAATGCGTAATATAACCATAAAAAATTATGGCTTAGCTGACACTTTATTGACTGAATTTAAAGCAACGGCATTGAACACGTCAATTAAAGCACGAACAATATAACTTATAATATATTATGAAAACCGTACACAAATGGTCCCCAATTAAAATTATATACAGAACAGAACCCAGTATCACAACATTAAAATAAAATAATTGAGACAGTCGTAAACACTTTTTATGGACAAGCAATTCCACTTAAAGATATCAAGGTGCTAAAGTTCAAAGTACACATAAATCATCTTATTTCATTACTGACGTAGGTAGGAGATTTCTATAAAGATTTTTTTGAATAATTTTGTTTTGATTCCAAACTCATTATCTGTAATATTTAAAAATCAATTGCTGGGCGTTAGTCTCGAAAGCGGCTTGACCGATTTTAATTATTCTTTTTTCGTTATAATGCAGGGGTGGTTTAAAAGTAAGAAAAAAAAGTAGTTAGGGGTAGAGTAGATGTAGGTACTACTGAACCGTTTTCGAAAATCCTATCACTAATAGGCACCTACTTTATTCCCGAGCGTTAAAATGTTTGATCTCGGGAAAATAATAAGTTTCCGCGGGAAAATTGGTTGTTTACAGAGATCCGAAAAGCATGCGGGTGAAGCTCGCTGAGAACATTACCTAGTGTATGCTAATTTTATAAAGGATTTTATTATTTGTCGGTTTGTTTGCAAGTTTGTTTGTTTGTACTGGATAAACTCAAAATATCCTGAATCGATTAAATTCGATTTTTATACCACTAAGGTGGCAAACAAGATTACGGTCTGCCTGATGGTAAGCAGTCACCGCAGCCTATGGACGTTTGCAATACCAGGGGCATCACCCACGCGTTGCCGACCCCGTAAAAATTATTTCACCTGTAGAAAGCTCCATTATCAGCGACAAATGTAGCCTAAGTTTTATTTTCAAAAAAATTTAGATCCCTTGGAAAATGCAATAATATAACTAAAGGTATCCAAATGTTGCATGTTTGCGGATAATATCAGGGGGTATGGGTTGGTGTAGTGTAGGGTAGGGGTAGAACTCCACGCAAACAAAGCCGCGCCGGGCCCATATTATAAAGAAGGCAGTTTCTAATGACCACAGAGACATCGCAACAAGCCTGGGCACCTGCAAACTCTTCCCATCTACATACTTCTATTATAAAATATGGTACATAATTGCCTAAGACGCTACCTTGTAATCTGATTAAATTATTCCACCGGTCCCCTAAGCATTTCTAAGCGAACTTGCACTACTACTATTTTTTATACCACTATCGTAGCTAATGCGAGGACTTCGCGAGTGCAACATTTCCTCCAGCAACGAGCGTGAGAAATGTGTCTGTTCTTTATTATTTTATTTATTTTATTTGTGATATTAGGTTCACCCACAGTTTATACACTACATAAAAATCTTATAGTATGTAAAGTAACAATTTATTACAAGATATTGTGCTTATTATTTTATATAAATGTTTGTCATGGCGGTCTAGTCATCATGTAGGTATTGGAAATGCTCAATTGATTTGCCTGTGTCTGGGGAAGAAGTTATAAATTGTTTTTTCATTATAGTCTTCATGGGTATCTTGGGTTTTATTATTGCAATTTTCCTATTTACACAAATTTAGTGAAGATAAAATATAGGCTATGATACTTACTGATGATGTAGCTTCTTATTTGAATTTCTATGTGAAAGGATTTTTAAAATAAGTTCAATAGGTTTTGAGTTTATCCATTACAAACAAACAAACCGACAAACAATTAAATCTTTCCTCTTTATATTAAAAGTATAGACTGCGTCTATAATGCGGGAATCCTCAGAACTGTGGAAGTTCTATTAATATAGAAAAGTTTTATAATTCTTACGTTTTCCTTAGTACCTACTATTTTTGTTGTAGTTATATTTTATGCTTTTTGGTTTGTTGTGCCATGTTAGAATGTGTAAAAATGTGATTTAAAATTCATTTACATTTTTTTATACAATTCAAAACTTGCAGATACCTTGCAGACCTGATGATAAGTGGGAAAGTATATTGGATTCGTTTCCATTTGGGATAGTGCGAGTACTTTTAGAGGTAGCAAATAGTCTCACTCTGTATAATACTTATATAGTTCATAGTTTGTGCTGCATACTTCTGAACCGTCTGTGTGTATCAATGGCCCGATAAAATTACAAGTTTCTTTATAATAGAGCAAACTTTAATTACATAGCTTTATGAAGATTCGTGTTAAATAGTTTCCGTTTCATTAAATTAATTAGGAAGCAGGTTCTCTTCGTTTGAAAATGTAATTTCCGAGAGCATTCATTTGCGAACTAGGTTTCCTCCGTTATAATGGTATTTAAATTCCCGGAGAAGTGTGAAATTCGTACGGAATAGTTGGATGTACTTAAGAGCCAAACCATAGTCATAAACAACATACCTTATTATTTAAGCATACTGATTACACCATAATTTTCACCGCCACAAAATGCAGCTTTATGATCATTGGTACAAGTCTTGATGCTTCACTTTCACACATTAGGTACTTATAGTTGTACGTTTCGCACATAAAGTACAATGGCATTGGACACACAATAGTAATGGACAACAAAAGCTGGGCGAGCTATTACGAAATAGTAGTGTTGGTAAAGGCTTTAAGGGTATCTAAGCTATGCGTGCGCACGTCCCAGAGTGCCCTGTGGCTGCACTATGTGAGAATGCGCGGCGCGGTGGCGGCGTACTATTAGAAATGCCTCAAGAGGATATTGATTTCGATTTATTTTGCCTTCGTGACCGGCATACAAACGGATTATCGCATTACACAACGATCCAAGGGATGCGATCCAGATTTATTCTTGCTCGCTTTCACTCTCCTAAGTTATGGGCGCGGGTTTTTACTTACTCGATCTGTATCGGCCGGCAGTGGCTGAATGGTTGGGTTTATTTTGCTTCTCGATTGTGGGGGTTCTGTGGAGACGGTGACAAAACATTTTTTGTGTGACACTTTTGTACGAACTTTCACTCGATTTTCGGGGGCAAACAATTTAAATGGAAGCAATTCTTTTTTTGTGTTCAAAAATAATTATCTTTGCATTAATGTCTCGGTCTTGCTATCGTGCGTGAGGGTCCGGGGTCCGCCTTGACCATGATCCAGGATTTGGCATTGAATCGGGTTACCTATACGTAAATCAATGTCATTTTATTAGCTTTTTTATGCGTGTATGTAGCGTATGAAATGAAAGTTACCTATAGTTTGAACTAAGTATGTATGTGTTTTCAATATACAGGTAGGGGATAGACAAGTTAAAATCTAAAATTATAAGATATTACACAAAATATTATAAAATATATTCAAAGAATATATTATGAAATCTCTCTCAAAAATAAATTACAATGGGTCATATATTCCTACTATAATGTTTCTTTCTCACGCATAGTTTTTCATTGCATTGTTTATTTTAATTGTCTCTAAATGTACATACCCACCTTAATGTTGAAGAGTCACATAAGGCATTAAAAATAACGATTTAACTAATGTCAAAGTTATGCAAATAGCCTTCAATAGCCACCAATATAATATCAATATAATTTTATACTTTACAGGAAAGCAATTACGACTTCGCTTACACATGTAAAAGTTATTTTCTATCGAGTAAGAAGCAAAAAAGAATACGCCCATAAAATACGTTTAAAAGGATGTTTTCATATGTTTTAATAGTTTCAAATATAAATTAAAGATTTGCCGCGCTTGCTTCATAGGATATGTTTATGGCACAATAATAATTTTATGGTTAACTTCGCACAAGTTTGAGAAATCGAAATAAATATCGGCGTCTGTAAGTGCCATAATAATTTGCCAGGAAATATAGCTTCATTTACATGCTATGTCGAGGGTCTGACGCCATCGGTTCGGAGTTAGGAGCAATTTGAATATAAAACATCGATTGTTTGCTAATAAAAAGCTTTACGACTTTTATTGGAAAACCGGCTTTCCTATTATTTTTATGGCTAGCAAAAAAAGTTTTAAGTCTGATGAGATGTAGAAAATACTTTAAAATAATATTCGAAGAAGCAACGAAGATATTGTAAAAAAAGTTTGCCAAGATTAAAATAGGTGCAAAATTCAATGAGTGCTAACAATATGCGGGACCGTAGGCAACGCAGGCAGGCGGTCGCAGGCGACCGGCGCCGGGCGCTCCATCTCCGCCAGCTTCCCCTCGGAGTAGGCGACGATGGTGCGCATGGTGGCCGGCGCGCGCTCCACCGTACCCCGCCGTCCTCGCCACCGGCCACCCCCGTGCCACTCCCCCACACACGCGATCCAGCTCACGCAGAACACAGTCACTCCCGCGAAAAGGAACTTGGTCACCCGCGCACACTTCCTGGCTCCGCACGCCATGCTTGCCGGCCCAAAGTCGCACTGTCACGGCCGGCGCGGGCGCTCCCCGGCCGAGCGCGCGGCGCGCATGCGCTCCCGCCGCCCCGCCATTGCCGACTGCTGCGCAACAGCTGATAGCGTATCAACAATGCCTCCCTCCCGGCTAATCGCTCTAAACGCTACACTCGACGTGGAAATCTAGTCCTATACCAGTTTTTACTCGCCATCCTTCTTTTGCGACGCCCGCGGAGACGCGAACGTGCCTAACCATCTAACTGGTTCTCTATAAAAAGCTTAGATCGTGGTAATCTCACGCGGAACAAGAAATTTTATGACGAGTCGCCGCGGCCTACGCCGGATTGACTAATTAGATGGCCGCATTGCGTAAGATCGATCGTGTAATTATGGCCATGATTTTATGGCGGCCGGCTGTCGAGTTTCCACGGATGTGGTGTCATTTGCAAGGATTCACTGGACGTTATTGCCGCTATAAAAGTAATTCTAATGGGCGACTGAAAGACTTAATTGTTGTTTTACGAACCTCACTCGGGCTTCCACTTGGCAATAAAGAATTAAAATTGTTGTTGCCGAGAATGTTAATGTGTGTTAATCAATGTTTGAAATGATTGCTTACAGGCCTGACTACGGCTCTACACGTATGGTGTTAGAGACCCTTAATATTTAGTAAAAATAATATTGACGAGCAGCAATTTGTTTACCGTGTGCTGCGGTCACGGCAAACAAGCTGCGGTCGGCCCATATAAAAAATACGCTATGGCGAGATCGACACATGACAACCCATGATTTGACGCTACGGCAAATACTAGACTCGGCTTCCAGTTTCATGTTCGACGACGAGTCAATTACATAAATAAAAAAAGCGACCTTAGCCCGCAACGGTTCCTCGCGTATTTTATAAAGAACTGCGCGCCGAACGATTAAGCCGGTATAAAAGACAAGTGGATGTCGTTGTCCGTCGTAAATTACTTAAGACAATTTAATAAACACATCAAGTCTTAAACGCTTTTTCAATAGCTCCAGATTACATCTTATGGTATTAATTTGATGTACGGTAGAGCTACTGTTTGCTACATAATTGTAGGTGGCGCGCGGCGGGCGGAGGGCCCCTCCGAACGTTTACAGCACTGTATAATTAGCCCGCTACAAATGACTGTCCGCTGAATTCATTCTGGCCTCGTATCATGGGAGTATCGAATTTATTATCTCGCGAACGTTAAACAAATACTAATGAATATGCGCGGTGGGCTGATAAAAACGGCGTCGACTGCCTTCAGTGCGGTGGGAGAGTTTCTTTCTCGCGCCAACGGTGAGAGCAATCGCGGCTACCCAGTTACAGAAAAGTGTAACAATAAAATCTTTCCATTAAGGAATCAATGCGTCAATTATTCCTAGTTACTAGATCTAATATGAGAATACAGCTATATGTAACGTAGACATGGGAAATATCTTCGCCATGATGCCCAAGTATTAATTTTACGACCTATTCAACAGAGAAGTAAAGTGGATCCTGTAATTAAATCCTAAGCCGCTCCACCGACCCTTTGCCTCTAGTATCTATAATTCGATTGCAGTCACCAGTCAATAGCGCAAGCCCACGTTCGCGCCATAATGGGCTCCAAGCTCCAATCTAAGTCGGGGTCGCATTTGCATTCGCGATAGACGGCGCGGGCGCACCGCGAGCGGCGTCGAGGACTCGAGGCATGCGCTGTTGAATGCGCGCTTTATCGAGTACTGCGCATCTCGTTCGTTAGCTGCCAGCACGCGCTGCCTGCTTCGGGGTTGCTAGAGTTTTAGCTGAATCATAGCTTAATACCTAAATAGCTACTCTCGGTTTCTGGCAAATGAGCTTAAATCAGAATATTTCATAGTGTAAGAATAAAAACATTTATCGCCACCAGACACAACGAAACGACACAAATAAATAAAGTTAAAAATAACACCAAAAAAAAAAATCATTGTCTTATACAGTTTTCGTGCTTGGCCGGTTGTAATCAAACTTCACCAAAATACAGAATGATGAACATTTGCAAATTTCTGTTCCGGTTTAAAAGCAATTATCTCCAATAGAAATCTGTTTACTTAAACTAAAACCTAAGGCGAATATAATTATAGTCGAGCAAGACCACCGCGATATGAATGTAAGTGAAGAAAAAGCGGCCACCTAAGCTACCTTTAAAGGAGAATAGAAGTCATTGTAACTCCGCAGCCCTTTATAATTTGCATTCCACGCCGCTGGCCACACCAGTCGTGCTGTCGCCGAGTATTGAACCCGCTATCAGCATTAGAGAGCCAATAGCCAGTCGCCACCGCCTCCTCTCGCTTTTATTTTATTCTCAAGGAAACACTGCTGCAAACCCAATCAGGAATTAAATGCAGCACCATTTTGTAGCGTCCTAGGTTAGTTTTTATGGTAAGAATAGGTAAGTGAATGGGGACTAATTCGTGTCTGAGGATTTTATTCTGAATCTAAATTTGAGTTTTTATTTAGACCACCTTTACTTCTAAAGATAGTCCCCCATTTCGAAATTTGGGGGTCAACGAAACTAAAATTCCTGCTGTCCCCCATTCAGGTGATAACATTTGGGGGACAACGGGAATGAACGTACCCAAACGGGGACAGCCATGAATAGACGTTAATTTAGTCTTTCCTTTGGGATAACGTACTATGAGGGACAGAAATATTAAATTCAAATTTGCTCTTTGCTTTGAAATCAGTAAAAATAAAAATAAGAATTTCTTTCTTTCTTGTCAATAGCAAACATCTCAATGCTTGGTGTCAATAAAAACAGAAAAAAACTCTTGTCTTGAAGCGGCCTGTATCCAGCAATGTACATAACCCGGTTCGGAGGACCCAGTTTTGAACAGCAGCCATCTGTGAATGTAGACCGGTGATCTAACAAGAGTTTCGGGAAACCTTTAAAAGTGGACAGCCTATGTTTCTTGTATGTATCTTCTGGATGCTAGTTATCATGATGATGACATGATGACTCTAGTGATAATTTATAGCACTGATCAATGACCTGTTGGTATATTGATTATTAAATAAATTAAAATATTGAAAATAATACAGTCACGTGCTCGTGTAAAATCTAAATTTCATTTGCATGGAAATGTTAATAAAGGTTGCAAAGTTAGCGTTGTGATATTGCATACACACTTTGCGTCCACTATTTATTTTACGTTCTACACTTTTAGCATGTAAGCTCCGCCATAAAGGTCATGCTCAGGCATAATGTATGGTCTAATTAAATTATTTTCCGAGCACACTGCGGGTCGTTGGTGGTGGATATAGTTGTATAACCTCAAAGTAGTGCGCGGTATAATTAGCGGTCGCTACTGGCAAATTAGCTGCGCGTGCGCCGACGACAAACTTAAACTCGTTTCTCCTATATGTAAGTATAGCACGGTCGCATTACGTATACAAGGTAAATTGTTTTCGCATTAATGTTTTAATGCAATACCCTTTTGGAGTTTAGACTGTGTTCATGCTTATCCCTGTTACAGTTAAAGTCGAAGGTACTGTAGGTATGACCTATGTTGGCTGGGGGTCCGTTCACTTTATGGCTGACTGTACCTTTGCTGTGTACACAATACTTACCTACCATAGACATAGACATAGATTTTATTTGGCAATAACTACAATTATATCAGACGAGTTGTAATAATATCAATAATTATAGGTATAACATGTTAAAACTAGGATACATTAGGTTATATACAATAGCAGGTGGCATAGAGATTAAATGTTTTTCAGGAAAGTAATTGACACTTACTCTTCTATTCGAAGAACAGAAGGAAGCCAACTGTCAGCAAGATATGTTCAAATCCATTTTGCTGTTTCAACTTAATTGATAAACCTACGCCAAACGAACTTTAACTAAAGTCGTGCACTTACAATATGAGTAAACCTGTCGCGATAGTATAAAAGGCTTTTGCCTGTAGTGTTTAGTGCCAAATGCCTTATTTCGTTATCTCTTATTATCTTAAAGAGGAAGGTTACAAAATAAAGTATCAACCTTTGCACTTAACATCACATATGCGCGGAACAAATAGAAAACACTTCGAGTGCAAGCCGACGATAATGTGTGTTAGGTAAACATTTTATTGGGCCCATTTTTATCCACCACACACGTGGCCCGAGATGCATGCAATACGAGTACTTATTCTACCTACCATCTTGTATACGCATATGTACTTTGATTTTTTGTAATACAGCAATTTATTGGACACTTTAAGCTTTAAATCAGTTGACAAATAGTAGCTCCCTTAACTTACCGGTCGGTTAATATATTCGTTCAAGAAATTGTTGACTAGATTGCGATCAGGGGGTGCCAGGGTTCAGTTTCGCCTGACTGCGGACTCGCAAATTACACAACCAAGAGATACGGTTTTCGAAGTGTAAATTCGAATTTATTTCCACGCAATTGCGAAATGAATGCGTTCGTAAATAGTGATGCGGCCCTCCTGGTACCAGGGCACGAGGAGTAAAGGGAGAATGCCCTGTGGTCAATATAAATTGAATCCACAATGCAGTATTGAGTGGTCGTTACAGTGAAATGTGGGGGCACGGACTCCGACTCAGATTTCATGGATTACTCCCGGCGGTTCCAGGTTTTTGGTTCTTTTGGTTGTTATTCGTAATACAAGGTGTACGATACATTATTGTTGGAAGTAGAGGTTAGACTTAGAAGAGGAATTAACTGAGACAAATTATTTCGGAAATAATAATTTCATCGATATTGTATTTTTTTGGGGAAAAGGCGTGACGTTATGTATTATGTAAGAAATGAGTTACAAAAGTTGGCCGTGTGGTTGTCCGGCAGAGTAAAATAGCACCAACCCATTACACTCGCGGGTGTCGTACAAGCCACTTATGTATAAAAGGTAATCTAGAGCCTTCGTAGACTGGAAAATGGGCAGCAGCGCTATCCATTGTTTTATTTATAATCAGTGCAATCGATAACCCGCCTACCCTGCAGTGGACTGTTATGAACTGTAAGGAGCTACAAAAGTATATTTTAAGATTAGTTACTGTTTATTACATAACGAATTGTAAAAAATAAACATTTCCATAAGTATGTAGGTACCTAACTTCAAAATACATGGCATAAATTGCACTCTGAATCAATCAAGATAGGAGCGCACCTCGCGGAGTCGATGGGATCGCATCGCAAAATAATCGGTAGCGAATCGCGTATGGGCAGAACTAAAGGGAGCGGATCGTTTCTTATCCGGATCGCGGTCGCCATCTCAATAAACCAATTGGCGAGGCGTGCGATGCCCGCGATACGCTGACGCTACTTTATAGGCCTTTGTTTCGGCTGTCCCGCGACTACTAAGGACCCGAGTCCCGGCTTGTCAACAAGCCTACCTTTTTTAGACAGCAATGACAAACACGGCAGACATTCCACTTAATGGTAATCCACTGTCGGGAGCACTCCGCGATTGCGGCCGATGACGATTATGGAGCTGTAGCCGGAGAATGAAAGCCATTGTTGCTGCAACTGGGTATTTTAATGGATATCAATGGGGGCGAAATTCTAGAGAAGATCTTTCGTTTACCAGGCACATTCAAGATTCACAAATTGTTTTGTATCGAAAACGTCGCCATCCTTGAAAATCTAGTTGATTTAGATTTATTTTATTTTGATTTAATGTAGGCATTATCTTGAATGGGACTCACGGTCAACAATGGTTTATTACTAGCTGTTGATGTGGTTGCTAATATTTCCTCATTACAGATAGCATCATTCCCACGTGCCACGCCGCATGATTTCCACTTCTTCGCTCACGGAAAAGCCCTAGATGTTTAAATAAATATTGGGAGTGCAGGCGCGTGGGAGCCGTAACTGTGCATTGTGTCTTGTAGGTTACTTGATCACAGTTACTATGCTAACAATGCACTTTCCACACGACACACGTGTGAGAGAATTAAAATAGCTCGAACGCGACCATTAGGGCTTCGGCACATCGAAAGAACCTTAAGACGGGGGAGGGCAAACGGGAAACCAACTAACACACACACACACACATCACAGCCCATAACAATCCACTGCAGGACTTCGGGCCTCTCCCACGAAAGGGGAGGTCATTGCCATAATCTCCACGCTTGGCAGGCGGGTTGGAGATCGCAGTGCAGTTGATGAAATCTACCCAGAAAGATGCTGCTGCCCATCTTTCGGATTTGTCCCTTAGTCGCCTCTTACGACACCCACGGGAAGAGATGGGGTGGTGCTATTCTTTGAGGTGGCGGCAACTAACCCAACCCATCTACTCAGCCAACCCACATTGCCAGATTCAAAAAGACAGAATATCTTTTATGAATTTTGAAGAGTGTCTATATAATCAATTAGGGTTTCAGCACATCGAAATAACCTTTAGACCAACCAACCCAAGCCACCCAGCCAACCTACCTGGTCAGATTCAAGAAGATTTTTTTTATTTATTTAAAAACTAATAAGAATACAATTGGCGGACTTAAAGCCATCAAGGCTTTATCTACCAGTCAACCAGTAGACCATACGTAAAGTGAATGAGATGCCCAAAGCGGAACAGAGATGAAAATCTCTTACGAATTTCGAAGAGTGTCTATATAATCAAGATACTATCTGTTGATGATAATGACTAGCTGGATTTACGCGTACTACTATTTTTTTTGGGTGGCCTCTCACGAATTTCACTTCGATAAAGTGCTAGAGATGGGTGATAAATAACGTCACTAGTATCGGCGGCAGGCTAGTACCTTTTTACGCCATATTCATTTTTTTCCTAATATGACGCCGATAAGGAAACTACTGAAGAAAAGACACAGACGGTATTCACGATTCTTATTATCGTGTGTCTTTCAAGTTGTGCCCTTTATTACACTAAGTTACTCAATACTCATAATACTCATATATTATTTATTGGTTTTCATAAATAATAAGGTAAGTATATATAATTCTTTATACCAGGTTTATTTATATATTCATTATGTTACAGGTTATACATGTAAAAATATATATTTCTTTTCTATAATTTGTATTATATATATTGGTATTAATAGTTGTTATTGGACCAAATAAAGATACGTCTATGGCTATGTCTTAGTTAAGCCGTGATTTTGTAATATAGTTCCTTCGTGAAACCGTGACGTTATTTATCGCCTATCTCAGAAGTGAAATTCGTGAGAGGAGGATTTATTAGCAAAAGAAGTCAAATCAGATCGCCACACTGCTGACGCGCTACTACTGCTGCGCTTCGCTGCATGCTGCTTTCGGTGTGGCGCGGTCATTATTCTCAACAATGTTGGGAAATGAAATTGATTATGGATTTTCTTGTGGGCAACTTTGAATTATCACCTCATTGTGTTGTCAGATACGGGAGCTAATAAAGAAAATAGTGCAATAAGTCGGAATGCAATTGGGGGACATCGTTGACTTGATGTTATAATTCTTACTAAGTATCTTCGAGTGCAAAAGAAACAGGTTTATATGATTTTGTTCTGGTTTTTTAAGATTTTAGTTTTGAGACCGTTTGGACACTGCTATTGGTTACCTTTACTCGTATTCTGGTAGTAGGTACCTGTCTGAAAGCAAATGTATGATGGAGGGGTATAATGGCCTGTTACTTTCCTTTGTTTATGATGCATCATGCCCCGCCGATGCTTATTTATTTAAGTAAATTACTCAATTAGAGTCTGCTTAAGTAGTTAATCAGTATATTTATGGTAAATGTTATAATTACCATTCATCATCATCCCCCTGCCAATACCCTACTCTTTAAGTATCTTGCTTCCATCTATCTTATACTCCAACGGCTTAATATAATTTCCGAGTGGTAGTTACTCATAATGCGAAATTAGTTTAGTAATTTCGTAAAATATAGCACGTAAAAAAGCTAGATATTAGTCTATTTTAATAATAAGCAAGCAAGGCGTGTATTCGCAAAAAGTCTGCGCAAAAACTTGAGCACACATACATTAAAGACAAAAGCAATTTGGTGTGCATTAACATAATTGGATGGCCATCTTGATTGATGTGTGGGAAAACAATGATAGTGTGGCTATTGCTCTAATAGGGGGAACGAGGAAATATTCCGTCTAGTACCTAATCAATTTGATATTGTGAGTTTGCTTGAAATCAGAAATTCTTTATTATTGTACTGTGTGTTTACAATGGTAATGTAGCTCTTATATATAGTAATAGTTCGAATAGCATGTCCATTTCAGACGTACAATAAATAAAACAAATCAAAATTATAATTAAAAAGATAAACATGCTACTACTTATTAAATTAATCTTAATATTAGTAGGTATTCTAAAATTATGCCATATTTAAATGTTAACGATTTCAAATTAAAAGTTATTACTATTAATATAATTTATTAAATAATAATAGGCGTTCGATCACGCCAAAACAGCTGTAGATATTGAAATGACATTTCACAAGCAGCAAACTTTTTTACGCACAAATGCCGGGAATTAGAGACACCTTTAACAAACATTGCGCAAGGACATGGCATCTTGCTTAAATAGAACAGAATATGAATTTTAGGCTAGTAGGTTGGTATGTAAATAATTTTTAGTATGTAATTAAGTATGTATGAATTTTAACTTTGGGGACACATTTTACAAACATTGTGCGGTGACATGACATTATATTAAATAGTACGGAATACAAATTTTAGGCTTTTAGTATGTAATTAAGTATGTATGAATTTTAACTTTGGATATAGATAGATACATTTTAGGAGACCCTTTGTCAGTTTGTTGCCCCCCCCGCATAATATTTACCAGTCTGATTTATAGCTCTTTATTTTTTCCGTCACTAGCGCTTCTTCCACACTTTTGCTTTTTTCTTCATTTCTTATTTTGTCGTTTCGCGCTACTCCACTCATCCATGTTAACATTCTCATTTCTGTCGCATGCACTCATCTTTCATTCTCGGTTCGGTTCGCTCGTTGATTTAAATATATGTACCAATTGATAGCATCTCCACACTATGAACATCGATCGAGCTGTCCCACTGCGGTCCAGAAATAATAACTAGCTAGCTGACGTGGTTAACGCTTCGCGCGTTTTAAGTAGCTGTCAAAATAAAATTACACAGCCATAATCAGAACTCATGATCTCTCCTTTGATAATGACTTACGGCTTGAGGCCTGTTTTGACCTTGGTGAGGTTTTTAGAGGAATAAAAAATTCCAATTTAGAATTTTAAAAGAACTTCCGTTAAAACACGGTTTGGATATTATTTAAAAAATTAATGGAGTTTTTATTTAATTGCAGATACGATATACGCCTTGCTGCCTTGGCCTTGTGTACATGGCTAGCGAAAACCTAAGTGACAAAATCTATCTGTAATCAATAAATACATATACCTGTACATAGTCTATAAATTAGCTAAAGTCGAGGCAATGTAGAGCATATTATTCCTTTACCTGATACAAACATGGAAATTGCGGAGGTGAATTTAAATATGTAATTATAATGGTCCTACGTCCTTCAAACCGAAACAACAAATAAATAACAATAATAATTTGGACATGCTCCAGTGTAAATCCAATTCAAATCCACTAGTAAAATTTGCTATTTGACAAAAAAAAACATTTCAGATTTTTGAAAAATACGTTAAATAACTTCTATGACTTTTCGAGGGCATTGTCCCACCCACACCTTTCATACTACGTACTACGTAGTTATTTTTAAAAGCAAATCCATGTCGCAGAGCCAACGACAACAAGCGAACTTGCACAAAACCTCATCTTATTTTAAAAGTTATATTTGTGAACATTTATCACACGGGGACAGCGGAATGTTTTATGGAGTTAATATTAAATCAAAAGGCGCACTGTGAAATTCTTTAGCATATGTAGGTAGTACACATTTCTTGTATTATATAGTACAAAGTTATTATCAGTCAGTTTGGCTGTTAATAACCGCAATTTATGGTAGACAGTTTATAAAGCACCCATAAGTTGGCTATTAAAGTGCGTACAAGACACACTTCAGGTTTCGTTTGAGCTATTGCCATAAATAATACTCCTAGTTGCACTTAACAGGCATCTCCTGTGACAGCTTCTAATAATCTAGCAGGATAGTTACGATGCTGCCAGTGCTCGAAGTTGTACGGTGTAATATCGTAAAAATTTTACGTGAGTATTCTATGCAAGTACTCTGTTGCACGGCTACTGGTTTCATAATTTTTACAGGGCTTTTGGTGGGCGAGAAATTGGCTGGTATTACAACAAATGAGTAATGGGCTAAATATGATTTAGATCACAACTGCATCTCATTTTAGCACGCCCCGGTACGCCTGGCGGGCGTTACGGCGCGTATTAAAACCTTAATTGATTTCAAAGGCAATATTTTTTGCCGGCACGTACAACGAAGGCACGCCCTGCACTGTTTTCTTTTTAATTTAAATTGAGTTTGCACGACTCTGAGTAGAGAGTGTGAGTTCGCTAATGGAATGAGTGATTTACCTATGGAAAATACTTTTTTGAAATCAGTATACAGTATTCATACATAATACCTCTGTTTGAATTTGTCTCTTTGGATATATTTCTCGCCATCCCGTTTAGGGATTTGGTACACTTTCACATATACATTTTAATATCCTCTGGTTTTTATTTATACGCTTACTGAGGTTGGCTTGCTTCAATTTCTGATAGAGGTCAAAGTTTGATCATATATATGATGTTATAGAATTATTTTACGAAGTTACAAATCACTAGAAGACTGGCCTCTTCTTGGGTCAGCGCTCACCATTTAGCGGGGCAACGCGGCCAGCTTTCTGGGGACCTTTCTTTTTACTAATTTTATCTTTGAATAGAGTATAGGTATAATGAGCCAAAATAAGTGAAACTTACACAAGCAATAGTAGTAGAAGTCTGCCCAAAACCTAAAGAAAATTCACCAATTTATTTTCCTCTCTCTGTTTGTTGTGGTTCTTTAACATACCTACCACTTTGTCCGTCCAAGCCACAATTACATGCATCAAGAGGCATCCATTGGAGGGCGACTGCGGCGTCAAACCGCCACCATTTATTTGCCAGTTGTACAGAATAGTGAATCCATTCAAACGTCTTCTCCTGATAAATTGTCCACCATTTGCATAAAAGGCGTAGAAAATGGTCCAAAAGTCGAATACTTACTGCGTCAAAGCCTTTGAGGGCATTTGAATCGATCGCGATAAATTCATCCTTGCTTTTTTTGTTTTAAACTAGACCGTGAATTTTATATCGAACTTAATAGACTGGGGTGATGCAGGTTATCCTACGTCATTGCGTATAAGAAAAAATGCACGTTGTTGCGATAGTTGATGTTTAGGATGTTGAACGTTGATTTGCCTGTGCAAAACAAGCCACAAAAAATTCTTAGTGCGACTTTTCATGAAAAAAAAAAAAAAAAATTTTTTTGTTTCTCCTAAATGTTTACTATTGTTACAAAGTGAAAATTTTCTTGTACTCTATGATGTAGGATAACCTACGGCGCCCTTACAGTCTATAACAAAGAACGCAAGTTTGACACATTTAATTGAATTATGCACGATTGCACTCACGGATAAAGTTAGTGCTCCACAACAATGTAGCACCTGCTGCATAGATTTTATTGCGCGCAATATTTCAAACCTTGCCTTGCATGTAAATTTTATTGTTGGACAAACACGACCGTGCGTGCTCGAGCTGAATCTTTCAATAATGCGCATTACCATTTCTTAATGAAGATGTAAAAATTTATTACGTTTGCTTACCTTATAGGAACGTACGCGACAGCCGTTTTATAAATTCCATTGTATTTCCAATGCTCGTTTTGGTGAGCGTTCGGGATAAATCTTCGACTGCTGCAGCAGCCTTAAATTTCAAGCCTGCATTTATAAAATCCTTGCACATATGGGCTCCTGTCACGTGACGTTGGCACCTCTCCTCGGCCATTCACACGATTCATACCTTGGATAGTGATTAGCATAACTGTATTGCTGCATATTCATAAGGTTCCCTTTCCTGTTTACCAACGGCTATTGAACTTCCTATCCCTCGAAAGGGAAACCGCTTTTTATGCAGGTAGGTACTAGTCTTGCGTAACCCGCCTATCTGGTGATAGTTTAAGTTTTTGCTCTATCGACGGCTGTAACAAAGATAAAAGTTACTTGCGTATAAATGAAATGGTCTCTAAGGTAATGGGAATAAGGTCTCGAGCGTATGCAGTACTCGAATGTAAAACTCGCGTGTAGTTAGCATTTTATGTGAGCAAAAATAAACTAGTTAAGTGTGAGACGACGTCGCCCGATCCGAGCAAGACAAATCGCGCAGCCACGGCTGGTTATTGAGCTATTTTAATTGAATTGTTGTTTAATAAGACATAAAATTAATCATCTTAAAGTTTATTTTTACATGTAAATTAATAGGGCTCATGTGCGCGAGGGCCCGGAGCCCGTCTTGACCGTGATCCTGGATTTGGCATTGAATTACCTACACGTAAATCAATGTTATAGAGAAATAAGCAATTGCCGATGAAGATAACTTGCGGTTGAGCTTCAAGGAATTAAACACAATAGAAAAGCAATTGCCTGTTTTTGCTAAGCAATGTTTCCAAAAACAGACAGTGTTAGATTGATGCCAAGTTTTGCCAATTTTCTTCATAACTTATAGAATAGAATAGAATAAAATAGAATAGAAAAAAATTATTTGGCACTCCATACATACATACCATACAAGTTTTGAGAATACCTAAACAATATGGATGGATACCACATTACATAGCCTCTGTCACAACTGCAAAATGCAAAAATGTAAAACTACATGTAGAGAAACAAATTTCCTAAAAGTGTTTCCCACTCACTTATACTAGTAATGTACTGTAAACATGCCCACGGTAACCCTTACGACTGAGAAAATAATTTATTCCCTGACATTTTTGAAATACTCTCAAAATAAACACAATGTCGATATCGATACACTGGAATACCTCCAGCAGATAGGTCTTTGCGGTAGGTGGCCGCCGCCCTGGGCTAGCTGCGCGTGCGTCACTGGCCTGCCATTGTGTGCCATCGGACTGGATTGAATAAATATTTTGCTTCGGCAGTAGGGCGAGAACAGATCGCCTTCGAGGGGGTACACTTTGTATTAATAGCCTGTATTTTAAAAAGGTAGGTACGCAACGAATTCGATTTTCACAAATGGATACAGTGATTTACTTCGTATAATTGGATCGTTTTTGATACGGAGGATTTGGTGTACAGATTTACCTAAGATTAGAAATATAGTTTGTATTCTAAAAATTTTAAATCATTCTTCAGCGCGAATTACCAAAAATAACGATTTATTAACAAATTTTATCGAGTTGACCAAATGTTAAATTAGCAACTCTTTACGATCTGTCAAAACTGATCATTTCTTTGAGATTTTGAACTGTGACGTCATTGTACTAATGCTTCAAATACAGATGATGGCAAAAAATAATTTCCTTTTTGTCATTTTTCTTGATTAATAATTAAAAATATTGCGAGTTCATTTATTTTCTTATTTTGAAGGCTGGATCTACTTGAAGCTCATTAATGAAAACCTGGTTTCGTAATTTATATTGAATCTAGTCAAGTACCAATCCTCGTTAAAATTAGTGTATATTATTATATATAAAATTATAATATTTTTTCCAGTAAATTCTTGTAAGGGGGATTAAGGTCCCCCTGGCCCCCACCCGCAGCGGCGCGCACAAAGCCCGCGCAATTTGATTGATACAAAGGCCAGAATTAAATAGCGACATGATAGCGACCGCCCTAAAGCCTGCAGTGATTCTGATTGAGGAATGAACCAGACGTAGGCTCGTAATAGATTTCAATTAAGTGCTATTAACTAGCACAAATTATAGCGCGTTACAAACATTGTAGTCTCGTAAATGAGCACATAGCAATGCCCATAGCAGGTTTATTTCCATACCACACAGTGACAAATAAACCGACATCCCACCTGGAAAGCGGCAACTGTCGCCTTTAACATCTGCGATTCGTGCACACGTTCCATGGAACTAACATTTAGAACTGCAGGTGAGTCGTCACTCTGAGGACTAAGATGATATTGATAATAATTACTTTTTGAAAAACTATTTCGATAAAATCGGGCTCTAAGCTTCGGTAAACAATAACGTACGCTGCCGAGTGCTGGCCGCCAGCACAGAATATAATAGCTGATACAAATCCTTTTTATTCCAGGATGCCCTAAATGGCAACCAAAGAGGATATAAACATTACGTTTTATACGCAACTAACGTTGGAGGTAGCTAAGCTAAGACCTAGGCGACATAGTTTTGTATTTTATAGTATATATAGTTTTCTATTCGACGGTGGAGTGGAGATAACGCCAATGCCCACACCAATGTAACTGAGGTTTAAGCCTAAAGATACTGTTTCTGATGATGATGACTAACTATTGGGATTTAATACCTTTAACCGAGATTATTCAGGACTAAAATCGATGAGTGTAGACGAATATTGCTAACAATCAATTTCAACCTTGCCTGACAGGTCGAGTAAAATGTATTACTTTACAAGGTAAAAACTTGCCCAATAATCATATCGACTTATAGCATCGTCATTAAAAATAATAACAAAATAATCATGCTCCCGAGGAAAACATTGCTTTCTTGGATCCTTAATAAGCACTAACACGTTTTGCGAAACAAAACGAAAAATACGTCAGTCCTAAGTGTATGCATAGGCAGGAGATAATGGGTTAATTTGATCCATTTCGTTGTAAAACTATAACTTACTATAATTATGGCTAGGTGGGGGCAGGGGATGCACGGATCCTGATTATTTGCTCTGCGTTTATTCGATGTTAGCTCGTCTTCATTTTATTTTAATGTTATTTTTTATGGAGTGGTACTAAGCAAATTGTAAGGCATACCTATACAGAACATTTGCTTAGTTTGAGAGTGTACAAGATATATGTTCCTGTCTTCATTCTGTTGGTGTATGGGGTGTAACAGTTAAATGTGCTCAGGCGACTATTCTGCACAATAAGGTTAAAACCTCTCTACATGCGTCATTAAAGTGAATGGGATAGATTAATGTTAAAATTTTGGATATATCGTTGTCGACGTCGTTGTACTCATTGGACAACAACTGTAAATACGAGTTAAGTTGTTTTTATATATATTGTATGTATTACGATTATACCGTGTAAAACTTAAGATTTAGCGCAGTAAATTCTTATGAATGAGAAAATTTACGTCGCACAAAAGATGAACTTCATGTACAATTCTATAAACAAACCAATGATGCCGCAGGCTTTGTGACAAGCTGATGTATGCACGAACGCATGAATAGTGTGTGGGTGAGTGTGCGCAGGCTAAACAGAATACAAAAGGAAAGGACCTCTCCTTACCATCATCTGTTTATCGTTTTGAATGGGGCTTATTTGAATGCGACGTTGCCGAGAAGTAATATAATTATGAACATAACAAAGGGGCTTGATGGAGGCTGCCACGTCCCCAGATGGACGGACAGACAGACGGACGCACGGTACTCGGTTATTGTGAACAGCATCGCTCTAGTGAGCGAATCAGACTTCAGTGCGATATGCGAAAGACGTAATTGAGCTGTCATCTCAGATTAATGCGATTGTTCTGTTGCCACGAGTAGAGGCGTTGCAAGCGAGCCCTACGCGGTACAATGCGTAGCTGGAGGCAACGTGAAGCATTTTTTTTCGTTTTTAATATTATGCGAGTACCTTTGCCCTGTTACGACAACGAAGAGTCGCAATAAATGAATGAACGGTTCACATTTTGGTTGTGCAGTGTACCAAATAGTGCAGGTACTTGGTACAGGTAAGGTGAAATCAGCTATGGAAAATACCCATAGGACATCTGACATTAGGTGTGTGCAAAACTAAGTGCTGGAATAAGAAGCGTGCCTTGGGGACTTAACGTCTAGCAGTATTAGCCTGTTTTAGGACTATTAGCGTTATTTATTTCTTACTAGCGACTCGCCACTTCGGACGGGTGTTCTTAGATTTTATTGTTTTATACATATAAACCTTCGGAAAGAGAGATCTATGCATACATACGGGACGGCGGCAAGAGACTTTGTGTTTTACTATGTATAGTTATGAAAGTTCGCGATCTCTAACCCATCTCCCAAGCGTAAAAGTTACGGTAAAATACTCCACTGATATGATAGACTATAGAGGTCTAGGAAGCTCAAGACAGTCTTCAAGGTCCAGCTAAAGCTTAATATTACTTAGTAGGTAATTCATAATTTTTCACCCCACAAAATTAAATGAAAATAACTTTGTTAATGTGCACTGGATTTTTGTATTAGTCACATGCAGGTACAGATTAACAATCCTGATTTATATGTGGGATCTTTTGGTCACTCAATTCTCGTTCCCCGGTAATACTTACGTATTACATAAATTCCGCCGACCCCTGGTTTTGTAGTCTCATAAAGGTGGGTCATGCTTGAGTTTTTGTGACCGTACCAGGTATGCCTCTACTCTACCTACTTATGCCTACGCTTAGCTCATACTCAGATTTATTACAGGCAATCAAGCTAAGCTAGCAAGCCGGGGCTCCGGCGCCGCCGTTCATGCCAAATTACTACCTGAGCTTTTATGGCCAATATTACCTTAGTACCTATATTTAAGACCTTCAAATTTGTTTAGCTGGCGGCTATATCATAGGTACCTACGGCATGAGTGGCCTAAAATGTTGTGGAATATTCGAAATATCTTAGATTTCATTTACATAGCACAGATTACATAGTCGTCCCATTCGTTCTTTTAGAACTAAATCTCAAAATGTCTGAACTTAGTTATAAATACAGTTTAAATAAAAGCATCTGTCATATCCGATACAATCCATTTATTTATCTATTAATCGTACAGAAAATATATCAAATTTTTTTTTCAGTTAATTACAAGAGGCGATGCTTTTTATGATTTTTTATGGTGTCTTCTTTATAAAATGCACTAGATCGAGCCAAAGTAAAGTCAGGCCAAAGTCAAAGTCGATGATCAGGCGGTACTTTACTTCATGTCAAGCACAAGCCCGATTCTGTATGGAGTACTCTCCTAAAAAATTTTTCAGCTTAATTTTTTTATATGATACATTTTTCTACTACTTGAACTGAAAATTACATTTAGTTCAATCTTAATACCAACTAGCCGATTTGAAATTGGCGGAAAAAGCGCAATCAGGTTAATTTGAACTGTAACACAATGACCGCCTTCTAGCGGATAAGTTCTGAAACTCAGCGTACGTTGGCGTTGGTAAAGAAACAGGCTCGCAGTTCGAGCCCGGTCGCACTTTGAAGGCTGCCGTCGTCGTCAAACAAGACGTAGGGTGTATCGAGTTTTGCACAATGTCAGACAGATGGCGTGGCGACATTCACAGCTTCATACAAGATTACACCGAGTATTTTTTTCTATGATACAATCTACGACGTTGTAGACAACGTTCTTTAAATTTCATTGAGGTAGTGAATTATATAATTGACTAGCTAATAAAATCGACCTATTGTAATGTATGTATAGGTACAATATTTATAATATACTATACGTGTCATCATCATCTTGGCGTTAATGTCCCGGTTGTGCTCTCGCGCACGAGGGCCCGGGGTCCGCCTTGACCATGATCCAGGATTTGGCAGATCAGGTAATTACAGTGGAGCGACTGCCGTCTGACCTCCATGACCCTGCTAACAAAGGAAACTTTGACCAGATTGGATCATGGTTACACATCCAGTCGCCTGAATGTGCAGGTTTCATCACAATGTTTTCCCTCACCGTAAGAGCATCGGTTAGTATTCAACTAATGTACATAACTCAGAAAACAGTCATTGGTACATGGCCGGAGCGGGATATAATATACTATACGTGTATTGTAGGTATATTGCGATGATACATTGCTGCAGCAGGAATAAAACTTTTCCAATTAAAAATTGGGATTTGTCTTAAATCTTTTGCTCACTTAGTAGCTGTCTAAGCTGCCTTGTAGGTACTCGTACTAAAGGTTGTAGAAAGTTCGCGTTTATTGCATCTACAAGTACGTCTTTATTCAGCGTTCATGTTGTAAAATTATACGGAACGCGGACACTTTACCATCTTAGTGGAAAGTGTTGTAACTTCTGCGCTGAGTTATTAATAAGAATTTAGCAAACTGGCCACTTTACCGGCGCGCATAAGAACATCGCTACGTTTAATTTTGCAATTAGTGTTAATGAAGACGGCGTATTGCCTGAGACCCGTGCGCAGATCTTCTATCACTAATAATTAAAACGGAGCGGCTAGTGTGGGGCTAATTTCCTTTACTGGCCGATCCTGAAACGAAGAAGCTTGGGCCACGTCTCATGTAGATTTAGGTAATGTGAAAACATGATCATAAAAATGTACAAGTGCAACATTTTTTTGAATTACCAAGCTACAGATTTTTTGAAATAGCATAGTTAGTCCCAGTTGTTCTCTCGCTTGCGAGGGCTCAGGGTCCGCTTTGACCATGATCTAGGATTTGGCACATCAGATGATTACAGTGGAGCTACTGCCATCTGACTTTCGTGACCCTTCTACCAGGGGAAACTGACCAGATTGGATCATGGTTACACATTCAGTCGCCTGAAGGTTTTACCACGATGTTTCTCTCACCGTAAGAGCATCGGTTAGCGTTCAACTAATATAAATAACTCAGAGAATACTCATTGATACATAGCCGCTGTGAGATTCGAACCCGGTACCTCTCGCTTACGAGTCGGATACCTTTACCACTCGGCCACCGACGCACCGATATTTACCTACATTATTCATTAAATGAATAACATAATGTGACTGAGACCAATTCCAGCAATTCGCAGCATCTCCTAAACGGAACCGCAGAACACGGTGTAGCTCTCACGTAGTGTGCGGGCTGAAGAAAGCTCGAGTTATTTATTCATAAGAACACACCACAAAGAAAGTGGGTTAACGTGAAATATAAAGGCCATATTTTTATCTCGAGATGCTTAAATTATAGACATCTGTGCCTAGGATGCTCTTTTGCTTAACGCAATTTAACTTCTTAATTTAAATGAGGTCATCTTTGCAATGGATAAATTCTGTGTTTTCTGGGCAGTTATGCCAAATTCAAACACTATTAACAAAACGCTGTCTCATTTTTCAATTTCATGTCGTCGTAGAGCAGTGAGACAATGACGAATCAACGCAAAAAAAAATTTACCTTATGCTTTCTCTAGTTGCCACCGTATACGGGATACGCCCTTTTTTGTTTTTCTCCGTCTATATGTACCACTGCAAACATTGAAACTTAGTAATATTACTACCTCCTGCTTCGATGGACGAATTATTAATTATTCTGTAATGTTAAAAATTGTTCTTTAGTATTTTATCTCTTACGAGAATAAAGATCTTTGAACCGAAGTGCGAAATGATTTCGAGGAATATAATTAACCGACTCCGTTCCGGTTACAACCTATTACTAGGTCTTAGGTTAATTAGACAATTAAATCCTCGCGAAAATCCTAGCAACTCTAGGATCAATAACAAGATATTTTGAATCAGGACTCTAATACGAGTAATACCACATAATATGTACTCTGTTTTTATTTTTAAAATCGTCAAGAGAGCTTAACAAAGTCTTGATGATATCTGTGAGGTTTGCTTCTTTATACATGAAAATTGGTCTACCCAAGGTTTAAAAACTTTTGGATCATTAGTATAAATTGATTAATCTATAGGTACGTACATAACATGAATCTCACACCCCCGTTGCAGTGGATTAAGCAAAAACTATATGTGCCGTATGTTTGGCCTATAGGAGTTCAAACATTTTAGCTTTTAAACTATGCCAACGTGGCCAACTGTAGATGTGGCATTTGAGCAATATTTGTGTTCGTTATACACAGATTTATATCCCGAGTAGTGTGCGACAGAGCTTAGACTTTGGCTTCGGCCACCTTCGGCTAAAAAAACAACCATCGGCCAAACCTTTGGCTTTGGCTTAAAGAGGTTCGAAAGGACTTTTCTCGCTCTTATGATTCGGATGTGGAAGAAGCTCCCAGCCACTGAGTTTCCTTTGGACCGTTGGATTAATGGGATCGTTCAAGAGGAATATTGGTAACTTCCCCGTGCTGATACCATAGGCGGTGGTGACCACTTTCCATCAGGTGGCCTGCTTGCCTGTTTGTCTGCCGTATACGTATTTTTCTTTATTGGCTATAGCCAATAAGGAAAAAAAAGCCGGCTGAAGCTTTCGCCGATGGTGATTATTATTATTTTTGCTAAATAAATTGCAAGTTTTTTTTTATTATCTTTACATCAACTTCTAGAGATGGTTTAAATTACCTTTCTATAATATACAGTCAATTCCTTTAATATCTAAAATCATTTATATTGTTAGTTGTAGCTAATCTTAAAAAAAAATGTTTGAGCTTTTAAGTTTCGGCATCGGTGATGACTAATCGGCTTCGGCTTCGGCCAGAAATTGACCTTCGACACTAATACCGAGCCATATTGAGTAAACTCGAGTGCCCGGACCCGCGGCTCCACTCGTGGGGCATTCTCCTGGCTATGAACCCCGGCTGGATATTTGATATTGGCGGCGCACCGCACCGCTGAATGGGCCGTAAACGAATCGCAATCCGGAAGCCGCTATTCACTTCTATCGGTGCCATCGGTCATTTTTCGATATATCCAACGCGATGGCGGTCATTTGTCGGCGTATGCGTCGGTCATTTTTCGACGTGCGGCCCGATATTTCCACTATCTATCTGTCTGTCTGGTTCGTGTCCAACACGAATTATTGTCGGTATTAATATTGTTTCAACGTGCTTTTCGACGTGTTTGAATTGTATGTGTTATAGTTCTATCAAAATTTAAAAGTTGTGGTTTCTACTGGCAAGCATATTTCCTTGCACGTGGAGCGGTTTGAAGGTATTTTATAGGAGGATGGATGTCAGCTTGGTCACTGACCTACACATACTTTATTACTTTATTTTCTACGTATTAACATTCATTCTATTCATTATTTTATTAATATTTTACCTTCTGGGTAACCCATTATTAATTGTATTTTTGAATTGATTTTCTTATTGACATTGTTGAAGTTAGTTTTGTTATTGACATTTAATCTTAAATAATGAATTTCTTCTTTGTATTCTTGACATGTGGTGTGACTTGGTGTGTGGTGTCCGGCAGTTGGCCGTGTGGTGTCCGGAAGATTAGAATAGCACCAACCCCTTACACTCATGGGTGTCGTAAGGCGACTAATGTTTTCGAGGCAAAAAATCAAGAGTCTCCGTAGTCTGGAAAATGGGCAGCACCATTTTCCATTGTTATATTTAAACACTGCGATCTCCAACCCGCCTGCCAAGCGTGGAGATTATGGCAATAACCTCCCCTTTTGTGGAAGAGGCCCTAAGTCCTGCAGTGGACTGTTACGGGCTGTAATGATGATTCTTGACATTTGATTGTGTCGTTTACCAATTTGACATATATTTTATTTATTATTTTATCAAATATTTTACTTCCTGGGTAACTTTTAAATGTGACATCGGAGGAAATTATTATCTTTGTTTTTTATATAAAACTATGGATTATTAATTTCTTTTGACATTTATATATATTTTCGATCAGTTTTACCATTAAATTTTTAAATTACATTGTGTAAATTTTTATAAAATTTTGTATTTATTTTGTCGATCTCTTTTATAGATATGTGATGATCAATATAATATTATTATGTGAACTGTAAAATAGTAATAAATAAATCTAAATCTGCAGAACCGCATGCGATATTTATATACTCAATACACTAAGGTCTTATCACCTTAGCAACTTTGAACACGTTGAAATATTTTACTATAAGAGGGTTGATACGAGATGCAAAGCACATCTGAAAAAGAGCGAAATAAGTTAATGATGTCCAGGAAAACACAACTAAGCGTGACATGTAAAAAACCAGACACATAATTTCGTCAAAATTAAGCAGAGCGTCTGCTTCGCAAAGCATTATGAATTTTAATAAATTCATGGCATTGTTTCATCTAAAACTATAATTTCCAAACACCAACAACTGGGCAAAACTCGGCCGGCGCGGCAACTGGAACCGTGTTTAACAAAACAAACAAATGTTGTTTCTATTTAAATTTATCGTTTACTTGTACTCTGCAAACTTCTGGAGGGCGCGTAATCTCGCCACCCAGCCAAGGCCCAGCGCTAAATTATTCCCCAACTTGACCATCTACTCCTTCCACGTTGGAAATTAACAAATTAACAAATACCCAATTACGTCCAGCACGTACAGGAGACAGTAAAACATGGGACACTTAATTATGCACAAGCGAGGGTCTCAAAATAATTCAAATGTTTGACGGAGGACGATTCCCTTTTAAATAATTCATTAGCTTTTTGGGTTATAGCGCAGCTGCCGCTGCTCCAAACATGGGAACTAAAAGGAATGCAGCAGAGGCTTTGATTCCGTTTATTTCGCCCCAGCGGCCCGCCCGACTATATCAAAGCGATATCCAGGTCAAACGCTGCGAGCGCCCGATCAAGAGATTCCTTTACAACTTTACGAGCCCTGCTAATGCTATGTTTATTTCAGATGCTCGTGTAATTATTGGAATGGATTTTGTTTATTAATAGATACCTCATCATCACAGCCCATAACAGTCCACTGCAGGACTTCAGGCCTCTCCCATGAAAGGGGAGGTTGTTTCAATAATCTCCACGCTTGGTAGGCGGGTTAGAGATCGCAGTGTTATATAACAATGGAAGACGCTGCTGCCCATTTTCCAGCCTACGGAGACTTTTCGATTTTGTGTTTCGAAATCATTACTCGCCCTGTACAACACCCACGTGTGTAAGGGGTTGGTGCTATTCTAGTCTGCCGGACAACACACGATTTGTCGTAATAGGTACTTGATAGTATTCTTCTACAAGCTAAAGGTCTTATAAAAGTTTTCCAATAAGATCGTGTAAATTCTTCTCGCGTCGTTGCGCCTGTAATTCTGGAGCTTAATTTAGTTTTAGTAGCGCTGCCACTCTTAGCTCCGTCTATAAAGTAGGTTTATAGCTTGTAGTCGGTTCGTGTGTTAACAAGACCCCTAGAAAGAACGCCGTTAACCCTGCAAGCATCTACTTAACTACTTTGTAATGAATTTGAGAACTACAGCGCAACAGCGGCTTTACAAAAGTATGGGAGCTTGCCGAGATTAAACCAAATGAAATGAAATGTTTTCCGACCTTATTGAAACAACAATCTAAAAGTAACAGAAACCTTTGGTTTACCGTTGTTGCGAAACACAAAACAAGTAGGTGTACTATACTCCTACTCCTATCAACTAATTTTGTTGTGATACGATGCCAAGTGAAGCCTGGGAATACCTTTCAGCTCGCTGAACTTTTCTCCCGATCTAGTGAATATTTGATTTCGGTCTGTTGTTGGTGCGAGAACTTGACTTTTGGTATTTTGTTGTTTTTTGCTCAGATTACACATAAATAAAACTATTAGCTGATTCAAGTGAACTTGTGTGACGGAAAAATGTAGTGTGACAGCTCTAATTGACTGGCCCTTCGAGAATAACAACATAGCTCGTTTACATGCTAGATTAATGTCGTTGGTGTTTACACCTGTGTTCTAATTTAGGCTAAGAATGTCCTGAAGGGAAAAATTATCCTGGAAACCACTCTTTAAAAAAAAATCATTGCTATTAAAAAACTGACAAACTAAAAACAAGCCAAATGGTGTAAGAAAATAGGTGTATAAAGTGCAATCGTTCGTTTAATTTCAACTTGAAAGCAGACGGGGCCCCATATTCATATAAACAGGTAGGTGGATACAGCTATTTAATATCGAAATAAACTTTAAATGAGTCCAGCTTTCAAGTTTAAAGTAAACTAACGTGTGCACTTTATACACCAATTTACTTACACCATTCGCGCAGTCGTGTAATCACATTACCCTCCCTAGCTTCGCGCAGTCGTATAAAAAGCGTACCCATTCTTTAGTCTTATCAAAAAGTGTTTTAAGGCGTCCTCAACATTTTTCCCGTAAAAGAAGACATTTGACGCGTCGCCAAGTGTGTTGATAAATTCCCCGGTGACTACATTCGCAGATGCGCGGGTGATAAAATCAGCATAAATTGTCCCGTACGCCCGCACGACACTTACGCGCCGTATTCTTGTACCTACTCCCAAGTAGAACAGTCTGTGCAGTAGCTCAGGTAAATACTAGTTATTAAGTTACTTATAGTAATAGACAAGCCTTTTATGTGAGGAGTGTGATCGCAATTGTAGAGAGAATCCGGAATTTGGTGTTGTCGATATCATTCAATTTCGCAAAAATTAAGTGAATATCTAACCATTACGTTTCAATCATTAGTTTTAGATCCAGACTTCTATAAAGGATCACGTCTAAGAGTCTAATACAAAATTTGTATTTTACAAAAATCTATCAAGTTCTTTACCCAAGAAAGCGCAACCCCTAAGTAGACTCACAGAGGAACATTCGTAAAATGAGTAAGAATGTAGGTAGGTTAAACAAAAATGTCAGTACTACGAAGTTGTTAGCACCCCGATCTAGTAATAAAGTAAGAGGAATGTTAATTAAGGCTTTCAATACTGTACGTGTGGCTTTACCTAATGGATTAAGATTAACTGTTAGCACTATTTTCTTTTAGCATTAGAGTTCTATGAATATCTCATCAAATAGTTTGTTGTATTAATACGTTGTTCTTGCTATATTGTTGTAACAATTTTTATAATTGTAACATACTTTATAATGTTTGTTTAGATTGAATTATTTTCAACCTGTCCGTTAAAACGTGTAACACATAAACGTGAAAGTTTCATGAAAAGCTATTGTGTTGCCTCATAAAATGTGACGAAAGTAGGTAATAGGCTTTCAGTGGTTGTTGGCGTACTTACAGTAATGTTGAAGCTTAACAAAACATTTTTACAATATGGCTCAAACCCCTTGTTTGATGTGATCTGAGCTCAAACCGGAGACGTTGGGTAAGGGCATAGCAATGATGATGATGATCTTGTCTATACCACAGAATGTAGCGACCAGCCATTCTATTTAGTTAACCACCTAACCATATTATGATAATCCATATAACAATAACGAAGCAACACCTGTATTCAGAAACGTAAGGTTTAATAATGTACGCGATCGCAAAGGCTCAGAAAAAAAAAATTACTACATAAGTACAAGCACAAGGTTCCAACTGTCAATGTTTCAGTGGCGATTGGCGATTTATTTTATGTCAAAATTAACCAATCATAGAGCCGTATGTACGCAGTGCGTTCACTTAGCAAAGAGCCGTTGACGAGCGCTGTAGACTGTAGACTGTTAGACAAGTATTTGTGAATATAGGTGTCAGGCCCAGCCAAATACTTCTATATAAACAAGTTCAAATAAAAAATATTTTTTTATATCAAGCTTTTATCGTGCGTTCTCTATGATCAGTCAGTGTATTTGTCAAGACTAAACAAACCGGCCCAAATTCGATGGGTTTCCATGCGTAGTTTAGGAATTCCTATGACCTAGCAAATGTACTGCAGGTATTGGATGGCAAGATTCCACACGCCTCAAGACAGTCCGCACAAACTTGCATTACTGCTGCGTTCACGCCTCCGTCCTCCATAGCGTCCTCCATCCCGAGTGTAAGTAATGGCGGCCATTGTTTTCCCGTATACATATTTACGTCACCAACAACGGCCCTATTGATTATCCGGGCAAAACATCGTT
The DNA here is from genome assembly GCA_905147135.1 of Blastobasis lacticolella. Classification (NCBI taxonomy): domain Eukaryota; kingdom Metazoa; phylum Arthropoda; class Insecta; order Lepidoptera; family Blastobasidae; genus Blastobasis; species Blastobasis lacticolella. The sequence goes on along the minus strand of LR990045.1, from coordinate 8,736,706 downwards.
AAGGGAGGGGGGGAAGGGGGACTTGTTTGTCAGCGCCTAGTACGTAGCGTACCTCTCAACTAATTTTTGAATCAATTATAAACATAATTGTTTTTGTAATTCACTGCCAATTCCAGTAGGTAAATACGAGGTCATTACCCCGAGAGGATAACTTAATTGTTTTTTGGAATTGACATTTCCATTAATGTTATAAACTTTTTTACATTTTAAATACCCATAGATTTGTACGGGGTGAGTCTGTTTACAAGTAGACGTGGTCTTCGTATTGAAATGATGACGAAAAACTTATATAGGTGAGCAAAATTTTCATAGAAGATGTTCCTCTTAAAAACCAAACCAAAACAATCCATACAGTAAGCTGCACAGTGGATGAACTTCTCCAGCATAAATTAAATGTCTATCGCGTTGCTGTGCACGGGTAGGTACAGTCAGCTGAGTCAAAGGTCCTCCCTAGGATACACGACGTAAACGTTAAATGTAAGCAATACTATGCAGCTGATGGCCAGCCACGCGTTGACATCCAGATTGGATTGCAAGCCCGCAGAATGATTAAATCGCCTTCGATAGAATTTGGCTTTGGAATCCGAAACTGTCGAATGCCGGCCATCTGGCGCTGCGTCCGTTGAATGCCAGTAAATTGTGACGTTCCCGCTCGCCGCCGCGGTGGACTAGATTGCACCTTTGTAACACTGATCTGCTTGTTTGTGGACACACATATTTTGTACGTAGGTACACTACGCGTACATATCTGGAAATACGTTGCTTAAACGGTTATATTAAATTGTGTGTATTTGAACCACTATACTACTTTCGTTACAAGCAGTTCCTATTATTAGGAGATCATTGCATACTAGCTGAAAACCCAAAGAATAGTAAACCGACTACACTACCCTACAGCGCATCATGCGCTGTAGTTTAGTTTTTGAATCGCTCGCCTCGATTCGAATGGTTTTCAATTGTGATTTGCGGCATAAGAGTATCCATCTATTAATGCATGATGCTGATTTTCCCTATTCTTGAACCGTAGATTAAAAAAATATTGAATTATCCAAGCCGATAATAAAAATTGAAAACCATTCAAATCGAGGCGAGCAATTAAAAAAAGAGCCCCAGTTTCCACTGACGCATAATTCTACTCGGCAATATGACTTTTACTAAACAATAAAGAGGAAAATGGAAGATGTGAAAGTCTGCGTCAAACGTCTAATGGTTACTTTTATTTATGGAATAAATACGAATACTATGCTATGATGACACTCTCTATCAGAGCATCGGTGGCTTAATAACTAGCGGGTATAGCGCTTCAGAAGCGAGAAGTACCGAATTCAATGCCCAGTGCCCCAATATATAGGATCTCTTTTGACTTATTTTATTTACTTACGTTATTTCTTACTTTTATGAGGACTGCTGTTTTAACATTGGTTCAGCATGTTGAATACTCTTTATAGTATAATATCGTTTTTAAGGGTATCTTTATGCCCCTTCAGGCTCCGATTGCTCATCATTCCTACCTGGAAAATAAAGTCTATTCTGTAAAATCAGACTACGTTGTAACTACGTTTTACTAATGCTTTGATTCAAATAGAATTTTGTAGTATGTAGGGTTTAACCCTGACTTGTGTTATTACTTACGACTATTAGGACTTCTGTTCAAACGTTGGTTGGGCACGTTGATCCTTTAATTTTTAATTTTTCATGCATTAATAATGGTTTTTTATGGGTATCTTTCGATTTGGCCCTTCAGGCTTTAATGGCTCTCCAACTCATTAAATCATGTTCTGACAAAGAGAGGATACTATGTTTATTTGGATGCGATCATTATTTAAAATGATCTACGAATTATGTATTTCTAGACGTACTTGTTTGTTCTGTTAATTCATTTCCTTTTGGCTTTGAATACGTCTATTTTAAATGTTATTGAACATTAAAATCTGGTATAAATATTGTTGACAAATTGTTGTGAAGTTGTCAAGCAGTGACGTACCACAGATCAACAGAGAAGATTTTATTTCTATTTCCACGAAAAAGACTGTCTGTGATAAATATGAAATTGATTGTCTGCTTGAGAGAAATAAAAAAAGGACGGAGGTTTGGGATTCTGAAGTTTGGAGGTGAAAAAAAGTGAAGTTTTTTTACGACTTTTTAATTTTTGACTAAAATAACCTTCGATCGAGGGCAGCCAAACCCTAGGATGGACTAAGCCCCTTGTTAGTACTATATCCAAATTCGATGCCAAGGTTCGTCCACAAGTTCATATAATAAGTAGTCCTGTCTCGGTCGCCATATCCGAATTCGATGCCGAGGTTCGTGCACAAGTTCATATAATAAATAACCCTGACACAGAGAGCCAAACTGATGAACCGAAATCCGGAATTTTATTACTTTTATTAGAAGCCGAATTTTAATAGAAGCTTACGTCTCCTTATGGAGTACTTCGCCAGTTTATAGAATATAGTGTTTTACTAGAGTACCTTTTTATATAAATTCATTGTAGTAGCTAGATTACTTACTGGACTGAAAAACTATAACCCACTACCCTGATTCTCTAGTTTTCTTTATATCACTGAACCTGACACTGCCCTGCAGTTTTGTAACGTTACACATGTACCAATGACTTTTTTTGAGTTATGTTTGTTCATTAGTTGAATACTAACCGACGCGGCGGCGCTGTCACGGTGAGGAAAAACGTCGTGAAGAAATATGCATGTTCCGGCGAAAGAATATGTAATCGTCATTTAATTTGGTAGGGCGGAGATCAGATTCCAGTCGCTCCGCTGTAATTACCTGATCTGTCAAATCCTGGGTCATGGTCAAGGCGGGCCCAGGACCCTCGTGTGCGAGAGCACAATCGGGATATTGATGGCAGGGTAATTATTATTTTATACTATGTGATGATGAGAAATAGTCTAGAAGCAGAGCAAAATTCAGGCTATTTCTAGGCTTTTGCAGGCTAGACTTCGAACGCTGCAGCCCGCTCGACTGGTGCTCTGGATTCCCACGAATGTTTATGAGTTCCTTTCCTATCCAAGAAACTTGAGATACTTAAGGTCTTGCTTTGTAAGATATTTTGCACAAACATTTTCACTATACAACTTACAAGCAAATGAATTTTGTAAAGGCGAAATATTTTTCAGTTACATATCTTGAGACGTCGCAGATTACGTGAAAACGAAGCAACTTTTCCCGCAGACTTTTATCTAGAGCAAACCAAGGTTCGGAGTTAACGGGCAATTCAACGAAAGAAACTTGCCCCGACTTTGATGTACCTCCGCCGGCGTAGCCCCACTAATTAGAATTAGTCGAGACCTTTACCGACCGTACTCTACTGCAAACCTTCTCCATGCTCTGAGGTGTTTTGTCCCATATTTGTCTCGGATTCTTCTCACAGTTGTTCTATCCCGCACCTATCTTACCTTACAACCTGATTTTGTTGAGGCATGCTCACTATCGCCCTTAATAAGCTCACCATCAAAAATGCCAAAGACTGAGCGAGGTGGGCCAGGACCCTGTGCAACCGACCTGACCTGTGTGACCTGTTACCTGTGTGTGTGGGCAACCGGGACATAACGCCAAGATGATGAGGATGATGCTCACTATCGCCTTTTATCTTCAATCACCAAGACGAATCGAAAACCAAAAAGCAGGGGCACTACCTACCTTTTCCTCGAAACGTTTCGTCGTATTTTCAAACCCTAAGCGGCACAGAGCAGCGTGCTTGCATGTTAAAGTTATTTCATTAATACAATTCACATGTTAATTCTTAAAATATTGTGTATTTATAATGCGAAACCGAAAACCAATTTTAAGCAACGCTGCCAGAGTCCGGGAACTGGATGGGTGACCATTTCGTACATTGCGGCTAGTCTAATTTCAGCACCGCAACGAGGCTCGCCACATGTTATGAATGCCCTCTATAATACCGTTGACTTTGGCGAGGTTGACCAAGGTCTTCCTAGGGATCTTGAGTCTGGTATAGTACCAAAAATAGTATAGTAGCAATAGCTACGACCTTAGGTGACTTTTTAACATTTTTATGAAATAGCGAACATTATTATTCAACCTCCGTATATTGTAACTGGACTTTGTCGGTCGTTTGGGCAATTATTTTCATTAATATCCGTAGTCAGAGAGACCATCCATTCATTAAAATGCTAAAAGTTTTTTCAAATCCAACGTGGTTTGTAAAAATAACCAAAGTAAAAGCTATGTGTCGTTTACTTATCTCATTTTGTTTTCTGTGGTTGTAGTAGAGTTTCCACCACCCATAATATTGTACATTACATTTTTTAACTAGTTTTACAGGTAAGCTTCGAAGCTAACCCATCAAAACATAAAACGTACAAAAAGTTCAAGTCACGCTTTATAATTCTTCTTAATTAAAAATGTAAAGTTGTGAGATCTCATGTAGCCAAATAAATTATTTCAATAAGTACGGAAGCACTTAATCAACCAGTTTGTCATAATTTGTTTCCCAATTTAGTGACTGTATATATGACAATATTAGACATAGGTACTATTTATTTTCCATAATAAATAAGCAGCGTAATAACTATTTTTTTCAATTGATTGATTAGTCAAACTAAAAATGTTGTGACTAAATTAGTTGTACTAAATAAATTACTACTAAAAGTTTTAGTTTTAGTAATGACTAAATGTTTAGTCATCAATTTTAGTTTTCAGTTAAACTAACTTTCCTATAAAATATTAGACACTATGGAAATATCTGAATTTAGAGTAATCATAGATGGACGAACAGACAACCTTAACTGTAAGTTAATTGTACTCGCTGGCAATCTCTGTTAGAACCAAGATAACAGTAATAAGTTATTTTATTTACTTAAAATAGTACTTAATAGTACTTATATCTATGGAGGAGTATCTCCGACACAAAACTCCTTTAAAGATCAACTCAGGTGAGCTTACAAACTTCTGGGATCACATTGTTCTCGGAAATAAACTTTAAACTTTTTTAAAGATTTAAACTTTATTTATTTCATAAACATGCTTAATTAGATACAACAGGGGTTGGGATCTAACTTTTAAGTATAAAATACCTGTAGCAGGAAATATGTATTTTTATCGTCTTTACCACACCACAGTTAATAATACTAATTATATTAATGATATAATAATATATTGGTAGAAATATCTCATCTCATGCTATTTTAGAGCATCGGAACTCGATCGTGCGTGGGCCAACTCTCTTTCTATATTTCAACACCCTAATTGCTTTTGTTTCAGTTTTTACATACACTACAATTTCTAATTGATACTCCCAACGCCATCTTTTACTTACTGGAATTTTAATCAAACCATCAATCATGACTAAAAATTAAAACTAATTAGTCGACTAAATCAGTCATCACACGATTGAAACTAATTCAATTTTCAATCGTTCCATGAAACTAAATTTGTTAGTTTTAGTTTTTAGTCGTTAGTTTTAATTTTGCCCAACACTGTTAATAAGGTTATTTGGCATTAGCACTTGTTTTACGTTATATTGACAAATTCAAGTTAAAGTTAAGTCAAGTTATCCAAATACGTATTGACAATGACAAGTTTACAAAATTTTAACATCACCTACCTGTATTACAATCATATCTATCGTATTTTGTTGCTACCTATAGGTCTTACGACGATCACATCATAAGTGGTTCAGAGGTGTAGACCACGCAGACGTCCTGGGCAGAACTTGAAGCGACGGATTTTAATTTCTTTCACGGTATAATAAACAAGTAGTATATCTGTCGCAGCCAAATGGTTAAATTAGCCGGTTAATCAAACGGCTAGCTATTTAAGCAGTTATTTAATTGAAAATTGGCCAAATTCATGAACTTTGAAAGTAAAGTCAAATGCTCTTCCATTCATTGTCATAATACTAACCTAAACTAACCGAATAGAAACCTAATGCAAACTATTATTATACTTTGAAGTTATTGTGGGTAGGTTAGCATTGGAACAATGTGTGGAAGAGCTGCGTAAACTCGAGGCAATATCGTTCTTTCAACATCACTTTAAAATCTTATGAAACTGGCAAATTTCAAACTAAATAACTGCTCAAAAAGCTAGCCGTTTAGTTAACCGGCTAATTTAACCATCCGGCTGCGACATATCCATTGTCTAAAATAGCACCCATAGCACAAGCTTTGCTTAGTTTGGGGCTAGATGTCCATAGACACATGAACTTTTATTTTATCTCACATTAGGTGTGTTAACGTACCTAATAGACCAAAACCAACCAATTTCGTCCATTACAAACTTTAATGGGAAGTTACAATCAAGTATCTACCTATTACCTATTATAAATGACAAGTGAATAATGGCGTGAGTGGCACGCAGATAGTGGCACACACGAGTATTTAAACGCCGTAATATCCCACACGTCTGCCTCTGACAGACCCCAATTTGTTACTCGCCTGCATTTACATGAAAGGGACTTTGTGTCTTATCAAATAATCCCTTTTATCTACCTGTGACGTAAGCCCGCATAGTTGAACTGAAGATTAATGGAACGCGCTCTTGTTAGTTTGATTATATCCAGTGCTCTAATGGATTGTCAGGAATGTGTAAACACCCTACTCAGTGCTAAGTTTCGGAGGGCGTGTTTCTAGATAATGTAATTTGCAGAATTTGCATAGTATTCAGTATAGCCAACCCCCGCGGTGTTTGAGTGCACGCAGTTCGGATATCTGTAAAAATTCAACTATTCCGTTATTTTTCTGGGATCGAAACTATCTACTCTGTGACACTCGAGACTTACAAACATCATCTAAACTTACAAACTTTTGCACTTAAATATTTTTTCATTACAACTTAAGATCGGGTGTTCCCATATATTTATTTTTCTCTTTGATCGGGTGAATAGTTGTTTATTTGCCTAGGTATTTTATAAAATACATGACAGATTTGTAAATTTAGAAGATACGACGTTCCACGATAATGGCCTGTTGATAATGGACAGGATGGTAAAACGCTTCAGTCAGAACAAATACCCTACAGATTGAGATTGAAAATTCTTGGAAGGGTATAGAATTATTGAACTTAAATTAGGTGGCTTCTGGCAATATTGTCCTAACTAGCTGTAAAACGTGACTTCATGCCGTTCCTGCGGGAAATACTTTGGATTACAGGATTAATTATAGTGAAGTGTGTTATTCTGGTTGGTAAAAGACATCATCCAAAAAGAACCAAAAAATGTAGAAATCCAATTAATAGAATGCTTCGTTCTGTAAATTTCATGGGTTGTAATTAAAGTGGCTTATATTTAATAGCATTATTCTCCTGTAAATATCTACACTGTCTTTTAAATTACTAAGTTGCATCAATGCGCGTCTAAAAATACTATCTTAGCTACTATTTACCTTCGATGTAAACTACTGTAAATTCTACTTAGCATGGTAGTTATTTTTTAGCACCTACATTTGTAACATACAGTAAACTCCTAAAATATTTATATATTACAACAATAAAGTAATTGTATCGACATCTAGTTTTATAACGCAGTTTAAAATTTAGTGAAACATGAATAAATTATAACTCGCCTTTTATTGTTTGATCATCAATAAAATTGTACTTGAAAATCTAGAATTCGATTGCAATCAAGGACAGGATTGTCCTAATAAAAATGTTTAATAGTAATGTAAAAAGTAATGTAAACTGCTATTATAATTTAGTTAGCCGGAAAATTTTGGTACTTTTTGTATGGGCCGGTGAATGGTCTCCTTTTCTCAAAATCAATACAATACAATATTTATTTATCTTTCACACCACAATAACATTTACAATCATGAGTCCTGAATCGATAGAGACTGGTGCCAGGTCCAGGTACCAGGTCACCAGTCCCCAAGCGTAGGCATACCTAGATAATGTAACGTAACAGCGTCAACAGAGGTTTCTATAATGGCATGTTGATATTGACGCAATCTGTACTGTGCTGCTCCACAAAGATTCTCCCAAGTAGATACACTTAGGTTGTGGTACGATCTCCCTAGAGAGTTTTCCCTACAAAGCGTTGTGTTCTTTCCTTAGATCATATAGGTTCTTTCAGGAATGAGAACATTTGTACTGCATACGTTTGTAGCAAGCGGAACGGAACTTGTTTGCTTGCTACCTTGTGTGGCATATAACCTAAAAATGCTTTGTTCGTGGTAAAAAAAGGCATAAGAATTAAAAAAAGTAAGTGCAACGCCCACCCACGTTACCGTTCCATATTAGAAATCAAATAAACAAGCATGTGCGGCTCAATTCACACCACAACAGCAGTGGTCGACAGCGGTCGGCAGCGTCGACAAGAGAGACTGCCAGCGGCTTCCATACCCCGTTCTTTGTCTCTTGCCAAAACTGTCTACACTCGTATGTGGCCGCCAGTAGCCACGCTGCCACCCAAGTCCATTCATGATAAAGCTTAAAATGGTGTGACATGATACTACCAGCCACTGACCCACTGCTATTCCGATGTGAATCGAGGCTACTATGTGCATCTACTGCAATATATAAGGTTCAATTTACACTTTAGTAGCAGTAGTCGGCGGCGGCCGGCAGCGTGTAGCTTTACAAGAGAGACTGCCAGCGGCTTCCATACCCCGTTCTTTGTTTCTTGTCAAAACATTCTACATTCGGATGTACGCCACCTGTGGCCACGCAGCCGCCCGAGTCTATTGTTACTATGCATTTCCTAATAGAGATAAAGTTTAAAATTGTGTGACAGTCAAACTGCCGGCCACAGCGCCACTGCCGAGCCAAATCGAGCCTACCACACACATCTACTGCAATATGAACCTATCCAGCAAGACGGCGCTGCAATTACTGTACCGCGGCATAAAATGTGAGATGCAATACGGGCGGAGGGCTAACTTTATTACAGTGTACATTACACGCTGGTTGGAAGACGTGCGAAATATTTTCGCTCGGAAATGACGCGGTGCCTCGCGTGTCGTAAACGTGTGTTTATCGCTGCACGCGCCGCCCGGCCGCGCTCGCCTCGCTTTAGTGGCGTAGTGTACACTTGCCATATCCACGCGAGACGGATGCAGTAGGTAGCCATTAGTTTTCGAGATGTATTACCAACATAAATATGAAATGAATGGAACAAGGAATGAAACGCATTACCCGCGAGTATATTCCCTGATCATTATAATCTAGACGCCTTCAAGGCCAGAGTGAATAAGTTGTTCCTAGTCCAATAATATAATAAAATAATATACTTACAGGCTAATCTACCATCAAAAGCTCAACCATGCACGCTGCACTTCAGTCTTCTCCACATCAGGGTTTGCCGTAATCTCGATTCTTCACAGCCAGATTGGAGATGGCCGTGTTGAAAATACCTACACATTAACTACGTCTACGGAATTAGTAGCTGCTCAGACATTACGTAACTCGAAAAACGTGCTACATTACGCTAGACTCGTCAACCGACTAATTCAATATACCTAACAAATCACCCGCTACCAATTCCAATGAAATCTTTAATTTAACGCTGAGGTGGGAATCACTCGTCAACAATAGACTCTGTCGCGCCTTCAGATTGAAATCGCGAATAAACAGCCTCGGCCGGGGTGTTGTTGCGTCGGTAAATTAAATATTACCCTGGCAACACCGAAGCGACAGGCGACATTTGGGGTTTGGGGGGTACTCGCTACCCCCGCAGCAAAGCGGCTTACACAAAGAGAAACAAAATTCCCACCATCGGATTTCCATGTCAGTCACGTCTGAGATTTTTCCCCTGCAAAATGAATTCCGCCGGCAAACAAATCACCACAGATCCAATCAAAGGCGGCGACGATCGTGTTTCATAGAATTATGGCGCTGTGAGACGCTCGGGTGAGTCGCTTGCCTTGTTATTAGTACGAACAGAGACTCACCACGATGCATATTGCATTATTATTCCATCTCTCAAAGACAACTGTATATTGTAGACACCTAACGTTCAGGAATTAGCTAGAGATACTGAGGAACACGTTCTCTAATTACTATGGTATTCATCTTTGGTACATTTATAACGCTGTTACCTTCTAGTTACCTACTCATACTAGATATCTAAAAATGATAGGTAAAGCGTACAGAACTCAATAAAAATGCAATAAAAACTCACTGAACATGAGTAGAGTACTGGAATGGTATTAAGGAAATATCATAAGAAAAGTCTAACAATATAGTTTATCAAAAGTAGTAAGTAGTAATAGGACTAGACAGCGTCGGTTGCCTAATGGTAACGGTATCCGACTCGCAATGCGGGAGGTACCGGGTTTGAATCCCTCTGCCGCCATATACCAATGACTCTTTTCATTCAGTAAGTAACTTTCAGTTATGTACATTAGTTAAATACCAACCGATGCTCTTACGGTGAGGGAAAACATCGTGATGAAACCTGTACAATACATTCAGGCCACTGAATGTGTAACCATGATCCAATCTAGTCAGGTTCCCCTATAGATAGCAGGGTTACGAAGGTCAGATGGCAGTCGCTCCACTGTGATTCCCTGATCTGCCAAATGCTGTATCATAAAATTTATTTGAATCGGACATTAAATTAGTTCGGCATATTTTTACAACAAAAAAGTACTTACATAGACAGGACGAATAATTAAGCCCCACTTGTAAATCTAGCTTACGAAATCCCCAATGTTCATCAGAAATAGTTGAAAACCTAATTGTCGTAGACTCAGGATCTATACTTTGATTAAATAGCCCGAGGCTCTATATCGGACAGAGATGGATTGAGGTTCCAGCACAAATATGATAATCTTGCAAACTTAAGTACTACACTATTGCTCGATTGCACTAAACCACAGATAAAATAATATTATTAACTAAACTGAGGCGACGCAGAGAACGCCTTAATGATTTATGGTTTTTCTACCAAAAAACCTTTGCACTAACAACCTTAAGTGAAACTTAAAACTTGCTTAGTTACTCTTAAGATACCGATTTAGTAACGCCTTAACGCTTAGAAATATCTTACAGCCCATAACAGTCCACTGCAAGACTTAGGGCCTCTCCCACGAAAGGGGGGGAGGTTATTGCTATATTCTCCAAGCTTGGCAGGTGGGTTAGAGATCGCAGTGTTATAAATGTAACAATGGAAACCGCTGCTGCCCATTTTTCAGCCTACGAAGAATATAAGTATTGCCTCGAAAACATTTGTCGCTTTGTACGACACTCATGAGTTTAAGGGGTTGCTCCTATTCTACTCTGCCGGACGCCACTCGGACAGATGTACAGTTTATTTTTAATATTACTAAGTACCTAATCTTTCCAATAAAACTCAAGGTGTTCCCAATCAGAAGGTCCGTGCCTGCCGGCCGTCACCGCCTGCGATACTTAGGGAAATTGCTTCAGTTAAAGCTCTCAGTAGGCGTAGCGATTGGGATCTGCAGACCCGGGATCATCTCATTGATAGCTTGATTGCGGTTCCGATGGAGAGTTATAATTCAAGTCCATTTGTTTAGGGATTGAGGTGATTGGTTGTCAGTGCGGGGGTTGATAAGTTATTTGTGAAGTTAGAATGTGGTTTGAAGTATTTTGGAACTTTGAATGTTTTAATTTTAATATTGTAACCAAGATGAACTGTCAAAAGCACTGCTGAAAGCAATTGTGGGTAGAATCCGTCGGCCTTTAAACATACTATCCGTGAAATAATCCTGAACTGTATTGTGTATATTTAAATTCTTCGTAGTGACAAACGGGCAGACGTTACAGCCCACCTGATGGGAAGACGTAACTGTCGCCAATAACATCTACGATTTATGCATTAAGACGGTTTCAGTGTTACATGCAATAAAAATGCAGAACCACAATTGCGATGTCAGTATGAGAACTAAGATGAAATGCCCCATCTATCCTTCTCGCTGCCTTCTATCCTTCAAACCTGAACAATATGGCGAGAAGTTCATAACCACTTTAATAAAATTATTTAAAAGTATTTTTTGCATCTTTAGCTATCCCTTCCATTTAAAATTAGCTGTCCACTTAGGCCCCAAGAACTTATATTTTATAAAATTATCACACAACAATTTCTTTCAATTACCTTTCAACTTTTTAATGACTTACAGAAATTAGGTGCTGAAGTCGTACTTCATAGTAGTCGTGAAAGATATCAAACATTAAATAACATTTAAGCTTTTCTAATATCGAAGCAAAGACCTTCAGCACAAAAATATCAATGTCAAAGCAAATATTACCCTACGCTTATTTTATATACGTTTTATATTTTCAATATTAATAAATAACTACCCGCATATAAGATAAAAAGCAGTTTTTCCTCTATCGCGGCCTCCCAGGAGTCTTTGTATAGGCTATAAAAGTAATAAAACGTTACATACATAACTATATCAACGATACAGCCACGTCTCCAAGTCTTTCATTATGGAGGAGGATAATATAGAACATATTTGGTCCTCATGCCCTGTATGTAGGTAAGTGGGTGGGAACCGTTTTATGACAATATCTCCCTCTCGAAGCGAGCGTTACTAGAATTCTTCGTGGTGATTTTAATGCTATCTTTTGTTATTGTAAAAACGTGATTTTTTGACTTGTTTTTGTCTTAGTCTGCTCGCTGTCTGCTCATGACATGTTAACAATGCTGGCTAGTTCGGACATTATAACACAATTGTGTATTCATTGAAGATATATTACTTTATTTGTACACAAATATTATATACCTACAGCATAACTTCTAAATAGTCATAACTAAGAATATTTTAATGTTCATTATGGTTTGTATTCACATAACACCTTCATCTATGCATGGATCTTCATCCACTCATGTTTTCAATCGTTGGCTTAAGCTTAACCACAAATTAATGTGATTACTAATTACCTAGAAGTTCTAAATGTATTTTGATGTGGTTGCCGCTAATAAACTGGGTCTATAAATACGGCGAAGAGAAACCCCTACACGTGAGAACGAAGCTGGTCGCCAGCCCAAAATGTAGGTACCATGCAATATTTTATATTGATCGGATATTTTCTAATAGCTCAATTAATTACACAAATTGACTTGGTATACAGCCACGGTAATGTCTCTAATAACAATGTATTGGCTCATAACCTGCATAATGTGGCTTTTGAAAAGATTACCGCCAGATACAGCACGTTCTGTGCGCATATCCACCTACCACGCAACAATGCTTAACTTATATTCTTAATAAAATTATCTTTGTAATCACCTCACTGTTGGAGTTGTATTTCATATTATAGGGAGGATTTGCTATTCTGTTAATGCTTGGTAAGCAGTTGGGAGTCATATTGTTGAAAATAAACTACAGAAAACACTGTTGCCAGTTTTTTTATCTGAAGATCTTACATGGTCTACGTCATGGTAATAAAAGGCAGGTAACGTGTTGCCTGAGAGTGTATTCCCTGATCGAATGGTAACACTTGCTGCTTTGGCCAAACAGTGAATCAGATAATGCCGCCTTTTTCTTTTAATCTACGATATAGGCCTTTAATTCAATCAAATTTATTTATTCAGATATCAGAGATGGACTGAACTTAAGTACTACTTAAGTAATCTGTAAAATAAAACTAAATAGAAATTGTTGGTTGGTGTGTTGGGTTGTTGATATATGTACAAGATGCCCCTGGTATTGTGAACGTCCATAAGCCGCGGTGACTGCTTACCATCAGACAGGCTGTAAGCTTGTTTGCCACCTTACTGGAATAAACAAAAATATTTTAACCTCTCTCTCCACCTTCCCCAATACTAAAGATTTTTACGAGACAATATTGCCCGTCAATTGGCTTTGCCCAATACACATCATTCTCGCGAACACTTTAGATCGTTTGTTCCGCTGAATTGCCTCTCTAATACAATTTGTATGATTGTGTCTGTTCAATTTGTATGTTTTCACAATAATCGTGATTTAATAGATGTTTAGGCGCATGTTAAGTCTACTTTGAAGCAGTTAAATGGAACATATTATTTTATCAGGTGGTAGGACTCTGTCAAGCCCGAGGAGTCCGCTTGGGTGAGTAACTCCGCTTTATCTATTTCTGCCGCCAAGCAACAATGCTTCCATTGTTGTGTTCCGATTTGAAGGATAAGGTAGCCAGCGAAATTACAGGCATGAGGCATTTCATCTTAGTCCTCACAGTGACCTGCGGTTCTGCATTTTTGTTACCTGCAACCTAAATGTTATGGGCGACAGTTACCACTTACCATCAGGTAAGCTGTCCGCTCGTTCATCACTGAATAGCATAAAAAATATAAGTTATAGCGTAATACAATACAAATAACAATTCGTTATTTTTATAGTAACCCCTATATGTATGTATGTAAACTCTTTATTGCAACAACATAGTACATTTCAAAAGGAAACATTTACAAAGCAAAGGCGAACTTATCCCACAACGGGATCTCTTCCAGCTAACCTCCTATATTATAATATAGCATAATATATCACAGCCATACCGTTAAACGTTCTCACAGGCTATCGAATTCCTTATTCTCGACCATCCTGTGGCCGGTAGTTTGCCAAAACACTTTACAACGGAATAACCGATTAATACCGGCTCAGGCTGCCCGCCGGTATTTTCCGTATCGGAAACTCGCTCTCAAGATATGGAAATGCACCGGCACTTTTCCGGTAAGTGGGAGACCGCTTTGCACTCTCACAGGAAATTACCAGCGACATACCGCTGCTATACTCATTGGAATATTTGAGCCAAGAGAAGGGGTAAGAATAAAGTAGTTAAAATGTAGCTGAAGTAAAGAAATGTGACACAGTTCGACGTAAGCTCGTAGCTTCTGTAAGCGTAGACAGACCTACGCTTACGCACTACGAGCTTACGTAGAACAAACTTAGATAAACTCGTGTAAATGGACCGTAGACTCAACGTCACTTAGTTGTAGGTTCTTGTTCAAACGTATACCTGTAAAAAAATGAGAGAACAATGCGATCGAACCTTCAAAATCTACTTGAAATGCCTTCATAGGCACACTATACACTTTTAATCCATACTAATAGTTATTATAAAGAGAAAAACTTTGTATGTTTGTGAGTTTGTTTGTTGCAGGTTATCTTCGAAACTACTGAACCGATTACAGAGGTCCGAACTGCGCGCGGGTGAAAACCGCGGGGGACTGCTAAATGCTAGATAAGATTAGAGCGTTTTGGCACTATCATCGTCACAGCCCGAACAGTCCACTGCAGGACTTTGGGCCTCTCCCACAAAAGAGAAGGTTATTGCCATAATCTCCACGCTTGGCAGGCAGGTTGGAGATCGCAGTATTTTAATATAACAATGGAAAATGCTGCTGCCCATTTTCCAGACTACGGGGACTCTTGATCTTTTTCCTCGAAAACATTAGTCGCCTTGTACGACACCCATGAGTGCAAGGGGTTGGTGCTATTCTACTCTGCTGGACACCACACGGCCAATTTAGGCACTATGATTGCTCCGAAATCGAGACAATTATTTTATCGGTAACCTGTCCTAGGTATAATAGTAGATTATACACCAAGGTGATAAAGTAGTGTCTTCCGTCATGGGTGGCATATTGGACCCTAAACCTAGCGAAGGACTATTGTTGCACAATTTTAGCAGTCTAAAGGTCCTGCAACCATACTGCCTAGTCTTTAGTCACAGTTTTTGCAATCGAACCTTTTTCTTTTTTTGTAGAAAAAGAAAGAAAAAGGGTGCGATTTTCGAATAAAGTTTCTTTACGAAGTCCTTAAACAAAGAGTTTTCATACGAATTCTAATATTCAAATCATTTTACTCCGTTGGGAGTATCTTCCTGCACGTAATAAGGACCTGACTAATTGGCTCGACAGCAGGTGTGAAAGTGCTATTTTTATGACAGCCTGGGAATTCTTGTGACACGTTTTCTATGTGTATTTCGTATGTAATGGCTAAATTGGTGTGGTGGCTAAATTGGAACGCCTACATAATCTTGACGGACTATATGATAATGTTTGTAGGATGATTCGGATGGGTGTTTGAATTTATTTCTTCTTTGATGAAACTTGGTTCTGCCTAATGAAGCTTTTAGCCCAGAATAGAACATTTTTTTTGTCACAAAAAATAAAAATCGAATCTACCAAACCGATTCCACCTGGCTTTGTGGCTATGACTAGAGTGTTTTTGGAGAGTCGGAAGTGAGTAGGAAGAGCAGCCAGCGCCCGCTGTACAAATGCGCAGGCGGCCATGCAAGCCATAGCGGCTGAGGCTCGACGCCGAAGGCTACCAAAGAACCGAAGCACATAGTTATACAAGAGCGGAGGGGCTGCAGCGCCGGAGCAGTGGCGTTTACCCATGTTATTGACAGCATCACCTCAAAACATACATTTCCTGTTACCATTTAGGAATTATGTACAATGCCCAGGAAATACATACATCTCCTAGGAAATGTGAACCTTCGATAAATCATTTTGTATATTCCCTAAATTATTTCGCCTTTATATACATTTTCTTGGGCCTTTCTGTTTGCCTTTTTTCTCTTTCTGTGGGCTTTGTAAGAAAGCTCACTGTTACCCAGAGGGCAATGGAAAGAGCTATGCTCGGAGTTTCTTTGCGCGATCGAATCAGAAATGAGGAGATCCGCAAGCGAACCAAGGTCACCGATATAGCTCTAAGGATTGCCGGACTGAAGTGGCAGTGGGAAGGGCACATAGCTCGAAGAACAGATGACCGATGGGGCAGTAAAGTTCTCGAGTGGCGACCACGTACCGGACGACGCAGCGTGGGTAGGCCCTACAATATGGACCGACGACCTGGTAAGGATCGCAGGTACCAGCTGGATGCGGAAAACACAGGACCGGCCTTTGTGGACATCTCTGGGAGAGGCCTATGCCTAGCAGTGGGCGTCTTCTGGCTGATATGATGATGATGATGATACACTTTCTATTAAATTTATGCAATTCCTAGGTATCACACATTTCCGGTAACACATGTATCTCAAAATAGAAAATGGTACCTGCGAGAACGGGTTCAGAACTTAGCCCGGCTTGCACTAAGTTCTTAAACACTGGAATGACGTTTAACGTTTTATAATAAAGTTTTTTGTTTAAATTTCAACTAACCGAAATTTACACTAACAAAGTGGCAGACAAAAACTAGTATGTTATATGACCATCTGAACTGTTTCGTAGTTTCCACCAAAAACATTAAATGTAACATACTAAATCTAAGGACAAATAGTTTACAACTAGACGAGACTGCAAGGTGTGGTATTTCCACATAAAATGCAACAGTTCTCATTTTTCCGGACAAGCCAAGCGTTCACTGGCAATCCTTTCTCGGTTCCGAGCCAGTTCCGCGATATTGAAATAAATGTATTTATCGTCCCCGCTAAACAGCAGCGGTGAATGGCGCTTCATTGCATCTGAAGAATGAACGTACATTTTTAATGGCGTTAGTAGTTTTGTAGGTAGTGAACACTTAACGGATACAGATGTTTGCAGGATTCAGATTCAGTTTTTTTATGTAATACGGCAGACAAACAGGCAAGCGGGCCACCTGATGGAAAGTGGTCACCGCAGCCTATGGACATCAGCAACACCAGGGATGCTACCAATGCGTTGCCCGGCTAGATTCATATTAATTTATTGCCCAAAGTGAATACAAGTACATTTATATACCAAACAACATAGTTTTCTACATTACTTAAGATTAGGATTTGATACGGATATGAAAGCTCCACTGGTCTAGTGGCAGCGTGCTTGCGAGACCGATAACCAAGGTTAAGCATGTTCGCATTGTCCGGAAACTTAATGGGTGACCGTTTCGTACTTTGAGGTTAGTCGAACTGCAGCATCGCAACGAGCTAGCTACTCGTAAGGTGTGCTACTTTAACTAACTACCTTTGGCGAAACGAGGTTGACCAAGGTGTTCCGCTGGGGACCCGAAGAATGGTTGAACATCAGTCTAGGGCCTCGCATGACGTTGTGATAATCATGAATTTGATTAGGCCTTGTGGTATCCGGCAGAGTAGAACATAACACAATTCATACACGGCGACTGATGTAATAGTGGCACCCCCCGATAGTTTATACCAGAAAATAGACAGCCGCGTTTTCTGTTGAATATTTGCGATTACGAAAAACATTGCGATCTTAAACCCGTCTACCGAGCGTATGACTATGCATGCCTTCCATTAAGGTGAAGGAGGCTTAAGTCTAGCAGTGCACTTTCATGTGGGCTGTTGATGTGATGGGATCTATTCTAAAAGAAGACTAATTATTGCATACTTTTTGTATGCAACGGATAACATCATACTCATCACAACCCTTACCAGTTCACTACAGGACTTTGGGCCTCTCCCATGAGAGGGCTGGTTATTGAAATAATCTCCACGCTTTGCGGGTGTGTTGGAGATCGCGGTGTTGTAAATATAGAAATGGAAAACGCTCCTGCCCATTTTCCTGCCTACAGAGACTCTAGAACTTTTGCCTCGTAAACATTAATCGTCTTGTACGATACCAACTAGTGTAAGGGGTTGGTGCTATTTTACTCTGCCGGACACCACACGGCCATAAATTTAACGGATAACATACTTTTAACTAAATCAAGGTCTACGGTGACCATATCGAGTACTAATGTACTACTTACTTAATGGTTTAAATAGTGGTTAAAATAGTAGATCCAACTCAACTTCTCTACGATAATACCACCAAATTCATGTTTTGGTTGCCAAGCCTCGCAATCTCAATCTCAAAAACAGCCAAGCTCTTAAATCTACCAAGTCTTATTCTACAAACCCTACATCATGGTCAAAAGGCGTTTCGCGGCCATCGCACAAACCTGAAATCTTTATTACGATAATGTACGCTCATGACATGAGCACAACATCTTGTTTCTTCTTCTTTTATGGAATTTATGCCGGCTGAGTGACCCTGCCGGTTTCGCTTGGGGCTCTCTAGCGAATATTATCCAATTTAACCACAGAGCTCCGGAAATTGGAGCACAGAACAACGGAAAATATCTCCCAGGTTTATTTAGCACAGGCGATAAACTGCCAGTTTAATTATATTCCGAACCACAACCGGGCTGGCTCCGCGGGCGGGTGCATCAATTTATTTCGTAGACAGAGTGGCCAGAAAGAGTGGACTAGAGTAGAATAGAGTGGGCGAGTGGCCGGTGTATTTGACGGCGCTCCTCCGTAAACAAGTTGAAATTGATTTTGAGCTTACCGAACTCACGCCCCGGGCTGTTCGCTCCACAGCGAAATGGAGCCCGTAACATCGCTCGTCATTGTTTTCGTGAGTCTACATAATCACACAGACTCCATAAACAAGAATATCATTTCATTAACATTTAACTAAAATGCTCAAGGGAATCTCTAGGAGATAAATCAATAGTATCGTCAAACATTACACCCCGTACCTGAAACGCTTGTCAAATCATTAATTAGCTAACAGACTATCACATTTAACAAGCTGTTAAATCACGATGGGTTTCTGAAAGGCCAATCAATCTAAAATTAGTTAATCAACCATTAACAAGAGATCATTTTTTTCGTCTGGCTACCCTGCTAAAATTAGTCACATTCATTCACTTACATTAGTGATATTCAACTTTTAGATGAAACTGATAGCGATTGTATTGTTTTCGTGTGAAATCGAACATTATCAAAAAAATATACAGAGCGAGAAAAGAGAACTTATAACAATATTTATGTTATAGGGTCATGGGTTCCAGTGGGTCAGTAATCCCATCATCATCATCTTTAGGCAGTTAGGTAGGTCCCGGTCCACGGCTGAATACAGGCCTCTTACGGCTTATACTCCGGTCGACTCTGTTATCTTGCATCCATCGGCTCCCTAGGACCTTAAAGAGGTCGTCCGTCCATCTCTTGGGAGGTCATCCAGAGTTCGCCACTCAACAACATCCGTCCCGTCGGCTATCGATTCTGTGAGTTTCTCCCAATAATCCCATTAGTTAAATCCTGGTTTGAATCCTGGACACGGACCGGTTCGTGGTTCAGGTCCAGGTCTTGGCCCCGGACCAGGTACTGGTTCAGGTCCAGATCCAGGACCCGAACCAGTTCGTGGTTCAGGTCCAAGTTCTGGCTTCGGACCAGGTCCAGGTCCTGGCACCGCACCAGGTCTTGGTTCAGGTTCAGGTCCTGGCCCCGGACCAGGTCCTAGTTCAGGTCCAGGTCCTGGAGCCGGACCAGTCCGTGGTTCAGGTCCAGGTCCTGGCCCCGAACCAGGTCCTGGTCCAGCTTATGTTTATGGTATATGTGCTGGCACTGGTCTAGGTCCTGGTTCTGGTTCAAGCTCAAATTATGATCAAGGTTCCAGTTTTGGTCATGGTCCTGGACCAGAACCTAGACCCTAGACCTGGACTTTGTCTCGGTCCAAAACTAAGACCAGGACCAGGGCCAGGACCAAGACCTAGATCAAGAAAATCGGATATAATTTCTTTTGACAATCGATTGGTCGATTTTCGCTAATTAAAATAACCAGATGATAACATACAGTTAACATGAGAAAAAGCTTTCCGGAAACCCAAAATTACATTAATCAGCCGTTAATTGGAGATTTGACAATCCGTTGACAAGCTGTTAACAAACTGTCAATAGGCCCTTTCAGAAACCCAAACTGCATTTAATCAGATATTAACAAGCTGTTACGTAATTTTTGCGTTGACAAGCGTTTCTGTAACCGGGTGTAAGTCTGGCCGGGCCAAACCTTTATTGATATTTTTGTTTGAGTATACATCGCATATTGACAATGTTAAGGATACGTAACTCTAATATTTAATAAGTAACTATAATAACAAGACAGGGTTATGTATTTATGTGGGGCTACTCGAGCTAGAGCAAAAATACTATAACTTTGCTTGTTTAATGTACCTCACGAATTTATGAACAAGATCCAATGTAGTTCAACCATTTTGATGAATATTACGATTAACTGCATCGTCTATCCAGCGTGGCCCCTGCTTGTATTACGCTCGGAATCAAAAACTTCGATATATAGATAAATGCTCGGAATACATAAAAGTAATACTGATCGTTACTTGCCCCAATGTACCTCTCGATTCATCTTTTAAATCCAATAAATCTATAACAGGACAGGAGAAACCAGAAAGCTTTGTTTTTCCAGTAGCCGTATTCACAATGGCTCGGAAATCGGATTCGGATACGGAATCGACAAAGGACCCCGCAAAAGTTCTTAGGAAAATGTGGTTTCAGTTAATTTTGATAAAATTTTCATATGTTATAGAGACTAGACTTTCCGTGGAATCTATCGGGATTCTGAATAACAGTTTTCGAATCGATCGACACAGATTCGCCGCTCACGAATTTCGTGTCGAACCGTTCAGAAACGGTTTCGAATAATTGTGAATACGGCTACAGTAGGGCCTTTTGTAATTTGAATTAATACGTGCAGAAAAGCGCACAATTGTTACGTTTTACCAATATGCCTCACCGCTTTATGTATTTTACCAAATTATTGGAAAATAAATAAATAAAATAAATAAATAAATAATCGTGGACAAATTCACACAGCGCCATCTAGCCCCAAAATAAGCAAAGCTTGTGTTATGGGTGCTAGATAGCTGATAAACTACTAATAAAACCGGCCGGGAATCGACCCCGGGACCTCTTGCGTGGCATGTTGACCACTGAACCACTCAGGTCGTCAATAGAGAGGCCAGCAGGCTTTTTGTAAGGGAAGAATATACAGATCAACAAAAATATTTTTGCAATGAGGGTTGGTTCATACCTACGTATGAACGAGCTCGAACTCGAGTGGCCCTGCTAGGTATAAATACATGATATGGTTAGATACTTAATTGAGAAGATATTAAGGAATCGGAAGTACGACAATGTCCTTTTTGTTTCACACCTATTATTATTATAATTTTTCTTTAAGAGCACTTTGTTCGAGGAAGGTACTAATTATGTTTTCATCCCCTACGAAATCCAGTGAGTTTTCTTACAACGTCGAGGAAGTACACATTTGTATGTGTTTACACAAAAAGCTTAACTTATTTTTATGTGTTTTACAGGATATAAATTATATTTAAAAATGTTACTTACATTATAAAATTGTAGATGTAAGTAATAAGTACATAAGCCAGTAACATAGCCATATCGGGATATCAATATTTATAGTTAGGTAAATATTTTAAATATTA
The DNA here is from genome assembly GCA_905147135.1 of Blastobasis lacticolella. Taxonomy (NCBI): domain Eukaryota; kingdom Metazoa; phylum Arthropoda; class Insecta; order Lepidoptera; family Blastobasidae; genus Blastobasis; species Blastobasis lacticolella. The sequence continues at coordinate 8,714,612 of LR990045.1, read as the reverse complement.
GCAATTTTAAAATGATGAAAAACAAAAAGTTTATGTTACATTTTATTTCGAAATTCACACCTTTAATATTTACCAAATTTGTTAAAGTAGACTGGATTAAAGCGAACTTAAAGAAAGACCACTCGGCCGAAGGAGTTGCGAAAATCAACAATATAATCAATACCTTCAATCACAAAACCACCTACATATAAAGAGAAAAGCCGTATCAATTACCCAGTAACAGGTAAGCAGCTTCCCACCGCCAGCCAACCACAAGCTACCCACCTAACTAAAGCCGCTTTGTGCAATAAAAAGTTATAATTGCACCTCTGACGCCCCGACTGTAGACTCTGCACAAGTTGGTGTTGAGAGTAATTCTTGGCAAATTTTATGGGGCATCCGTCAGGTTAGTGGCCCCCAAATGAACTCGTCTTAGCGCCCCTGCGCCCCAGCGCCCCCGCTTCACGACCCATTAAACGAGTGGAGAGTCGCCCCACGCTGTAAAAGTGTTGCAGTAATTGCTACAACGCTAATAAGGTGACCGGTGGAGCCGAGCATCGTTTGCAGTGACTGCGTTTGGTGTTTCGTTTATGCGGTAATCAGTGTCACTGAGGTTGTGATAATATGGTGAGCATTGATGATTTGAATTGGACACAAGCTAGCTAATGTAAATCACCTAAATAAAATACGCATCAAGCTTTTCTCCAATTGATTTCCTTAAAAATTTATTTCGTGTTAACGGCATTAAGGTCGGCTTGCACCAAATTCTTAAATGAATTTAAGCTGATACTTAAATAAAAAACTAAATACAAAAAAAGTTAAACGCCATTCTTAAATGTGTTAAAAAGAATTTGGTGCAAGCGGGGCTAAATATGAATGGATGCAGACGTATGTTTTCCTTTTCTTTCATGGCCCCGATTACAGTCCGCGATTCTGGTTTTTATCCATTTCCAACACTTAATTGAGATCCAAATAAAACACAAATCGTGATATAGTCCATTAAATTATTGCGGCATAAGGCCACCGCCTCAACGGGACTATTAAGAATCCCATTATCTGAACGGGATATATTTTATACCACCTATCGGTGGCTGGACCGAACAGAAATTAATTGCATTTTTTTTTTACGGAAAAAAAAACAGACAAACAGCAATGGCGGGGTTTTCTGTAAAATGAGTTATTGCGAAGCTTTATTGCATTAATGCCGTGTGCACCTGAGCGCTAGCCGGTCGCTACGTGAGGATATAGCTCATACGTGACGTAAGTCCATATTGAACATCTTTTTGTCTCTGTTGCATAAAAATTTCTGTTTTTCGCAAGCTAGGTGTCATAATTAAAGCGCTACTTATTTACTTAAGCATTGACTTGGTTTTTGGTAGGCTCATATTCAGACAGGAAGACGGATAGAAATACAGCGGAAGCTTAGGAGTAGGGTATCTTTTTACCCTTCGGGTACAAAACACTAAACACTGCAATATTTTTCGATTGTAACTTTAGAAATGTCATTATAATGTTTATAGTGTTTTCCTCCTTGAAAAACAAAACAAGAAGGAGGTTCTACGTTCGACTGTATTATCATCATTATATTTTTTTATATGTCCACAAATTTTTCCGTCATTTGTAGACCCCGTATGTTAAAGGGGTTAAAGGTTATTTTTTACTTTTTTGTGATTTGAACGCGATATTTCATATCTTTTATTAAAAATATTTAATTCACACTAGAAGAAGGTAACCGAATAACCGGATGACATATCAGTGAGTGATTACCACTGCCCATAAACCTCAACACCCGGGGATTTAGGGGATTTCACACAGATCCCATTCTTTTTTCCTTCCTCGTTGCCTTCAATACAATGCAGTCAGTACAAGGTGGTAAATTAGTTCGGCTTTCTATAGCATCGCCTCTGTGGAGTAAATCAACATCGCAGCCCATAATAGTCCGCTGAGAACTTAGGGCTTCTCCCACGAAAGGGGAGTTTTTTGCCATAAGCTCCACGCTTGGCAGGCGGCTTGGAGATCGCAATGTTATAAATATAACAATGGAAAAAGCTGCTGACCATTTTCCAGCCTACGGAGACTCTAGATCTTTTGTCTCGAAAACTTTAGTCGCCTTGTACGATACCCACGAGTATGAAAGGTTGGTGCTATTCTACTCTGCGGGACACCACACGGCCAGTAAATGTCGAGTAAATACCAACCCGAAACTATTAACTAGCCTAAGTATATTTCTCACCGCCGGGTATTACACTCGTACAATTTTATATGAACCTGCGTTATCAGCATGCAAGGTTAGCTCAAACATTAACCATATTCCCAATCTAAATTACCACCACGAATTCACCTGTTCCAACTACCGAAATGTATGTGTATTGCACAAAACCCAAGCGCTCGCTTCTGTAATACGTTATTCCATGATCTATTGTTTGTTTCGAACTTCCATTTGAATACATTTACATATACTTTACCGCTATTTATTTACTGACAACATTTTGAAGCGCCGGCAGTCACGGACTGCACTATAAGCACAAACATATTAACATAGCAGTAGGTAATCAATTGCAGGGAGACTTTAGTGCTAGCACATAAAACTGTGGATCAATTTAAATTTCAGGGAAGGCGTTACAAGGTACGTCCTCAACTCAGTTTAACGGAACATAGTTGCAATCACGACTCCCCGGAGTAGGGGAGATCTTGTACGTTGCGCGCCGGTAGCCTAGACATTTGTAGGGTTAAACTTTGGAAAGGAAATAAAATTTATACGTATTTAAAATAGCTTTTGCCCCTGAATATTTGAAATTTCTGTAAAAGGTGGCCTATGCTCTACAAATATTGAAAACGTCAATGCAAGACACTGACAAACATCCTGATATCCTAATTAAATATCTATAAATTATCCTTCAAACCGGAACACAACGAAGCAAGAATTATTGCTTGACGGCAGAACTACTTAAGACGGTGGTACCCAGCTACCCAGGCTCATCAAGCTAGACAGACTCCTATCGCCAAGTCAATCCCTTCCGGCCACCGTTTGTTCAGCCCTGTAGTCGGATGTTCGCTGAACGAGTTACAGCCGCGCTGAGCCGATCGCAAGCCGATAAGCCTGCGAGCGCCGCCGGTGCCTTCCCCCGCCCAATTCACTATGAGGGATGCGCTAACCGTTTCATAGCTTCATCTATGAATCGATTCACTAGTCTAGTGCATTCGATGCATCATCCAGGACATCTGCAACCCACGGGGAATGTTTGGAGTACCTTTAGACATGCTCACGTCATGTATGTGTATTGCTGTAAGGTGTTGAATCGATTCAGATAGCTACGTAGTACGTTTTTGAGTCGATTTACGATTAAATTGTATCGGAGTGGGACATCCCTACCGCCCAATTCCTGTAACCCCATTCTGAGCGGGAAACCACACAACTGTGGACAGCGGACTGGGTCGTCGACTGAGATTGCATCCCCGATCCCGTCCCGTAGGTATTAACAACGTCCCGATATGGATGCCCCAATAACTATTTGCCGGGCCGCTGGATTGCAATGGCATGTAACGAATGGTATCAGCGGCTGAAGATGACTTCTCAATTCAGTTTATTTGACTTTTTTCGGTACATTAAACTTTGCACGCTTCATTTTCTTCTTCATTTGCAGGAGATTCAAGACCTACAGTGTACTTTTACGAGCTTTGACGGTCAACTAGATTGCAAGTTTTATATTTGTGGCTAAAGAGCCAAGAGTTTGCCCGCTCTGTCCCAACGAAAGTCATATAGGGTCATTGCTCAATAAAATTGCTCTAAGTAGACAGACGGTTGTCTATTTTACCGAGAAACTAGCAAAATAAATGACGCGTGTAATTTCGTCTGCCGTACCATATTTACTATTACCAACAATATATATGCGGTACACAGGAGGTGCAGGTGGAACAATGAACAGTACCTAAACCTAGAACGCTTCAGGGAACAGTTCGAGACGCTGCCAAGTTGTTTGAGGCTTTATGACTTATCTACGCCCCAAGCCGACTGTCTCCAGTGGACGTTAGCATATTCTAGCCCAATCTAGTTAAGCTCCTAGAATATCTTACGGACAATCATGAGTTGATCTAGCGTTAGTCCTATGTAGAACCTGAGAGAAAACGTAAGAGCGAGCAGCGTTCTTGGGGAGTGTTTTGCTGCAAATAAAGTCACACTTACGCCTTAGCATAATCTAAGAGCAAAAATGTTCTTAGTCACCCTGCAACGCGATGTAATCCCCAGATAATACGATATTTTCCCACCGTCCATGAATATTATAATGGGGGAGAACGGTGGGCCTTTGAGTGTCACGATGACCAACGAAACTGTGCTTTTACCGGATTCTTATATGAATATATTACGTGACACAAGCCAGGGGAAAGAAATTGCTTTGCATAGATAAGTAGGGTCTCCATGTGTAGGTATTTATTTCTCTAAAAAACCTATGATAATGTACCTAAAATAAGATATGTAAGTAAAAATCTTCATCAAACTTCTAAAATCTGGTCGAAGGACCAAACAGAAACATGTGGATTTGTGTTATCCTGAACATATTTTTGCCCGTTTATTAGTTAAAATGTATGTAAGACGTTAAGTTCAATTATCACCGAATGCGCTAAGGAGGCGTACCTACTCTATCCCTGGATCCTGGCGCCTTACCAAATTCACTTTCAATGCAACATATCGAACATCATAATTACACAATGTTATTAGTGTAAACTACGTTAGTACAAGAAGTAAGAACCCAAAACAAACACTGGTAATAGTAACGTAAAATTGGGGAGCACCTACTAGTAATTGGAAAGCAATTGTCCGTTTGTAATTCCTTTGCCGCGGCTGCAGGTGCAGGCGCTGCCCCGGGCCGGGCACGTAACGTGGTTACGATCCGATTCCGGGAGGGAGGATCCCTGTATGCAGGCAAACATTTGCCCATATTCTGGGCTCAGTAACTGGATTTCAATTTTTGTCCACTCTCGATTCAGTTGAAAAGGGTTTGGTGAACGATTGTTTGTTTATTGTGTTGCTGTGGGCAATTGTTCGTACAAACTATAATAGTAAGAACCTACCTAAATAAATATTTTTGGAGGTTCAACATTTCCTTATCCGGGTGTTGTCGTTAAGTATACTCAGGCGATTATACCGGAAATGTAAGAGATATGAAAAACATTCAAATTGCGATAGATTATTATATTGCGATACATAACATCCTGGCCTGGATTACAAGATTACATTTCTTGGGGAAAGTTGTTCAGTTTCATGGGTAGAATATGAGTGATCGTCAGAATGGCCGGTCAAAAGCCATATTAAACTTTGAAATAGTGTCCAAAAATTGCTTACCAATTGCTTATATTTACTTACCACTATGGGAGATTTGCTTACTACATATTTTAGAAGAATTGAGACATTTAAGGTTGACCGTCCATTCTGATGTCAGGATGGCAGGTCAATGTCCATAGCATAGTAACTATGTGGAATTACTGATTTTTTGTAGACTATACATTACTTACCAATTGCTTACTTCATACTTTATAAACATAGATCCTGTAGCTATCAAGGAAATAAAGATACCGTATAAGTTTACTGAAAACCCCTAGCGCCTGTTAAAAGTATAAAAGCAAGTAATTATCTTGAAAATTGTGTTTACATATTGAAAGGATCTGCTGCTCGTTGCTTCTGTTTTTCATTTAATAAGCAAACTGTACCTAATTTTTATATTTAAAATCAAAGTTGTATTTGAAGTTGCATTATTTTCTTACCTATGCTTTGTTAGTTATGAGTATCTACTACCACAAAATACTTAAAGAGTTAATACGTTCCGACAGTTTTTTAAGTTACCTCTAATTAAGGTAGATTCATTTTTTTAACACACTTGTATCTTTTGTGTTAGATAATGTTGTCATTGTTGTTTTTGACTTATGCTGGTATCCTGAAGCCGTTGCGTTACGTGAATTTAAGCATTTTAAATACAAATTACATTTCTTTCATAATCAAGTTTTGCGCTCAATCTACGCAATTTGCAGCGTTACGCGCGCCGACTATCTCAGTGGGGGACTCAAAGAAAAACCGGTTCCAGTCGGCGGCGAAATAGTTTTAGTTTTGGTCCTCCAAGGAAACCACAAACTTCCTTCCCCTTTTCATTATGAAAGAAATGTAATTTGTATTTAAAATGCTTAAATTCACGCAACTAACGGCTTCAGGATACCAGCACAAGTCAAAAACAACAATGACAACATTAACTAACACAAAAGATACAAGTGTGTTAAAAAAATGAATCTACCTTCATTAGAGGTAACTTAAAAAACTGTCGGAACGTAGGAACTCTTTAAGTATTTTGTGGTAGTAGATACTCATAACTAACAAAGCATAGGTAATAAAATAATGCAACTTCAAATACAACTTTGATTTTAAATATAAAAATTAGGTACAGTTTGCTTATTAAATGCAAAACAGAAGCAACGAGCAGCAGATCCTTTCGATATGTAAACACAATTTTCATGATAATTACTTGCTTTTATACTTTTAACAGGCGCTAGGGGTTTTCAGTAAACTTATACGGTATCTTTATTTCCTTGATAGCTACAGGATCTATGTTTATAAAGTATGAAGTAAGCAATTGGTAAGTAATGTATAGTCTACAAAAAAATCAGTAATTCCACATAGTTACTATGCTATGGACATTGACCTGCCATCCTGACATCAGAATGGACGGTCAACCTTAAATGTCTCAATTCTTCTAAAATATGTAGTAAGCAAATCTCCCATAGTGGTAAGTAAATATAAGCAATTGGTAAGCAATTTTTGGACACTATTTCAAAGTTTAATATGGCTTTTGACCGGCCATTCTGACGATCACGAATATGAGGTTTCAATTAATGCTAGCGGACTTTTTACACCCTGTATAGTAATCGTGGAGTATTAAGTTTAATAAGGTAAGTTTAAAATACGGGATTGGTGATATCGATCTCAGGTCGTCGATATAATCAGTATAGTTCTGCACAGATGCTGTTATCTATATCGATTTCTGGGTTTCTATAAAGACTCTGAAACCCGACTATCTGAAACATTTTCCAGTCGATAGAGACTCTAAAAGCTATAAGTTTTTGTATCTCCGGCAATCTAATATTTTATGCAATAAAAATCATAATGTGCGTTTTTTATATTATCGGCCCACTACAGGGGCCCTATTTATGAGTCGCTCGCATCACATAACAATATCACATAACTAAAGTAACAGCATAACAATAAATAAAGTATGGATAAAAACACCTTTTATTCCACTGAATACAATTATATTTAAACAGTTTTAATACATTGCGACCGGTTTCGGACATCATATTCTGGCAATGTTTACATTTTAACCAAAAACTCAGTGGAAGTTTCTACTTGGTATGGCAGGTTTTAATCTATATTACTTATAATGCAGTTCCATCAAGAATGCGCAACACAAAGTTTCAACTAATAAATAAATAAATGTTTGTGGCGTTATGCTATCATTGACATGTGTAGGGTTATCGAACACTAGTTTCGGAAACGACAAGTTTGGGATCAACTGGCGGTACATTTTCCCTAAGTTATTAACCAAGGGGGGTATATAGGTCAACGGGAATAAAGGCCCTTTAACAAGACCGTCTAACTTATTTCCGCGCGGAACAAAGTATTTAGGCTAAGTTTATTCCCCACTTCTGGTTGAATGGGGTCGAGTTGACTCCTGAAGTAAACACCTCCAAGACCGGAGTGAGCGACATTTGCATGGCAATTAGTGTGGGAGCTGGGTCGCATTACCATTTCATTTGTGGGGAACGGCGGGGTGCTGCATTCAGCGAGACAGCTAGCGCTTGAGCGGCTGGTTTCCCGCTTTTTGTATCACTTCTTATTTAGGTTGGTAAGCCGATTATGGGGTGTAAATTAACCACTCCGGCGCCGGTAGACACAGCGTCTACGCGTGCTAAACATTGCCAGGAAAATTATTCTTTCATTCTCTGTCGAAATTTGAGTTACGAGTTTGTCTCTTTCCTTATTAGTTCAGCGGAAATGGCTCCTATGAAAACATGATCGGAATGGAAAATAAGCGAATGAATGGGTCTGCGATGTAATTTGGCGTGTAGGTATTTCAAATTCTTTGAAGTAAGATTATCAAAACCAGAAAAATCTGATGTAGCTATTGAAAAAGATAAAATGACTTTGAGCTGAGGATTGATTTTTTACAATGATTAATTAAGTATTTGTAATGTCAAGCAGGAACGTTTTCTTCTAAAGTAAAAAGTGACACAGACCTAAATGACGGAAACATGAAAGTTTCATCCTTACACTATATTCACAGCAGGTTATAGGTAAGGGAGAGAGGGGGAATTGCAGACACTTTCCTTTAAATGGCTTCAAATGGCTATCAGTGTCTATTTCATTGTACGATGTTAGATTGGTTTTGGGTACAAAACTAACATGTACTTGTATCCGTTAATAAACAACTAATAATAAAAATTTAACAAAACCGAAAAGATTCGTGTCCGTAATTACCCAGTCCTCGTGGGGTAAATCCGGGCACCACTTTCTTGGGTCAATATATAAACTTATAAACTTTTACCTTTAATATTATTTATATTAAATATGTAATAAGTAATGATAAACGAAAGAACGGCAACGTGATTAACATTATTTTTACAAATCGGAGTTTTTGTGAAATCGTGTACGTTCTGATATACCTACACCTCTTCACTTGTCTGCAGTTAACCCAATCGTCCTTTTCGGTTTATATTTTTTTTTAGGTTATGGTGGCAAATTTTTTAAGGTGGTAATTAATTGTTTGCTACAGTTTAAACATTGTATCTCATAAAGGTCTGGACTAAAAGTAACGTTTCGGTAATACATCTATCACTGCATATACGACATTTAAATTTGCCTAAAATTATAAGAATAGACATAAAAAACTTTGTTGCTAATTTCCTTGAAGGACGACCGCGGCCTGCCTGTCTTGAGTACTGACAATGTACTAAAGTTGACGAATGCTGCTGAATCATTGCAACTGCGTGGCTCGGGAAGGACTCCCCTGTCCTACACAACCATGTCCAGATTTGCCCGGCGTCCGTGTTCACCCAACTCTTCCCTAAGTAAGCTGAATAACTTTGCTGTGCGAAATTACCAACTTTCATTTACGTCCCTTGTTACGGTTGGCTGAGTGGTAAATTATTTACAAAAATACGTAAACATAACAAACAAGACCATTTTCAGAAGAAAATTAGGTATTTTCTGCAAAAGCCCCGAGCATGGACGGTTAATAAGACTCGTTTGTTTTATTTTTGTGCGGGTTTCGTAGCAAAGTAGAAACTCAAACAGCAGAGAAAGACTAGTAATTTGGTAGCAATCTCTCTATCTAAACCAGCTAACGATCCACGTAACTTATTAAATTTATAATCTATTTTATCTAAAGTTGCTTCCCGCCGTCATGTGTAATCGTTTAAAATACGCAACGGAATTTAAAGCGATTTTCAACAATAGATAGAACGAAGTCGCGGCGCGAGCTAGTATGTAATATACTGATGTTACCATACCAGTTGAAGTAGAAAACCGTTTTTGTGTACTTAATTATTTAATAACTTTCCCGGGACTTTCTTCTTTGATGTAAAGGATCGCTGTTTGCTCAGTGAGTTTCAAACTGCCGGCGCTCTACCAGTCGAGTCCTTGTTGAGTACCGCTTTTACTTGCACCTAGGTACTTTAGGGTAAAAAAAATAAAATAATAATAATAATCTTGTCGTTAATGTCCCGGTTGTGCTCTCGCGCAAGTGGGCCCGGGCCCGGGCCTTGACCATGATGACTGCCATTTGACCTCCAGAACCTGACCAGATTGGAACATTGTTAGACATTCAGTCGCCTGAATGTGGAGATTTCTTCACGATGTTTTCCCTTACCGTAAGAGCATCGGTTAGAATTCAAGTAATGTACATAACTCAGAAAAGAGTCATTGGTACACGGCTGCAGTGGAATTCCAACCTTACGAGTTGGATATCTTAACCGCTCGGCCATCGACGCTCCTTAGGTAGGGGTGAAATGAAATATAATTTAGTGGGGAGTGGAGCACCGGGGCAGCGTGTTGTGTTGCGGGGAAGTTAGGCCTGCGCCCGCAGAATGCGCTGAGATAGAGCGGAAGTGCGACGGCCGACGCGTCCGTGCACTCGCCTATGCATACAGTCTACACGACCCGACTACTCTCGTAACATCCCACACACATGCAAAATTCAACACGGCATGTGAGCCCGAATACGCCAGTCAGCGCAACACATTTCCCACAGAAGTGCCCTTCAACCGGCGTCCCCAGCGGCAAATGTCGATATTGACATCTAAGGCGTTTCATTTCATAAAATCACCCCACAACTTTATTTCCTCTAGAGGAGTATTTTTGCATATTTCCGCCTTCCTTGAGTAGTCGCTTTACTTCAGTTTCTCGATTGAATTTCCGCTGACGCCGCGCGAGGCGTGTCGGCGCACCACGGCGGTTGCTCAGCGATTTTGAAGCCTTAGAGCGGGTAGATGTTGCGTGACAGTTCACTATAACATTTTACGCTCTTTTATATTATTATGACGACTTTAAGATATTCGTGAGCGAGTTGGGCTAATCATATACTCACGACCACGATACGTTCACATTCTAGATCTGTGGGGCGACCTTATCAGTTTTAGAACAATCCCAAACGTAATTCAGTTCACTAATCGGGGACCTATTGGGTATAATTGCTGCGACCGAGTCGCGACCTTTCCAACAGAAATGGGGAGCGAAATTTATTGAATTATAAATGTTTTAATTAAAAGCGAGTGCACGGGAACAGGTACAGAAGTTACGGAACAACACACACGCTGCGAAAGTTTGAGTCAGAGCCCGCGTCTCTCGAGATGCCGTAAATAATTCATAGGAACTTAAAAGAGGTAACAGTCGCAATTATGTAAATAAGTTAGGCAAGTGACGTAAGTAAATATGTACGTACCTAGAAGCACATAAATGAATTGTACAGGAAGGAGGAAATTCTAATAATGCTTTTAACTCGGCATATTTGCTTATACCCACGAGTACTTGTTTGTTAGTGCTTTCCCAGGAGTGCCGCAAAAGCTTTCGTATTATTTCAGAATTGAAAAGAATAGCTAACTTTACCACACGAGTTTTTATAAAGTTATTTGCTTATCATAACTATGTACTTACAGTAGAGTACTTACTCAGACTGAAAAAATATGCTCTAGTTAGTGGAAAAGGTAGTACCATGGTAATACCTACATATGAAAGTTAAATGGACACTGATTTACGTATTTACTGAATGAAAATCAATGAGCCTCTTTATGATGTTGTGGCTGTTGCCTAGCTGCACCTAAACGAAGTTTCATCAAATTTCGTTTAATAGTTTGCATGAAACAGAACTCGTAACTAATTCCATTCTCATTAACTTTTGCGTTTATATATGACTAGTGGATCCGGCGCGACTACGTTCGCGTACACCTACTATACCCCTACCTACCCTTCTGTTTTTAAGCAAACTGCCGTTTATTAAATTACTGTATGAACTATCTATTCTTGAAAACCGTATTAAAATCCTTCTTATTAAATTACTGTATGAACTATCTATTCTTGAAAACCGTATTAAAATCGGTGGCGTACTTTAAAATATCTAAGCGTACATACACAGGGACAGACGGTGGGAAGAGACTTTATTTTATACTATGTATAGATTTAGCTTGTAATGTAGGAACTATCCGTTGAAACAAAAATAGATACATAGGGACAGTGTATGTATGTATAGATTACGCTTGCAATGTTGAACTAACCAATAAAAAAACACCGCGGTCTAAGTTAGAGCGAGCCACAGAGCAGTAACTAAAAGTAACACCCCCACCACAGCACAATTGAAAAGAATACTCCCCTAAACTAATCCTGGCGCGAAGTTGGCCGGCGATGGGACCTCGTAATGATACAGGCCGGCGCCGTTACGCCTGCGAACTCCTGGAAATTTATGCTGCAAACTTTCCCGCCTATATTTTAATACGTGGGCTCGCAAGTTTAGTGTTAATTCCCGTGTTTGTCGCCTGTACCGGCGAGTTGTGGAATAGTTAGTAATACGGTTAGATGCATATTTGCGGACTCAATTGTCTTGCAATGGGCGCGATGAGGGTAGTGAGAGCGGGCGTGAGTGGGAGTGATGTGTGTAAGTCGATGGTCGCTAAAAATAAGTGGATAACTAAATTAAGAAACTAGTACAAAAACTGAAAACTCCGATTGCTATTATCAAGAACTGAAAAGTTAAAAACAAGCTTTGTTGACTTTACAGTATGGTGCCCAAAATCCGCCATTTTAATTTTTGTTAAACACCTGTCTAAGAATACTTGGGTTTCTCAGAGGAATCTAACGATACATTAATTTTAGAAATTCATCCAGCTGTTTGGAAGATATGAGGTAAAAAAGAAATTTACAAACATACACGATAAGCGCAAAAACCATTGATCTCAGCCTTAGTAGCCATAGGGAGACCTCCGCCTTCCACACCGATCAGCTCTATGCCTCTTGCAACCATCGAAATTTGCATTGAGCTCGCATACTTCGTAGTACTCGTATTAAACAAACATAACTTCAATAATTACCGAGATAAATTGACGTACTTATAGAGAATGGCAATTTTCACAGGAGTCGATTTCGCGGGAATTGTCCGATGTAAATGCGGCTAACTTAAATTAGAATAGTCCAAACTTTGAATTCTAGAAGTAACCTAGAGATAAAGAAAAATAGCCGGATGAAGTGCATGGCTGCGAAGTTGAAATAGTCGACTTTCGGATACGCCGCTCGGTATTTTTACTAACTTAGTTTGAACTGTGTTCTTTTGGGGTTCTTTCTTTCTTCGTTGTCTGTCCACATCTGAAAAGGGTTTTGGTCGGTTCCAAACCTCATCGCATTACCTCCCTTTATTTTTACAATTTTTTTCTGTCTTAATTTTGGTTTCGCTTTTTCTACTCATATGATTCGCTAATATGATTTTCATTAGTCTATAATTGTTGTATTACCTTTAAATGATTATTAATCATTAAATTTAGTTATTTTCGTCCAAATCTAAAAAGAAGATTTGCTGCTAGCGAGACGAGAGTTGTACAGCGTCAAAGGCACCCACTCGCATTTTCAGTGCTCACTTGCGTAGTCTACGACGTCATACCTCGAGGTGGCGGGAAGGCCAAACATATATTTTATTTTTATTTTTTATTTTATTTTGTTTATTAACATGAATCAACAGTTTTCTTTTGTTACAAATGTATACTTAGTCTATTATTCCATACAAAAGCCAATTACTGATTCACACTTTGTTTCCAAAAAATATAAAATTTAAGCTATATGGGTAGGTATGTTTAATTTTAATTAAATCTTAAATAGGAGGTAGAAATAAATTTGACTCGTAGCAAATCTCCCTGCACGGAGAAGTAGTTGTGAATGTAAGGTATGAATGTGTTTTTGTAAAGTGTAGGTAAGTGTAGTGTGTGAAGTGTGTTTTTGTGTGTGAGAGATAAGTGAACACAGTGTAGGTACTCGGTGGCGGCGAGAGAAATGTTTTGCTCTATAAGCGTTGGTTCACATGGCAATGAGCATCGGTGGCCTAATGGTTACGGAGTCCGACCCGAACCCCGAGATACCGGGTTCGAACCCCAGTTTTTTTTTTGTACATTTGCCGTAAATATTGTCGATGAAAATTGATTTAAAATAGCACGTCTAAAACTATTTTTGGATAGACAAAATATATCTAGTTGCGAGAAATGTCTATTATATGAACGCGGCAAGCGATTGGTCATGCTATTTGCTGTATAATTTGACTGGCTCTTTTGGTTATGGAAGAGAGCTGTATGCCTTGTGCGTGTATTAGGTGCTCGAATACTCAATATTTTAGCCGTAAGTTGAGGACAGTCAAGTGCGCCCGAGCAAACGTCATGTAGCATTAACATGTCCAAGAGCTGCCTGCGTTCACGAAGAGTATTCATGTGGTGTTTTTTACATAACTTTATATAGTCCTTGTCATTACTGTGAGTTTTAAAATTTATATATTTCATGAATTTCCTCTGAATACTCTCTAAAGCATGCTCATATGTGACGTACTGCGGGTTCCATATAGTACTACAATACTCCAGTATAGAACGTACGTATGCAAAATATAGCGCTTTTATACAACTGACACTGGTAAAAGTTTTAGTAACACGGTATATAAATCCTTAGTTTTTATACGCTCTATCGGTAATGTAGTCTATGTGATGAGTAAAAGTAAGTTTGGCATCCAACAGTACTCCCAGGTCCCGAACCAATTGTTGCCTTTGTATTTGAGTGTTGTTCAGATTATAAGCAAAACTAATAGGAGAAGAGGTCTTCGTGTAAATGATAACAACATACATTTGTCGATATTCAACCCTATTCTATTATCAACGTAATATTGAGAGAGTCTGTCCAGGTCATTTTGAAGCTCAATACAATCATTGAGAGTGTTTATTTTATGATAAATCTTAGTGTCATCTGCGTACAGAAGGCACTGAGCATGATGAATATGACGAGTTATATCGTATAGGTAGGCGATAAAGAGCAGAGGACCGAGGATAGATTCTTGCGGAATACCGGATGGAATGACTTTGTATCCCGACCTGCATCCGGCAATGGCGACAGCCTGCAGCCTGCTAGACACGTATGACTGAACCCATCTGTGAAGGTCCCCGTGAATTCCAAGCTCTTGCAGCTTCCGCAGCAGGATGACGTGATCAACACGATCAAAAGCTTTTTCGAAGTCCGTGTAGATCACGTCAACCTGAGACTGAAACCCCACACTGTCCAATACATCACCGACAAAGACGGATAAGTTGGACGTGGTCGATCGTCCTTTTATAAAGCCGTGCTGCTCCTCCGGAACACCCTGCATTACCACGTTACAAATATCCCCATAAACAATCTTTTCAAAGCACTTACTTAGAACATTCAGTTTTGAAATTGGCCTGTAGTTGAGAACTTCTCTCTTCGTTCCCTTTTTATGCAATGGAATTATAAGCGCCTCCTTCCAGATTGATGCGCCCTCCTTAAGAGAACGGTTAAATAAAATAGTTACAGGTAATAATGATTCTGCACATTTAACAAAAATATAGGAGGAATGCTGTCACTACCTGCACCCTTTCCCACGTCCAAACATATATTTTTGTATTGTCCCCGGATGGATCTTCACAACGAAATAACTAACATTTTTCTAACTTTTAAACTTATAAAGCTTTCAAAAGTACATGCCTTTGGTGACACAACTTTTATGGAATGCCCGTTGGGACGACGAGGAAGACGTTCATCGAATTCACGTCAAAAGCTTATACTTCACAAAGTTCGTCTGGCTGTGCTTTTTAGCTGAGGCAGCTCGCTTGTACCTGAATAAACGGTTGTGGTGACCGAACTAGATTGTGGACGAGTTGTTATGTTGTTGACATATTACGATACATGATACTCTACATTTAGAGCCCTATTCCAATGATTATTGTAAAAAATGGGAGCCAATCCCAATCCCGGTATCGGTATTGGGATTGGCTAGGTAATCGGTAAACGTATGACGTTGAATATTGGAACCGGCCATCACTGTACGGTTGCCTTCGTTAGTAGATAGTGCCCGGATGCGACATGGTGGTTATAGGTGAGTTTCAAATTAGAATACATCATTAAATACACACATATTTACCCCGTTTTGACGTTTTCATCCTTCGACATACTATTTCTTCAGTATTTCAGTAACTAAGGTGTATCAGAGATCGGTTCTCTAATTCTAGGTAAGTAAAGTTCTAGCACAATTTCACCAAACATTTGACGGAATAATTTGTAAAATTGTTTACGTAAAGCCTTACAGCAATGACTAGCGGTTAGCAAAACGGTTACACGACAGGCGCAGGCAAGCTCGGGATATGTCAGGCAAATTACATCGCGTGTTGATAATTATCAAAAGACATTGTTAAAAATGGCCTATGAATCAACACGCATGAAACATTTACTATAATTACTAGATCTTTTTATAATGTACATTACAAATATTTTAATAGAACGGACACTTCTTAATTTCGAAAACATTTTAAAAAGTATTCACTTCCGTCATAATCCTCGGTGTTACTATTTAGACATTATCTATTTTGACAGATTACAGTAGGGATGTGGTTGTATAAAATCGTTAATGAATCTATTCGATTATCGATTATCATTCTCATAGAACTTGGAATCGATAGTTGCATGGTTATGCTATACGTACCTATTATACAAAATAAACTATTTATTTTCTTCTGAATTGATAATTTATTAATACAACATTAAAAACCCTTCTACAACAACGATTATGACACGTGCGTATTTCTATCATCCTATTGCGTAGAATACGCGCGACTCGAAATCGTTGTTGTGAAAGGTCTCTTAAGGTGAAATTCAAACAAGGAATAAGAGTTTAGTTACAAAAATAATAAGGTTACTTAATGTTAATTTTAAATATTCGATTATATTATATCAATACCGATTTTCGATTGTCTGTTGTTATTCGTTATTCGTGGCACTTCACTAAAGAGGCGGAGACCGGCCCCGCCTGAAGTACACAAAACTTCAAAGGCGTGCGCCAAAGACCAACAACATATAATAGCGCCAAAGACTAATAACATTTGACATATGGTACTAGTACAATGCTATACCTACTTTATAATCACACGAAAATAAAAAAGGAAATCCTTAATAAAACCCTTGCATGTCCATAAGACTCCTGACTCCTAGACTCCTAGAGTTCAATGTCAAGAAGCGCGCATCTGTCAAGCCTACTCCTGGAGTTTGGTCCGCTTCAACGACAGATTTTTTGACCGATAATTCAAAAAAAACTAAGGTAGTTAAGTATCCTATATTGCTCTCACTTGGATAACGAGTAGGGTGGAAAACAAGGATGCAAGCCTTTAAAACTCAGCATCAGCGGGATATGACGAGAATTATATCAGCAGAGCTGTTTTCGAAACAGTAGTTCAGAGTGTTATGACTGACCTAGCAGTGTGACAATAAAACGTTTACCTACAATTTATAATCCAATGTAAGTACGTCCTTACACTCAGTAATAAATGCTAAGTTATTGCTACATACCGAATGTTTTTATTGACGTAATTATAACCTCAAAATCCGAAAGTGTCTTGATTTTTTTCGAATTCTCAAAAGTGTCCGTTGTTTTAATTTAGGTTCAATCGAATATATACATTATCTAAAACCCAAAAAGTAAATACACCTCCCTGTTGGATCTTAGGCCAACTATGTATGGACGACGAGCAATGTCCTTTCTCGTCAAAACTTTTGTTCCTTTCGCCACAAGCAGAATACTGTACTTATGAAACACAGTAGCTATGATCAAAGCGTTTCAATATCATTGTCTTCCGGATATAACTTACTTATATAGGATGGCAGAGACTGTCAAGTCCAAGGGGACCTCCTGTTTTGCGCCCAGTGCCATGGCTAAGGTAGGGTAGATTTAAAGGCTATAAATAAGTGAAAGTACAGGCATGAGAATCTCGAACGGGAGCGGGAGCGGGATCCGCTGTCTCTGCCGAGCCGGAGAGCGCGGGCCAGGCGAAGAGCCAATGAAGGCTTAACGTAAGCCCGTAAGAAAATTGAGAGCAGAAATAGTAAGAGGTGGTTGCCATACTAGCAAACTACTCTTCAACGAGATTGCGGAGTGTGCTTAGCGGTCCCGTAATCTTGTTGAGAAAGAGAACATGAGGGGAAACGTGGTGGTTTTTAGTGGGTAGGACTGTAACTGTCACTGACAGGCGAGTCCCACATAATCTTCTCCGTAAAGATATCCGCAAATGGATTTTCCCCACGTAAAAAAAAAAAAAAAAAAAAAAAGGCATGAGAATCTCACATTTTCATCACATCTTCGATTTTGACACGAGAAAATTTAATCTATGAATCGTAGGCGTTAGATATAAATGTAGGTATTAAGTTCGACTATTACAACTTTCTATCAACTGAAAAAGGGGTTTAGGTAGCTTATGTTCCAGATCACGTAGAGTATTTACCCGTTTATGTTCCCGTGGGAACACGACATAACCGAATCTTACGCGGACGAAGTCGGGGGCAAATGCTAGTCTTATATTGATAGTTAGGTACGTTGAATGTACAGTCTTGTTGATTTATTGCTCTTGTTTCAGTACTGTCGGTATGGAGGTACACGGGCGTGAAATAGAAAGAAGTGGTTATTTCATTGAAGGAGGGTAGAGTAATAAAAAAAAACTGGGCAAGTACGAGCACCTGCGACTCACGCCGTGAGGGTTCTGTACTAACAAATATAATACATTTTAGTAAAATCAGTTCAGTTTCTCAAATACCTAAGTGCTCAAAATACTTTTTTTTCTATTTGAAAAGTAAATTTTCTGGCATTATTTATAAAAGTAATGGAAAAAGAAATAACGCACTTTACTAACCACAAATAAAGAGAGCGTCAGTGGCCGAGCGGTTAGAGTATACGACTCGTAAGCCAGAGGTCCCAGGTTTGAATCCCGTTTCGGCCATGTCCCAATGACTGTTTTCTGAGTTATGTACATTAGTTGAATACTAACCGATGCTCTTACGGTGAGGGAAAACATCGTGATGAAACCTGCACATTCAGGCGACTGGATGTGTAACCATGATCTAATCTAGTCAGGTTCCCCTGGTAGCAGGGTCATGGAGGTCAGATGGCAGTCGCTTCACTGTAATTACCTGACCTGCTAATTCCTGGATCATGGTCAAGGCGGACCCCGGGCCCCCGTGGGCGAGAGCACAACCGGGACATTAACGCCAAGATGATTTTTATTTACGAACCACAAATAAAGAAGCTTGTTTTGTATGTTAAATTATCAATTACATAGTTCGTGGAAATTTTCCTGTACTTGTGCTGTAAAATCTCGCTGTTTAGGTAATTTCGCATCTCCGGGAAGTGCCCTGCAGGATTCGATTACTTTTAATGAATGAGTTTCAGGATTCACGACATGATTGTCCCTATTTTTTATATATCTAATAAGGCACTGAATCTCATATTAGATATTAATTTCTTCAACGTCTACGATACGAATACGTCTGATCTTTGATATTAATTTCTTCAAGTTAATCCATCTATCCTTTCCTCAGCAAAAGCATTTCGCGTGCCTTTTTATACCACGGAACCCTAAGTAGCGGGTGCTGCCGCGCGCACCGCCGACGAAGCAATGATAGAGACGCTCACGCCTCAGACGTGATTTGATTCCGTAAAACCCTTTCAATGTTATTTGATTGGGATTTTTATGTAAGTACCTATCGTATTTTATCATTTTATGGATAAGTTTGTGTTTTAGGTGTTAGGGGTACCTTTGCTCAATAGCGATTGCAGGTACAGTAGGTAGGTTACCTACATGCTAGCTTGCCCCAGACGCGTGATTTTCATGTGGCTGTCCTTTTTAACCACTGACGAAAAAAAAGGGCTTTGACGTGTGTTTCGGTAGCTCTGTGTATCTATACCTCTATGAATGAGGAGGCTTGAGGACGGACGGAACGATTTTGAAGCTGTTTAAAAACCAGTTAAATCGAGATGGTTCTTAAAATTGGTTTAGGAGTTCTGAAAATATTTGAGTAATGCGACTTGGTCGGGGGTATGCGACTTTTTGTCGGTTAGATTGATACTAGAGGGATTCTAACGAGCAAGCAGGCTACCTGAAGGAAAATGATCACGGCCACCCATCTGATCAACACAAACCTCTAGCGAACTGGAGTTCCACCGGCGGGCGGCCGGCCCGTTTTGCTCTAAGCCGTCCATATACCGTTCGGTCCGACGGGGAGTGGCGAATGCGTTGCTGACCTTTAAGATTATGGGTGTAGGCTAGTTCCTTGAAGATTTCGAATGTAATTATGGTTTGGTAACACTAGCGCAGGAAGCTTGTTGCAAAACTTGGTCGTACGAGGTAGAGTTTCGTAAAAATCCCATGGTCGATTGAAAGTTATGTAAGTGGTATGGTGATATTCACGGGTACTTGCTTGTGTACTCCACTACAATACATACAGGTATTCCTTAACCTTATCGTATTGTTTATCCCGCACCGTCTACTGTTTTCGATATTTTTTTTGTCACGGTTGACTGGTAGATAAGGCTACTTTAGTTTTAAGTCCGCTAATGTACCTTTAGTGCATAAAGATTTAATAAATAAATAAATAAATAAATACACACCGTTACGCCTTTTTCCCGTTGGGGGGACTTTGCACTCCGCTTGCTACGGTCCTGACCTCTCGCTGCTTTTGCAACAATAGGTAGCAAATTTATTTCTCTAACCAATAAAAATGAAGATTGTTTCTTACATTTCTCACTTCACATCACAGCCCGTAACAGTCCACTGCTGGACTTAGGGCCTCTCCCACGAAAGGGGAGGTTATTGCCATAATCTCCACGCTTGGCAGGCGGGTTGGAGATCGCAGTGTTTAAAAATCATCATCACAGCCCATAACAGTCCACTACAGGACTTTGGGCCTCTCCCGCAAAAGGGGAGGTTATTGCCATAATCTCCACGCTTGGCAGGCGGGTTGGAGATCGCAGTGTTGCAAACATAACAATGAAAAACGCTGCTGCCCATTTTCCAGTTTATGGAGACTAGATATTTTGCCTCTAAACGTTAGTCGCCTTGTACGACACCCACGAGTGTAAGGGGTTGGTGCTATTCTACTCTACCGGTCACCACACGGCTTAAAAATAACAATGGAAAATGCTGCTGCCCATTTTCCACACTACGGAGACTCTTGACCTTTGCCTCGAAAACATTAGTCGCCTTGTACGACACCCACGAGTGTTGGTGCTATTCTACTCTGCCAAACACCACACGGCCAATTTTTCTCACTTTACAACTTATAAATATTTAACGTGTTGTGACTTTATGAATAAAATCACTATTTGTAAAATAATGTGGAACTAGCGTATAATACTTGATTTAATTCATAACTTACCAACTAACCTACCAAAAACAGGTACCTATCAAACTCACCAATCTGAGTACACATTTCACCTTTCAGTTCATATTAAACCGACTTAAAGCAGTAACAAAATAAACACAGTTCAGTTAGTGTGCCTATGTGTTGAGTACACAATCCTGCCAAGTTGGTGGAAGCGCTGGTTCCTTCCGCTCCTGCAGCTCCTTATCTGTATCCTTGCTGTCAGTTGTGGCGCTTACAATGCTCAGTTTTTGTTCAAAGTCTCGGTGTTTTACTGTGGACGGTTTCCAATAGTGATTTATGGATGTGGCTTGTTTTACCTTGCATTGCTTTGTATGTGATTCGGTTGTATAGATACCTGGTTATTAGAATTTTAGGTAGGTTCTGTATATTTGTTGTAGCTTCAGGATTTTCAGCGGCTAAACAACGTCAACAGCTGCTTACGTCTTTCAAATTGTGAAGAATCGCTTGGGCCGGTTGAGCCCTCCAAGTTTCTTCGAGACTAGTTTGGCCTTACCGTCCAGGTGACTTCAAAGCCGTCTCGTTCAATAGCGTGTCTATTCGATATGTCGACACCAAGGATCCCGATTTTTCTGAGATGGAAAGGTGTTCCATAGAATATTCTTAAGGAATATTATTAAAAAGTAACATTAATTTTATATTCATATTAACTAACAATATACGTACTTGATAAACCTACTTTTTTCATATAGGTAGTTTTGTAGGCGGCAGTCGAAGCCATCAATTCCGACAACGCCCACACAACTCGACTTGAACTTTGTAAGTTATAAAATAAAACTTCCGGGAAAGTTATCTATTCACGCAGGATTCCAAGTGTTACACAAAAACTTTTGGAAATTTGTGGCTTGGCCTACAAAGTAACAACTGTCAAGAATGTCACCGAATAACTTTAAAAGTGAGTTATTATAATATTATATTATTATCATTTATTTACATTTTATTACAGGTTATGTTTTTGTATGAACTTGTTTTTTAAACTTTACCGATGTAGGTATTTACTTTTTCTACAAGAGGCATAAAGCAATAGGCACTGTCCTAATTGGCAACGGTCGTACGACGTTCGTCGTACCACCAAAAGGAGACCTCAACATCGCTCGTCGCACGACCATGGCCGCGCGATCGTTGCCAAATACGACAGCGCCACAGTGTAGAGTAAGACGTACTGTATGTTAATGTTAACTAGCAGAAGCTCCATGGATTACTTTCAACTATCTGCACTACCGACTAGTAGCTGCCGATTGCTGGAGCTGCAAGCCTGAAGTTATCCACGTTATAAATAATTGAAGAGCCAACTTCCAGATGATCTGGCTCCCAGCTGCGGCGGAATCGTTTAGCAACTGGTCTTCACAAAGCGAAACAGAAAAGTTTCAGCTTCGATTTGCATTTTAGTAGTTAAGCAGTGGACTGGAGTAGTTTCGAAGTATTCAGGAAATTTACGGATACCTACGCTTCGGAAGAAATGTGTAGGTGTGGGAACTCTTTTGTGAATTTAAAAGGAATTCTTTGGATCTTGTCAAAAGTGGTAGTTACCAACTTTTGCCATGATTCGTATTTACTGTGAGGGCTACGTGTCGTTGAGTACATGAAAAAACCATTTTCCTTCAAAGTCACACTTTTCTCTTTTGTTAGATACTATAATGTAGCTGAAAAGCGAAACTGCCTAGAGGATGTGAGGCCTCCCGGTTTTTTACTTATAGAATGCACATACGAGGATATGTAAGTACTACCGCTACGAAAAGTAAAAGATTGGATCACCAAGAAATATTTTTTTTGGTGCCAGGTTGTGCACGGGCAGACCAACGTTTTGTGGGTCTAAACGTCTACTATAACTACAAAGTGGAATTTTTCTTCTCCTCGGTGGCGTAGCCCTACAGTCTAATAGCCACCGTGGTGGGTGATTTTTTTAATTATTTTTATGTGAAATAGGCAGGTATTTGACTGCCATCTCACCTGATGTTAAGTGCAGATGCAGTCTACGATGGTGCATACTTATCTATTAAGTACCTATTCACTCTTGTCTTAAAGAGACCCAAGTTGTAGCGCTCAGGGAAAATATGTGCAGTCGATTGTCGGTTGTGTTGATGTCGGGTACCATACCATCTAGATAAGCATCACATAAACAGAGATAACAGTCCACTGCTGGACTTGAGCGTCCTTCACTTCACATTAGTGCACTGAAGAACATTACCATAATTAGAAAATAGCAGGGTTCAAAATACCTAACTCAACAGAAAATGCGGCTGCTCATTATCCAGCTTGGAATGTACGTACCATTCAGAGGTGCGTAGAGTATGACAAAACACTTAGGCTGATGTGCCACAAAAACTAAGCACCTAATTAAAACTATATACTTACTTATGGTCCCATGAGGAGCGTTGGTGGCCGAGTGGTTACGGTATTTAACTAGTAAGCAAGTGGTTCTGGGTTTGAATCCCACTGCGGCCATGTCCCAATTACTCTTTTCTGAGTTTAATATTAACCGACGCTAAAAACATCGTTATGAAACCTGTACAGTCAGGCAAATTAATGTTTAACCATGATCCAATCTGGTCAGGGTCCGCTGGTAGCAGGGTCTTGGCAGTCGCTGCACTGTAATTATCTGATCACTCTCCTTTCGACATCACATTCACACTTTGTTGATAGTTTAATATTAAGATGATTATTGATTATTATAGTTTAATAATAGGTTCTTCTAATAAAGGTTCAGAGAAGCCAAGTATTACTTGGATATTGTAGATAGTATTTCTGTAATAATACGAAAGATATTTCCAATCGTTGTTCTCAGAATATCCACAGCGTTTCGTTGTAACGACGCAGTTTGCCAGTCCTTTTACATACGACGCCCACGTCGATAATGGAATGCGAGGACTCCGTATATTGAATTTACTTGTAGATACTAAATTTAGCTGTTCCATGAATCTCGAATGAAAGGGAAAATAAAACCAGATAACTGATCCATACGATTAGTTTATTTCAGAATATTGTATAAAAAGTCCTAACTATGGGTAGGTAACCAAAATATATCACATCAGAAATTAAAATATCACAATAAATAAAAGAATTCAACAATCAATATAGAAATAATTAAACATGATTTATGAAACAAAAGCGACAAAAAATAACAAACATAAACTCAATTACCTACATGTGAAGCTCGATTGTATGGGATTGGTACGAAATATAATAATTTTCTAAATACTTTATAGATAAGTAGTAAAAATTGACTAATATTTTATTAGTATCAAAATCAGAAGCTCTGTAATCTTAGTGCGTGACAATGTAATATCACAGTGTTATGCGTGGATGTAAAATAGATATAAAACAACAAGTGCTTGCTATCTAAAATACTAAATTATCAAAATGTTACGTAAATACAACCTGGATCATACTGACTGAGTATCTACTACTAATAGATACTCAGATAGAGTAGAGAACTACATAATGCGTAAGTATTTGGAAGAATGTCAGTACTTTAATTGAACAAACTTGATATTTGTACTCGTCATCAAGTCCACATAGCTAGTCGATTTCGTCTATTAGTTTCTTGATTAAGTAAGCTTGGAGTATTTTCTGAGTCCCTAACTTTCCTTCGAACTTACAGGCCAACATTCAGTTATAGAGTCTGGCAAAGCTAACTTTGGAGCGGCGATTGGCAATGAATCTTAATAATTTCATTAAAAGGACCCTCAGTATTTTAGTTTGATCTCATTTATGAAATAATAGGTTCTCACCTCATCTAACTACTGTGTCTACATCCCAATAGGCAAATTTATCAAAACTATTTTGACATGCAAATTAAATAATGCAGTTTTGGGGGTAGTATAAAATTTAGCCGCAAAGTTAGCATTGCAAAACTAGGAAATCTGTATAATATTATAACATTGGTTAGCTGAACTGTGCCGAGTCCGACAGATCGCTTTGTTCAGAAGTTAAACCATACTCGGAAAGAGCAGCCGGTGCTGGACCGAAAAGTTAGCTTTAGTTGGCTTAATTATACCCTCAAATACTACTACACACTCAAAACTGTTGTATCGGCTAACGAGATATGCAATTTTGTACACAATTGTATACTTACATTACACTTAAAAAATATCTTTGGTCTTGATAATTTGGTTCTAGTTATCGGTAATAATACGTCGCTATTACTAATGTTATGAGCGATGGAATTAGAAATTAGGACATCCGCAGGCAAACCAAGGTCATTGACTATAGATGTCCGCTAGACCGTACCTGACTACCACCTGGTTGACACTCAAGAATTTTATTGTCTGAGGTGCAACGTGGGAAGGCCTCAAGGTGGACCAACGTCCTGGTAAAGGCCGCAGCTGGATGCGTACGGCACAGGACTGGCCTTTGGGGAAGCCTTTGCCTAGCAATTGCTGTTGGCCTCTTTCAGTTGATATGATCATTAGTAGTATCAAAGGAAAGGAATTTATAATCTTTTTCACCGCTCAACATATTATTATCAAAATTAGTTATAGTGTCAAACGTTTATTTCAGAACATTTTGCCAATTCATATACTTAATTATTTTAAGAATTGTTCTGATTTACTACTAGCCTATCATATACGATTCCATAGGTATCACGTTTATAATACAACTTTCTTGTAATATTTTCTATTATGTACCTATGATTGATTTATTACCTCTCAGATACCCATAGTAGATATTGTATCTATACAAAATCGTGAAAAATGTTTGCTCTATTTGCTTTACATTATACTTTATTTCGATTAAATTATCAATTTATTATTTCTAACAATTTAAATACATTGACATAAATTATGTTTAGAGTGGGATTAGAACCCGATATTCGAAGACTACAAAGTCCGTGTCCTAGTCCTTGCCTTGAATGTGATTTCAAGTAACGAATACTGAAGGAAAAGTCGAATAGTGACAATGATACTACTTAAAAATCAGGGTTATCGCTGTATCAAACCCTGATAAAAGAATAATTATCATGACCATACGATCCCAGGTTTATCACGTCATATTTCTTTGTTTTTTTTGTATTTTGTATAGATAAAATGAGTGACCTTAACCCGAAGTCCCTTCGTCCAGGAATTGAAACCTTATATCCTCTAATGATGAATGTAAGAGAATCTAAGATCACGAGTTTCTAAAATCATCGAAAACGCAAGAAATGGGTTAGAAACCAACTCGCCCTATGAAAATCTGGGATCTTGAGATGGTGGTTATTGGAGGGGGTCCACTGAGGCTTTGCTGCAAGCGTTGATGTCACCGATGCTCTTGACTCGACGATGACGCTTCGGTCGTAGCGCGGCGTCGTCTGTAGACTTGGCGGGAAGGGGGGAGCTCACCCTGTGTGCATGGTCCGCCTTTTGTCCGTACCTGGGTAACATGTGTTGGCTTGTATTGATGGTATCTAACGCCTTTAGTGCAGGTGAGTCTATACTAATCTAATAGAGAGAAAATATTTGATTGTTTATTTGTAATGGATAAACTCAAAAACTTCTTATACGATTTAAAACATTCATTTATAGTAAGCCACATTATCAGGGAGTAACATATATATTCTGTAGTTTTTCATTGTTTCAAAATTGAATGTGCTTTCTGTAGAAACCGGTCCGAAACTTAGTAACCGATTTCTATGCGGATGAAGTAGCGAGCAAAAAGCTAGTAGTTCATTCAATACTTTGACTTATATATTATAGTAGTTAATTATATAACCATTGTATAAACTTTTGTAAATCAGCACCCAACGTACCTATGAGTGATGGTTGGATTCTCCTTGATATCGTTGAGCCGATGCAGACTGTCGCGCGTAGATGCGCTGGAGTGCGAATAGAGGCTCAGCGGCGTGTATATCGGCTCGTAGTCATGGGACGTGCCAGACGAGTATTGCACGCTGAGTTGGGACAGCGTGCGTGCGCCAATCGGCGGCGAGTACACCGCGTGCGGTCCGTGCGCCGCGTGGGTGGCGTGCGCCAAGTGCAAGGCGTGCGGGGTTAAGCTCAGCACGCTTGAGCTCTCACTGGAGCTCGAGGGCGACGCGCGCTCGTGCTTCGGTTTGAGAACGCCTAACGCGCGGGTTATTGAGCCCTGAGAAATATTGCTTCGTGAGTATACATACATAATATAAACAAAAATTTTTATTGTCATATGTTACTAAGATGTGTGATGTAGTTAAGTGAAATCAACTAAAAAGAACAGTATGATTGTCAGAGGTCGTTTTGTGTAACTTAGATTGAAAGGTCATGTATTGGTTTGGTATCCCTAAAGTAGATAAACTTTCCTCATGAATCACTCTATCCATTGGTTAAAGTCAGTATTTTTCTGCCAAAATTTTTACTAATCCAACCTTATAAACCATAGCGATTCAAATAAAAGCTCATGTGTTGCATAGGAATAAAAGATTTTATCAATATTTTTGAAATGAATGGGTAAATCTTTTCATAAAAGTGAGAATGGAGTAAAATGTTGTATTGACATTTTTTTATGAATCCTAGCCATTAATCCTAAAAATATAGATAAATCCTTTTAGTTTACGTTCATAATTATCTACAATAAGTACCTGACAATTATTTTATCGGAATCGCTATGGTTGGTGGCGGAAAAAGAAATGCCCCAAATAAACCTCGAAAACTATAAAATAAAAGATAACTAAATTCGCTAGCACTGGTAAAGCATACTGTAGGTACCTGCACCCACGCCTACCCTCATCCAAACCACAGAACCTACAGAATGACATATCGCGTTCAAAGTTAGCCAGAGCGGCATACCGTATTTGTAGTAAACTATCGTCCCCTATAATGACCGGAGCATTTATCAGAATAGTTGCGTAACAGCTGCTATTATAACAAATTATCTATACCTAAAACTATTCCAACTTCGCAAATTAGTGCTTGGAAGTTTGCCCAGCGCTGAGCCGTCGCCTGGCAGATATTAAGACGGTAAATCTTATTTCCGGGGTGTGTGTAAATGTTATTAGACTCACTCTCAGGCTGTGCCTCCTGGAGTCTCCGCTGAGGTCGATCCCGGGCAGCCCGGTGGCGACAGATCTTGAGAACGGTCGTCCCAACATCCTTATTTGATGACCGAACATGTTCCTGGAAGTTCACTCGTATTTTTATCTGTCCCAGACGGTGCGATGTAAATTCTTGAACACAAGCGGACAGCTGTTGGCGGTTTATGTTCGGCTTGAGAATATTTTCCTCGAAACCAGACTTTATCGCTAAACACAAAAAGCTAACATGCAAATTCTTGACAGAATTGCTTTATTTGCTCAACATGTGCTGCTGTCTAGACACCTTTATCATCTTTAAAATCAGAGACTTGTTCGATTTATCAAATATTTTAGACAATACGACTTTAACATAGACACCAAAAGCATGATGCATTTTGCTGGAAATATGTTCGGATCATGCTAATTGTGTACGATAAAATGATGAATAAGTAACAATAATAATGTAAAAAGTATAATAATGTCGTATGTATGTATATAAGTAAATGAACTTTGCAAAGAATAGTACTGGATTCAACTGAAATTCTGGATGATAAATATCCTAATGTACATATCGTAATAGAGAAACAGTACTGTTCCGTACAAGGACGAAGGTGATTGTGAAACACCAATACGTAAATAAAGAAAAGGATAACAGACAAGCACGAACGAACGAGATGTAAACGTGACCAAATGATGTCAGTACAAAATAAAACGCATGTTATGGAAGGAGAAAGAGTGGAGTCGGTAATCAAAGTGCGAACTAGTGATGATGACAGAGGCATTCATGATGTATCGATAAAATCTTCGTACCGTTCCGTCGCGACGTAGGGCCAGCCGTTAGGAGATGGTAATGAAACAACGACACCACGCCCTCTAGCCTTCGTTTTCATCAGGATTTATTCACATTTATAGACAATTGATATCGTTACAGGTGAACCTAGTATACACTGTCGTCAACTTTACAATTATGAATGTATACAAGTCAAAAACATAGTTATCTTACAGTTAGGTAAATGCTATTATTGTTATAAACCCTAAAGCTATTGTGAATGGTTCCGTTTTTAACTCTACAGATACTGTGTTAAGTTTCAAAATCCTTTGTTACAATAATCTTTAAAATCTCGTCAAGTCGAAACAAATCCTTTTAATTATGATAATTACGAAACGGGATATGATTCACCCCCTATGATACGAAGCATCATATGCTTCAGTTAATACCAACTAAGTTGTACATTTACTAATTTTATCGAATCGATGAGTCTCGAAAAACATTAATGTGACAAATCTAACGCTACAGTATGTTCGGGACTCTAGGGGGTTGCCAGTACGAGTAGAACATTCAATCTAACATTGACGAAGGCGAAGGAGGGTAACAGAACACAGACGTATCCGACCGCCTCAACTTCCGAGATTCTTTACTTACAAACCACGACTCCTACAATAACTTATCAGTCTTCACTGCTCGTCGAGTATCCGATCAAAAAAGTTTCACAAGCGAGCGAGTTGACGGAAGAACTATCTTTGCAAACAAACATTTGTGAAAAAATAGCAACTTTACAAACATTTCGATACAGGAAATTTTACATAGATATACACAGTTCGTTTCCGAGGTGGGGCACGTCGAAGCGATTACTTTTTGAAGGAGAGCTTTTTGATTTTAGTCGGTCTATCTTTGCTTTGTGGACAACATGGATGCTCGGGCAGCCTCCACTTGCAGTTCTTCCACCTGGCAAAATATCGTATACCTGCAGGATTGCACCTTACATTATAATCAGCTACAAGTTGCTCACCTACGGCGGCGGTGCACTACCTCTGGTGACAACTACATGCAGTGCGGTCTAGCGGGCCCGCCCTCCCATCCGGCCCCCCCAACACTTACAGAACTCCTTGCGTTAGTAATGCGATGTGGGTTAGGACCATTACAGTACGTTATCACAATAGACAGTGCTTATTGTCACCATTCTAATTACTTAAAATACATACAATAAAAAAACAATACATAGCCACTGGTTCCAATTCAGTACGATACGAAAACTGATAAGATTCAGGGGTTATAATAAGATAGGTATTCCATTTAAATGCAATAAATAGTATTAGTGAACAGGTAATTAGTAAATAAGAAGGAAACATTATATTATTTCTCTGATTTCGACTTATTTTACCGACAATTAGTAGTCTAAATGCACTTATGCTGCGCTGCGTAACGCGACCCGTAACGAAAAAATATTAGCCCTACCTTACACATTTTTACTCAGAGAAGTCTCTTATGCGAATCAAACTGAATTTCAAACAGGCAAATAAGAATGAAATTAAAGTAATGCAAAGTAAATTATAAATAAAGATAATATTATCTCTTTCTACCACGATATGTAATAGCGTTTAAATACATTAAGAATATCCTTCACGATTTCTTAGATATTATCAGTTATTTCTTATTTCATCTTTCTTAATTCAACTTCATCGTTCTTAATTAGTCAAATGTTAATATTAGAAGCAGCCCCAGTCTTATGGCAGCGTGCATACGAGACCCATAACGAAAGTTAAGTAACACACTGAGTCTGTTTATTGGATTGGTGACCATTTCGTACTTTAAGGTTAATCAAACTTCAGCGTCGTAATGAGCTCGTCACTCGTTAGATGTGCCACATAACATCGTAGGCGAAGCGAGTTGTCAAAAGTCAAGCAGCATTATTATCTTTAAGTATTTTCAATAGTACGATCTCCAAACCGCCTGTCCAGTAGAAGGCCAAAGCAACGGCATTATCAATCGCCAGGAGCATTCCTCCCTAAAGCAGGTAACAGACAAAAAGGACAAGAAACTCGATAAAATTTTTGAAAATTGGCTTGATGACGAAGAAGAGATCGCACGTCAAGCGTGAAGGGGGGAATCTAAAGTCCTTCAGTGGACCATTACATACTTAATATTACCGAACAACTACGTCATTAGAGACTTCTCAATTTAAAAAAATGTTGTACAAAAACACTATCAGATCCCGGCTCTAAATTCAAACAGCATACATATATACCGCAGCGCAGCGCAAGTGCCTCAAAACCTAGTCTCGACAATACGATGTTTCCCTTGCGTTCGGAACGCGTTCAGCCGGCGTCTCTCACCTGGCGGGTATCACGAGGGCGTCGAACTCGGCCACCAGGTGCCGTCTAATGATGCTCTTGGAGGGCGGGATACCGAGGGCGGTGGCCATCGTCTCCCCCGTGAAGGAGGGCTCCAGGACTACCAAGCCGCCGTGGACGCCGCTGTCTGTAGGCCAGAAGACGGTTTAGTCAATTTGACACATGTTACGGCTTTCGTCGAGTTTTGATGATTAGAAGAATATCAAAGTCCATGTCAACCGCGTTCTATTTTAACAGGATACCTACGATTATTGTAGGTACTTTAAGTACATGTCAAGAAAAATTAAACCCAATCGAGGCCAATCCCTACCTTTCATCTCCATCATTAGGTCATCACCCTATGGTACTATTACCTACCATCACATTATCACCGAACTTACATAAGAATAGAAAATTTCAGTTCAATCATCATGCAATATTTCATCCTGCAATGACCTAAAATTACACATTGCAAGGTAAATAAAAGCTTGTATTAATAAACAGGTACTAAACCATGCCTACTGACGTAAGTTGTGTACTTTCTTCGGAGTTGGTAGATTTTGCTGTAAAAAGAATCATTATCTTTTAGCCCTTATTTTTACGGTTCTGGACATTAATGCCGCGCTCAAATAAAATGAACCGAGTGTGTACTGTCCATTTTCGGCCATAAGCTGGTTTTGCGTCCTGTTCAAATAGGAAAGGGCGGAACGAACAAACAGTTACCTTTAAGATTGTCAGCGTATTCCCCTAAGTCAATATTGTGGGCCCAATGCATGAACCTCTGATTGGTCCACACCAGGGGGTCAGCGTCAACGTTCTCGCATTGATGTCGTCTTACTGCCAAGGCCTGTAACAAATAAGAAGATTTTGGCTCCACTGATCCGGCGAAAATTGTTTCTTGCCTTGCCTTGACTAAGAAAAATGCTGAGTAAGCCTTCAATGAGGCACTCAACAACAAAGCCTGGGGGATAAGATGAAGTATTCAATCAAACTTATTTCTGTTTTATACACAGCTACATTTGTTCGAAAGTCTGCTTAAAAGGTTAATTACGCGTGCACTGTTGTATTTATAAGAGCATGCTACCTACACACAGATTTGAAACATTAAACGTTCCTTTTCCTTGGGGATAAGCCCTTATTCATTCAGTTGTGAACCACCCAAAATAGAGTTAATTCGAGCGTAATAGATTCCCAAGATGAAAAACGTAAAAATCCTCCTCAAAGACAGTGCGGGTCAGCTGGGGGATCCGGAGAGCGGAGGTATACACGATGATTAATGGCTGTACAGGGTCACAGTTGGCGAAACATTTTGTACGTCCGCCACTGGATAATCGTTCGTCTGTTTTCGGAGGTTCTCGGCTACTTATCCTGTCCAAAAATGGATCTACCCACTTTCCATTATACGGCTCAATTATCGCGAGGACAGGCAAGAAAATGAAAATGAAGATGGTATTTTTAGGGTAAACATTATAAGTGGATTGCGTAGGTATTCTCAATTTTCATATACCAACAATGCGCCGTTGCTTATCCACATTGTATCTTTTTTTTCTTCTTTAGGCAAACAGGCAAGCGGGCCACCACAATGCGTTGCCCACCTCTATAACACGTTGCTCTGGCAGCAAAAAGGCAAAGGCCACTTCACTGCCAAAGACACAGTTCCCCAAATCCCCACCCCATGTAGCACTGGAAACCAATATCCATACACTTTTAGGTCCTATAATAATAATATCCGATTGCAAGCATTCATAACAAATGTGGCTTTTCATGGCCATTATATCTACAGCGTGTCACTTAGAAAGGGAGATATGTTGCATGTTCTAATTTTGATACGAGTAATACATTACCTTCCGAGTAGCTAAAATGTTAGAAGAAGAGCCACTGTACTTTATAGGTAGATACTACAAAGATCACTCACCTGTCTGTCGTACTTCATAATTCTCAGCAGGTGTATGCCGTGGACGATAGAGGCCTGGTGGAACTTCCTGGTGACACCGAGGTATTTCTCCAGCTCCTTCTTGCTGATGGTGTCCAGCATCCTGGCGTCGACCAGACTTGCCAGGAACGATTCTGTATACTGGACAAGGAGGAAAGACTTACGATTGTTGATATAAGGAGACAACACTTAAAGCCCTGCAAAAGTATCAACCTAGAAATCACAAAGTATAGCACCAGGTACTAACTATACCTATTACATAACACGAATGGCCATAATATGCGAAAGTACAATAGAAACTATCAAATTGTATTTTATTTCTTTTAAAGAATAGGACGTTTGAAGGATGTTTAGGTACTACTTGCTTATTATGCTACTACAAACAAACAGACATATTTTATTTAAGTAGGTGTTTTTGCAAATTTTTTCATCAAATTATTTTTCTTAATATCTGAGTTATTTGTTGTGCAGAAGCGCTTTCAACACCGGCATTATGACTGCTTCAATATGGCCTACTTGAACAATACCTGGTTTCAACCTTCCGAGACTGAAGGCTTTTGTTCCCTGTTCATGCTTGGCCGTTTGGACGTATGATGCTCCAACACTCCACTCCACCCATGGATGTCGGACATGCGAGTATGCCTAAGTAGACCATCAGGGCCTTCGGTATGAGTACCCTAATGGTTATTATTTAAATACAGAATGCCTTCTTCTAAATTGTATAGTTAAGTATATTTACAAACTTGCCTCTTCATACTTATAGCCAACAGGTCAAAGACATTTGTGTTGTTAGCGGATTCAAAAGAAACTTCCGACAGCCAAAGTAATAAAACATTTTATCATGTTTCACGGACGGAATGGTTAAAGGTCGCTTCCCATTTAAACCCTTACCCAACTCTTTAAATACCGACGGACATTTTTATAAAGAAACATGTTTAATGTAATTCCTTTTTATTTAAAAAAAGGAAAAACAATGTTAGGTTGAACGATCGCGATGTAAATGCAGCTAAAACCCTTTCAACAAAAGCTAACCGCTGGGAAAAACCCGACCCTCTTCAAATAGGGTCCAGTAACTTTTTTATGCTTTGATGGGTTTATTTATGAAATCAGAAAAAAGTGCTAATTTTATAAGTATTCGGATTATGGGTTTCATTTTATGGTAAAATCTTTAAATGTACATTTCACACACAATTCTCTGCTGATAACGTTCTATCTAACGTGTAACAGATTGAGCGTAAGTATTTCCGCACTGCCGATATGTGGACCCTTTCGTTAGCTATCACATCTTTTAATTTGCTGTAAATTTATCTTTTGCGAGTCATTTTACCGTCATCTCGCCTGATGGTAAAGGCCTTGCCACATACAAAGCTCGGCGCGAGCGCGGCGTGAGCGCGGTGCGATATTTGCTAGGCAACCATCGCGCGGCGCGTTATTTGCTAGGCAACCATCGCGCGGCGCGATGGTTGCCTAGCAACTATCGCGCCGCGCGATGGTTGCCTAGCAAATAACGCGCCGCGCTCGCGCCGAGCTTTGTATGTGGCAAGGCCTTAAGTGACTATACTTCATTAAACTCCACTCTATTTGACTATCAATTATAAGAAAGAAACATGTCAAGTGTTCTTAATCATTCAACTGTCTTTATTCCCACCAGTTCGCCAGTTACTGTTATAAGAAAAAAGACGAAAACAAAAAAGTGTCTTTTTTTTCACTCACCTGCGACAGCCCGAGGTCCGGAAGCCACTCCGCAGCCACCCAGGCATGTGTGAGGTGTCCAATGGCCGGGTTCCGCACCAGGTCAGGCCGCCGACGCTCCTCGATGGCCAGCCGTAGCTTCTTCCGGTGCATCGGCTGCGTGATTCCCAGCCCCACCTCCAGTTCAGCGTCAGAGAGCTCGAGCAGAACCTGCCCATTCAAAGCACGCATCTAGAACCAACCAGAACACAATATTTGACGCTTACAATCGCGTCATTCTATCATCTGGCTATGGGGAGGTCACTTTTTTCTGATCTGTGGTTAAGAGGTGGCCTGTGGCCGTTACTGGACTGTAGAGTTAATGTATTTAGATCGGATGATCGCCTGGTGATATGTTAAAGGAGTACAAGACATTCTCTACGTACCTAACTTTTTGATATCGTGGTAAAATATGCGCTGTAAAATCGTCGAGAGAGGTGTTTTAATTTATTCAAGGCGAATTTAAATAAAATAAATGCACCAGATACATTCACTTTGAACTAACCAGCAGGTACACATTTATTGATTATTATCTATTTAACTTTATTAATACTAACTACCCCCAAACAAAATCATTAATTGAATAGAGCGCACAATATTAGCCAAAGTTCAAGTGCAATAATCATTGATTCTCTATATGCTGGCTTTCACGAATATTCTATCAGATATTATTAAAGACCCGGAAATGTACACTGTTGAAATCAGAAAACAAACGTGTTTCGAATAAACGGACGATGCGATGAATTTATCGGGGACTTGGATTGGGACGCGGATTTCCATACAGATCTAATAAAATGAACGTATTCGGAATAATGGATGGACGCTGTGGGTAATGAAAATGCTTTTTGTTTATTTTTAAAAGTAAGTCGCTACGTTTGTTAGGAGCTGCGCGAATTTACGCGTCGATTTTGCGTTGAATACATGTTTTGCATATTTCGCTCATATATTTGGAGGCTTCAAAGGAAAGCTCGGCTGGAGCATGAATAAGTGTTGGCGGTGCATCGCTCTGCGAGCTACGGTAGGAAGTCACGCACGCTAGGCGCGACCTCGATAGACACAGTGTACTGCTTCCAGTCTGTTGTCGATTTTGCATGTCTGGAACCGTACCTTATTTATTACGACATGCAACGCTGAATTTGGAATATTTTGTAACTATCTGAAGCTCGATGGTGACATGATTAAGGTTAACTAACACGGTTCACTGTACTTGCTACATTGTCTGGTATGGCATCAATTTACAACTCTATTAAAAAATATTTACTATCTACCTACTAAACAAGTGCCCCAAAGTGAATTATTAATACTCGAAATCCCATTTATCTGTTTCTAAATATTGATTCGTCTACTTTAGGTAAAATTTGATATAGGTATGATACCAAAATCAACTGATCGAAGTAGGCACGTATGTGAGTTTATGATTAAAAGCCACAGTAGGAGCTTGGTTGGAGGGCGAGCAGTTATAGGTAGGTTTGAGTTTGGTTGATCGTCGTTTCATAGACTTCAAGCATTTAACCGGATGGTAGAAACTTCGTCTCTGTATGACAGTTACAAGAAGATGGATTGATTGTTGGATAGTTGACCGGGGTTGCTTGATCACATGCGGGGTTGGTTGGACGGTGCAGAAATTTATTACGTACATGGTTCATAGGTTATGAAATCCGTAGGTCACATTGAGGTTAAAAAGCTCACCTTGCCGCTCTTGACGTTGTCAGCGACGGCGGCGGCATACTGCGGCATGCCCAGAGCCAGCTCCAGCCAAGCCAGGATCGCTGGTGCGCGCCACCGCGAAAGAGGCAGTGACGCTGCCTCGCGAAGCGCCGCTTCGCTGCCCAGTGGCGACCACGCGCGTGGAGGCCCAGCGCCGCAACTGCTGCCGTAGACCGGCTCTGTGTGGGATTTGTAGGGATTAGGGCTATGAAACTGCTTTTTTAAAGCAAATCAGTTCATGGCGATGGCAATGGGAGATGGAGCAGTAAAGGATGAGGGAAAATCTCTGGTGTCGGAAG
Source organism: Blastobasis lacticolella (assembly GCA_905147135.1). Lineage (NCBI taxonomy): Eukaryota > Metazoa > Arthropoda > Insecta > Lepidoptera > Blastobasidae > Blastobasis > Blastobasis lacticolella. The sequence goes on along the minus strand of LR990045.1, from coordinate 8,677,899 downwards.
TCAAGATCCGCTGAGCGAACGCAGTAAGTTCAAGGGAGAAAAATAGAATTTAAAAAAACATTTGATTTAAATTAATGTGTAGGATATTTGTAAGGGCGATATACTATAATGTTAGAGGCGGATCACGTCCTCTACAAAATAAAAATAGGAAGCTCTCGGCTTTAGTACTGACCACTCTCATGGCCACTGGCAGTAGCGCTCCCGGACTTGGTGCGGTGTCGGCTTCGCGCGAACACGCGGCTGATGGAGCCCCAGGCGGAGCCCCGGCCGCGGCCGGCCTTGACGGCACGGGCGCGTTGCCCGCCCAGGGTCAGCCCTAGGGCGGCTTCGCATTCGCCAGGGCTTGAGAGCTGCTCCACCGATCTGGGGGTAGAAGGTATCCTTTAGGGCATTGTCTGGTGAGTGCATTTGCGTCATGTTACGCTGCATCTACTGTTTAATCAAGATCTACAAGGGTAATAAATACATTCTAGCTAGAGATGACTTAATTGTCTTACCCATAACAAATTAAAAAGTAATTGCTTAAAATACAGTAATTGGGAAAGAATAAGACCATTTACAAGTTCTGATATGCATGATATTAAAGTTATCTAAATTTGATGATTTATTGTTCACATAGTCCTTAGAGGTTTCTAACGAAGTTTCTTCCAAAGTTTAATCTGACGAAGTTTCTAGTGAAGGTCAGTTCCAAATTGCAAAAAAGAATGGATGAGGACTCACCTGGAGAGGGAACCGGCGTCGATGGACCGCGTGAAGGGCGACGCGCTGTTGTGTGGAGAGAGCGTGGGGCTGCACTCTCTGGGCGTGCTCACTGTACACAGGAAAATTGTCGTTAATAGAAAATACCAATCCCTTCGACTTACCAGTATCAAAGCGACTTATCAGTTAGGAGCAAATCGAGAAGCGAGAGATACCGGGTTCAAACCCCAGGACCGCCATGTATCTACCAAAAACTCTGTTCTGAGTTATGTACATTAGTTGACCACTAACCGATGCTCTTACGGTCAGATGGCAGTGACTCCTCTGTAATTACCTGATCTGTCAAATCCTAGATCATGGTCAAAGCAGACTCCAAGCTCTAGCGCGCTAGATTTAACTTCAAGAATAACCACCATGATTTACCTTTAAGATGCTTATTTATTGTTATTATTCCCAAGCATATGTATGTATGCTTATTACGCAAACGTCTTGGCACAAGGTAACTTACACGACAACAACAACAAACCTAAGTAATATTAGCCACACACATAAGATCTAGAAACGTAAGTTCGACCCAAAGTTAGGCTGTGAACTGCACTAACAAGGATGTCTCACTGGCTCCCATCCGTGGGTACATCTTTACCAACTATAAGTGCCTTGCCATTAAACAGAGTGGAGACAGCTAATCAAACTAAGTGCGTCTAATTTGATAGAAGCCACTAGTTAATGTGGTATAGGTACTGTGTAAATGAGACTTACATTAACTTTGGCGTTAACTTAGATAAATGGCTAGCCACCTTGTGGGTAAAATGGTGAATACTATAGAACACGATTGAAGGAATTCTGAAAATTTGTTGAGTAAAAGTACACCTCTACATTTCCTCAGTATCAGTAATAACCATAAATAATAACATTATCAGGCTCTGTGACTCAAATGTGGCATCATGTCTAGTAGTAAATAAACAACAAACTGTGAACATGAATACCCACATCAATTACCAAACCATTGTTAAAGATGCCAAAATATAGGTGTTATAGGTAACTTGACGAGTGTGTCTCTGATGCCCGATAGCACTAAACCTGTTCGCATCTTAAGATATTCTAAGTATTTAGGCGTCACAAAATCGGTGACATAAAGTTAACTAATGCGCTAATTACATTTAGCTAAATTTAGTGGTCTAAATTAATAAGCAAAAAGCGTGAGAGCAAGTCAAAGTGGAATGTATTGCTCATAGAATAAGGTCAATTTTTGTAACACTAATTATTATAATTATTTTTGTATTAAGCGCATTAGCGAGTTGAGTTTTACTAAATGTTGGCGTTGGTGCAATGCTAATTTATGCAAAAATGCTTTTTCTTGTTAGGAATATCTTTAAGCGTCACCTAAAGTTTAGTATCGACTAATCAGAACTTGGTTATTTTTAAAATGACGGAAATTTATTTCTCCAATTTACCTAATAATTTCTCCACAGTACGTGCTACATTCTAGATAAAAAAAGTAGTAAAAAGCTACTTTATTTTATTTCCGCCTAGCCAGCGGCTAGCGCGCAACATAGTGGCGGTCGCCGTATCTAGCGCGGCCATCGCCACGCGCCTATAAACGGCCCAATCTCGACGTTAAGTTAGACTTAGGTAATAAAACGCTTGTCTCGTAAGCGGGAATTTTTACCGCTCTTAAAACCGCTTTGATAAGCCTCCGACGCACACTGTTCCAAGAACCCTTCGGACCTGACATTTCGAACTAAGCACAGAATGTGACGCGTTATGTTATTCTAAATGATAAGCAAAAACTCCCGTGTGGAAATTCCTTATAGTTTTGGAGAAAACTCTAACCTAAGTACGTCATTTTTTTTTTACTTCGAAAATAAAATATTAATTTTCTACCAGAACATTTACTTTATTGCCCAACTTTTTACATACATTTATTGAGCGTTTAAAAGCCTATTTTTTTATAGCCTTTCCTAGTCGACAATGTAAGCGTAAGGCGAAATAATAATATTTTTCATTAAAATGGTTTTATTTTAATATCTATATTAATTCAAGCTATTAGCACCCAAAAATCTATTTAAAAGGTAAAGCATTAGGCTGCCTATCTTCCTAAAAAAAAACAGCTGCTAATTCCGTGGGATATAGGAGAAATTTGATTCTAAATATTTCCTAACTACAAACGCCTGAAACTTAATAATAGCAATATTTCATATACACATTTGCTATGAACTTTTAGTAAGGTCTAAATTTAAAAATACTATGCATTGAAAGATTTTTATTGTATTACTAGCAACAGCTAACAATACAAAGCCGCGGGTTGTTACCCGCGGCTTTGTCCGCGGCAAATACAGTGGAGCAGAAAGTAAAATAAGTCTACGAAAATTCTACATTTTTTGGCACAATCTTTTATCGTCACCAGGGAGATATTGGGGCATTTAATGCATGACAAAAATTTCATGTCCGTGCAGTTAACTCTTGAGGAGCTGATCTTAGGTGCACTTTCAGGTTATGCTTATCATAATAATGCATTGACATCCAAACTAAACGTATATCTGCTTTAAAAATGAGTTAATATTAGTTATAATGCGTTTATAAAGTATTGTTGGTAATTTTAGTATTTATCTTTTTCTTGCAAAATTATCATTATATAATAATTATATTAACGTCAGATTGAAATCCATATTTGGTTGCAAGCATAGGTTTTTGTTATACGTCTTCTAATACCTTTATTAGGTTATAACATTTAATTCATTCGATGAAGGGCTAGGTGCTGCGTGGGGAGGGGTCCACCCTCGTTAGGCGTTAGCTAAAACCCCACGTCAATACATCTAGCCTGGAGAAACGGAGGCGAGGCGACATGGAGCCGTTTCAGACCCATGCCGCTGCCAGTGATGCTGTGGATAGCGCCACAGCCGGCACCTTTCCCTCTCCGGAGGTGACCGCAAGTATGTTAGGAGAATGTGATGCTGTGGATAGCGCCACAGCCGGCACCTTTCCCTCTTCGAAGGTGTTCGCAATTACACGAGGAGAAACTAGTCCTGGACAAAAAGAAGCCGGCACTACTTCAGAAATGAGTAGTGGAAGTACTATTTCTTGTAATTCGCGTTTGGCAGTTTATCGAGAGTTTGTTGCTAAAAGCCGTCATATTTATCCAAATGGTCGGCCACCTGACTTAAATAACTCGGAAAGAATAGACAGTGTCTTTGCATTACTTGGCGACAAACTTAAGCCCATTGAAGCAATCGATGAAAACGACAAAAAGCTCTGCTTAATGCAGTAGCAAGATTTATTAACAAAGCGGAAACAAAATGTAGCTAAATAAAGATATTTTTGATGACCTCCCTGATGCAATAAAAATTGTGAGTGCCGCTTCATTTCCTAGTCCGAGAAGTGCATAATATGTCTCTTAGTTGCCGTCAACAGCGAAGACAAACTAAATTATTGGCAGAAAAACTCAGTGAAAAGCCACCTGCGAAATTAGTAAAAGCATTCATTGAAGCTATAGTGCATTCTGCTAGTTCACCAGATTCTTCTTTAATTCACAATGCTAAAGAAATTGAATCAATTATGGATACGTGCATAGATAATCCTGCAAAAATTACTGAAATATCAAAAGAAATAAAAAATCCGGTTCAGATAAAAAACCACAACCCTATACTCCCGATAAAGCGCTGGCTTTTATCATTGACTCGAATGTAAGTGTGGATACACATAAATTCATGCGCCAAGATCTTCTCAGAAGAGGATATGCGTATCAACCTTGTAATTTGGTTCACGATTCTAAATCTTTGTGCTACCCTAAAGATGAAATCCTAATAAGTGAGTTCGAGGCTTCTGTTTCACTTATAGATCACTTTTGTCACGAAATTACAAGAAATAGTACTTCCACTACTCATTCCCGAAGAAGTACCGGCCTCTATTTGTCCAGGACTAGTTTCTCCTCGTGTACTTGAGAACACCTTCGGAGAGGGAAAGGTGCCGGCTGTGGCGCTATCCACAGCATCACATTCTCCTAACATGCTTGCGGTCACCTCCGGAGAGGGAAAGGTGCCGGCTGTGGCGCTATCCACAGCATCACTGGCGGCGGCATGGGTCTGAAACGGCTCCATGTCGCCTTGCCCCTATTTCTCCAGGCTAGATGTATTGACGAGGGGTTTTAGCTAACGCCTAACGAAGGTGGACCCCTTCCCACGCCACACCTAGCTTCATCGAATGAATTAAATGGTATAACCTAATAAACGTACTAGAAGACGTATAACAAAAAACCTATGCTTGCAACCAAATATGGATTTCAATCTGACGTTAATATAATTATTATATAATGATAATTTTGCAAGAAAAAGATAAATATTACAAACAATACTTTGTAACTCACTATAACTAATATTAACTCATAATTAAATCAGATATCTGTTTAGTTTGGATGACAATGCATTATTATGATAAGCATAACCTGAAGGTGCACCTAGGATCGGCTCCCAACGAGGGAACTCCTCAATGGTTAACTGCACGGACATGAAATTTTTGTCATGCATTAAATGCCCCAATATCTCCCTGTAGGCCTAGCACAAGATGCTCTCGCGCGCGATAACCGAGAAAAAGCGCGACATAGCTATTGCTATCTCTCTCGTCTTAGTATTGAGAGAAAGAGACAAACACTGTGTCGCGGCGCGAGCTTTGTCGCGGACACACTTGTGCTAGGGCCACTGGTGACGATAAAAGATTGTGCCGAAAAATGTGGAATTTTTGTAGACTTATTTTACTTTCTGCTCCACTGTACTATTTACCGCGGACGAAGCCGCGGGTAACAGCTAGTAATACAATGAAAACCGTTCAATCCACAGTATTTTTAATTTTAGACCTTACTAAAAGTTCATAGCAAATGTGTATATAAAATATTGCTATTACTAAGTTTCAGGCGTTTGTAGTTAGGAAATATTTAGAATCAAATTTCTCCTATATCCCACGGAATTAGCAGCTGTTATTTTTTAGGAAGATAGACAGCCTAATGCTCTACCTTTTAAATAGATTTTTGGGTGCTAATAGCTTGAATTATTATAGATATTAAAATAAAACCATTTAAATGAAAAATATTATTATTTCGCCTTACGCTTACATTGTCGACTAGGAAAGGCTATAAAAAAATAGGCTTTTAGACGCTCAATAAATGTATGTTAAAAGTTGGGCAAATAAAGTAAATGTTCTGGTAGAAAAATTAATATTTTACTTTCGAAGTAAAAAAAATCGACGTACTTAGGTTAGAGTTTTCTCCAAAACTATAAGGAATTTCCACACGGGAGTTTTTGCTTATCATTTAAAATAACATAACGCGTCACATTCTGTGCTTAGTTCGAAATGTCAGGTCCGAAGGGTTCTTGGAACAGTGTGCGACGGCAACTCAGCTATAATTAAATGGAAAGGGTTCCTAAAAAGAACCGCGGTAACATTAAAACTTGACTTTCTTGCGTGTTGTGCACTTTTTTTTTAATTTATTTATTTTATGAAAAACGAAAAATACAATATTTTTGTGTCATTTACATGACACAAAAAACCATCAAGGTTTGTACTAACGTCATCTTGAAATCACATTACATTTAAAAAATACATAACGAACGACATCGGGTAAAATAGGCTTCGATAGTTTAAATAGTAAAAAAGAGCGTTACAGCGCTTTGGCCAGGCCACTGCCGTCCGATGCTCCGTTGCGCGCAGGTACTAACACAGTTTAATAAAATAATAAAGCACTAGGTACTTAAACAGTTAAATCTTTCTTTTTATATGTATGACGACAAGTGCCTTCTTGATATCTTTATGAGACCTCTTGCCTTGTCTTACTACTTGACTACCTACCCATCTACAAAAAATAAATTATTTTGCCCGTTTTGAGCACAAAGGGATTACGATATTGGTTATTTTTCCTCCACGGCCAAAGCCGGCCGAATTATTTCTCAACCATCGAAATGCACATTCATAAAATTAAATTACTTATCTCGTTTGTTTCCGAGTCGATTCACGGAAATCATATTTCCGTTTGTGCTGGAAATGCTGCAATCTCGTTTAATGTAATGGCGCCGGGAATCCCATCAAAATTAATGCTTTTTTATTTTTTTCATAGCATTTGCGATCTACTATAACATTAACGCCTACAATGAATATATGATGGAAATATTTACTATTACCATGACTTAGTATTTGTTTTAAAGAAACACCTTGATGATATATATTAGAAACTCGGTAGAAAGTCGTATCAGTCGTATAAGGTCGATCAGTAGAAACTCGTATTCAGTCAAAAGTATTTTTAACTGATAAAATAAGGCAAATGTAGTTTTGACTGGTCGGTCAAACGTTGTTTTGTCTGACAATCATTGGTTAATAGTAATGTAGTACATTACTAGTAATGAATCTGAGTTTGAATCATTGGTAAATAGTAATTTATACTTGACTTTTTTTTTACTAAAAAGTCGTTTTGACTGACTTTCCTAGTCGAAACTATTTTTAACCACGAATGTCCAGTCAAAATCGCGGTCAAAGGTACTTTGAATTGCTTTACTGTTATCATCATCATCATCGTCCTAGCGTTATACGAGTATAAATGTAACATATATAAGCTCAGACCAAACACGCAATTAGAGAAACTTTTCATAACTTCCTTGCAACAAAACGACGGACGTCCCGCATAGGTATGATTTATTACGCTACTAAAGCAGTTTGTTCCCAAGATTTGCGAGTGTAGAGTCGGGTGTAAGTATAACCGGGTTAGTTTGATCGATGGCCGTAGTTCTAGGTCGGTCATCATCCGCTCCGACGAAGGTCAAGGCGCCTAATCCGTTCGGGAAACTGCGAGCACCCAAAGTGGTAATGGGGCGTAAGGTCACTGGGACAAGCTGTTTTAGTAGGGGAGAACATTGTCAGTAGTTGTGGGTTCGTAACACATCGTAGGGATATATTTTAAACTATTGGGCCCGGCGCGACTTTCGTCTGCATGGAGTAGGATAGGTCTAGACCTATCCTACTCCTACCCTACCCTACACCTACCCTACCCTACACCTACCCTACTCTACACCTACCCTACCCTACACCTACCCTACCCTACACCTACCCTACACCTACCCTACACCTACCCTTACCTTACATACAAACTTTGCCCTGACAATTACAAACAAATCAAAAAAAGGTTATTATTATTGCAATTTTCCTAAGAATCTCAAATTTTTTTAATGATAAAATATGACGATCGGTTCTATAGGCGAGCGGTGTTAAAAAATGGGCTATCTGTATCGGCATCAGTACCCACATCTTTAGCGTACAAACAATCCACATCAGCAAAACCTCCCATACTCACGCTGGTAAATATGGTGGGCGGAAGACACGAGGGAGACCGCGTCCGTGTCGTAAGGGTCCAGCGATGGTGGGATACCCTCAGCTGTGGAGTCGGAGAGGTTGCCGCCGCACACCGATGTGGCGCCACCGTCGCTGCTACCTGTCACTGACACTACTTTCGTTACAGAGTGAACTAGGGTTGTAAAGCATAAAGACCAGGAATATAATATGAGGTGTCGCCATATTGCGGATTTCTTAAAGCTCATTCTTACAAATAGGTATAACAGCAATAGCTCCCTCTTGATCTGTCAATCAGGGGCCCTATTTTTGAACGTACCTATCTCTTTCATATCTCGTGGTAAGTTGCTAGAGATAATAAAGACAGGCATTATATCGGGAGCGCGCGCGTGAATGCGAGCGATTCAAAAATAGGGCCCCAAATCTCATACTTATATTCCTTTAGAGGTAAAGTTATGGACTTCACCATGTCAAAACATTTTGTAATAAATTCCGAAGCGTTGACCCTATATCTTATCTTATAACCCTATTCGCAGTTTGAAAATAACTTCCCAAAATGCCGTTTCACGTAAGATGATGTTTCGTCATCGCATCACATTGAAATATGTCCTTGCCCTATGTCTCAGCAATGGAGAATAGCCGCACAACTTCTTGTCAGAGCTGCAAACTCCTGCTTATTCAGCTTCACCAGTATATCGATAATATAATCAGTTTTGATACTCATGGGAACCAATAGAGTTAAGAGAGCATTTTTGTATTCTAATTGTTTTAGCTACGAAAACTGACACCTGACAAGGGGGGCTCCAAATTTTTTTCACCAATGTTGATACTTACACCACAGTTACACAATAAACTTCATACAAAAAAACGTTAAACCTCATTCTTAAACGTGTTTAAGAATTTGGTGCAAACCAGGCTTAGTACTTGTCCCGCAGTGAGGTAAAATATTATGAATTAGGCGTAGAACCCTAGCAATCCTGTAGACCCCATTATTCAATTGAATATAAGTAGGTACTCCATAAAACACGGTACGCTGACAACAATTGGCGTGAAATAGCGCCCATAATAGACGGCAAAGGGCACGCACAAAGCTTCATCACGAATGTTTTGGAGTACACAATTTAAAGGCTTTGTAAGCGACGTACGCTGTTCGCACACGTAACTGAAATTCATCATTCAACAGGTTCATTATTTGAATTGAGCTGTCGACTTCCCGGCTTAATTTACCTGGCTCACTGTACCGTGCTAGGCGTGTATCCGCGTTGTTAGCGAGCTCTAATCCTACGCATTGGAATACAGATGTATCGGGGTTCACTTTGAAGGATACCTCACAATACGTTGGAAAAGTCAGAAGGAATATATGCCCACCTACTTTGTAACCTTAAATAAATGTCAGTTCGAGAAAATGTCATGAAATCGTGTACCTGCTTTGAGAGAGACAGGTCCTTATTGAGAAGGTACCTAAAGAACGCTTTTTGTACAAGTAGAAGACAAACGAGCGAACTACCATGAATACTAAATATTGTGTACGTAATCTCTTGCAAATAATCAACAATGTCAAATAAACCAACCTATAAACATAGAAATATTTTTGACTTTATACACGAAAACCAATAATGAAATCTGACGGGTACTTAAATGCCCGCGTGTCACAGAAGTAAATTGTACCTCTGACCCCGGAGTCGGCGCTGCAGCTGCCGCGGTCCCCGACGAGGCCCGAGGGCCCCCCGAGCAGCATCGGGGGCCCGATCCCCAGCGAGACCACGCTCTCCCCCTCCGAGAGGCACCCGGCCGCCTGGAGTTGTCTCCGCGCCTAATGGAGAATGATAGATCGCTTACAAACAATTTGTAAAATTGCACCTCGTTTGTGAGCCCGCAGGAAAATTGTATGGCGAAATGTGGGTGCGCGGACGTAACGAGGGAAGCGAGGTGCGATACTTTTAATTGGATTTGTCAAACTTTTGCTATTATTGAGGGACAGGTAAGCATGGGTGAATACGTAATATTCATCTGTTTTGCCCAATTCCAACAATTAGAATTAATGAAACAAACCGAAATCAAATTTAGCTGCCCCAATTCCAAGTTATAATTATATGCGCGAAAATTTAAAGGTTGCAGAGGGCTAATCAACAAAAAATTAAATCCTCTAACGGCAGTCGGAATTTATTTTTAGGCGGAATCTCGCGAATTTCGGCTTGCTCTCGAGGAATGTTGCCAACAGTTTTTGCTTGATTAAAATTTTAATTCGTAATGAAAGTTAAATCACATTTTATCGCCGGTCTTGTTAGGAACACTGTTGCGGGAGCGCTTGCGTTTAATTTTCTCCGGCGTTTAGATGAGAAGGAGCAATTTGAAATTGTAATTAACACCGCGTGGCGGTGATGGATGCCGGGCCGGTGCTATCGCGGCCATTCATCACGGTACGGCTCGTCTGCCGCGGCTTTATTTATTACTCCGCCCAGGCCGCTGTTCACAACGTCCATCAATAATAATCGGCCCAAACAACAACCTTTTCATTGTTCATACAGGTATTTTGGTTATGGATTTCGAGTGAATCAGGCGTAGTTGTGTTCCGGTTGACGTGACCAGTTGCATGCATTCCATCGATGAACAGTCTTCTTACTTTAGGTACAGTTAGTTACAATACAAAATATGAAGAGAAGCGTAGGTACATTTCAGCAATATCACAAGTCCAGTTGTCTTCATCAGCTGCATATCGCGCGCTCAAGCTTGCGGTTCGCACACTCAATTCAAACTGTGATAATTATGGCACGGCCCAAATCTTCGTGGTCTTACTATGCCCACCCCAAATATAATACTTCAGGCCATTAAGAAGAAGAAAATACTTATCCTCTAATGACAACTTCTTCACTAACCCATCTAAAAAGAGCATAACAGCATGCATTATGAGCGTATAACCATATCTCGCTCCATTTCCTGGCAGTTACCTCAAACAGCTGATCGCGCGCGTGTCGCAGCTGAGTGTCGCGCGCGTTCAGCGCTGCCGCGAGCTGGAGAGAGCGCTCGGCCTCGTCGCGAGCGTGCCGGAGTAGGGCTGCGCGCTCGCGTTCGCGCTCGGCACGCTCGGCGCCGAGGGCTGAGGAGGCGCCGCCGCGGGACCGCATCTGGGTGAGGAGGGGTTATTGTCAGCATTATTATTGTATCAGCCCAAGGACGCCACTGCTGGGCATTAACCTCCCCTAGAAATCTCCACAAAGGCCCTTGGAGCCGAGGAAGCGCCGCCGCGGGACCGCATCTGGGTGTAGAGGGATAGTATTCGACATCATTATTATATCAGCCGAAGGACGTTCACTGCTGGGTATAGGAGACCCAGCGATCTTCAGAAAGGCCGGTGCTGTACCTTCCGCAACCAGCTGGTACTGTAAGCAGCTGCGTGGTGTAGCTTTTACACTTATTAGGGGAATTATATCATTGTTTTAAATTAAAATTGTACCTTTTTTTATTGCCTAGGGAGGCACGGTCCGACGGTTCACCTGATGAAAAGTGGCCTGATGGTTGATAGAAAGCTATGAAGCTTTAATTCCGCCTTTGTCCGTAACAGTGCATGAAGTTTTAAATAAATAAAGCGACCACTGTCGACCAGGACATTAGCAACCTACGAGGAGCGGATGCGGTACCGGCCTTTGACCGGTAAAGCCGGCTTTTGAAGAGCCTTAATTCATAGTGCAAAGGCTTCGAGAGGGAGATTACTTTACGTCTTGCACGTGCGGGGTAAACGTCACAACGCCGATAAGATGGTGTACGATGGAAATATTGAGAGCTTAAAGTGGATTTAATCCAAGTTAAGCGTCCTAAGCAGCATTATGTCTGCAATCTGCAATTTTAATTAGTATCGCTGCATTCCTGCCGCCATACGCTATTGCTCGGCCAACCATTACGTCAGAACTTTATTCGTTCGCAGCAAAACATTCGTAAGCCGCTGAGTTAGAATGCGGCAGACTGGCAGCTAGATAGTAAAACGACAGAAACATCCAATCCAAACTGCTCTCCAGCAATCGCTTTTGCCGCGTCCCTGAAAACCGACGGAGATTGGTTCGGTCGGCCCGTAGCACGTTCGACAGCCGCTATATTCGACTTGCCTCACGCGGTAACTCTGTCTCCATTAGAAGCGACTGCCACCGCAGATGTGTGAACATAAATGAAGAGAGAACAACGACATATGCATTTTATTTATAGCTAGCTTTTTAGCCCGCAACTTTGCCCGCGTAAAATTCGGTGACTACGTTCCGGATTCGTCCCTGTGGGAACCACATTGTATTTCGGGAAAAACTATAGCCTGTGTTACTTGCTGATAATGTAGCTTATTATGTGAACTTATTTTTAAAATCAATCAAGTAGTTTTGTGTTTATAATATTATATTAGTAGTATATAAACAAGTGTTTATCTGCTATAGACGCTATATTTTTAACCCATAACTCACAAAACTTAAATTCTACAATACATTATTTAACTTACCTGTTCATAATTTCTGATGAAGTCCCTGAGCTCCTTTTCTTTATCTTCGAGAGTGGCGTATAGCTGTTTCATTTGACTGAGCAAGTCAAACTTTTCCGCCTTCAGTCTCTTCTTATCCGCCTTCAAAGCTATCGACAAATTATTTCCATTATTTTTCTATCAAACCTTTAGAAAACACACAAGAACACTCCACCCTCTCTGCATCGAAACCCCGCATCGACGCGGCGGGAAGCGTCTATAAATGTTTGAACATTTTTATTTTCCTCAAAGAAATATTGAAGAAGGACATCGCGCAAATCGAAGTGGGTTATAACGAGAAATTCTTGTGTACATGCTGTAAAAGGCTTGTGTTAGCCTAGTTTTGTGCCCCGGCTGATTCAGTACCTTTGTGCATGTGCGCCCGAGCTCACAGGCTGTCTTTGTCGATACATTTCCTATGCAATGCAACGCAGATCCTTTCAACTCGGACAAATGCACGTTTGAAGCGTTTCATACGGAAACACAGAGCATCGTCTCTTACATTTTTACATAAGAATTTTCCAATATCGCGGTTGCCTCGGAAGTTATTTTTCAATTTAGAACTTTATAATCCAATACCTACTCCTTTGCCGGAATGTATTGTAAGTATTTCCGTTTCGTGTTCGTAAGTTATGGCTGTATGGCTTTCGAGTTCACGCTTCAAAATAGGCAAGAGTATTGTATCGATAGACGTCGGAAACTTGTACCGGCCTATAAATAGCCAATAGCTAGCCGTCCACCGTGAGGGCAATTAGTACAGCGGACAGTAGAAGCCGGTAACGGGCAAATAGCCCAGTTGCGTGATTAGCGAGGTTTGTTCGCGTAGATAAGCACTTTGATCGTTGCGACGGCTCATTGGGCGCGCCGCAGCTTGCTGTTGTACCCGCATCGTAGCCGGCGCTGCTGATTACAGCTGCCTTTAAGCCTATAAATGCGTTTTACATTACAGTATTTCAAAGGCTACAGGAAATACAGGCTAAAGTGGCAGTGAGCAGGGCATTTAGCTCGACGAATAGATGGCCGACTACGTACCGGAAGACGCAGCGCTGGTAGGCCTCCCACAAAGTAGACCGATGACCTGGTAAAGATCGCAGATACCAGCTGCTTTATGGAGATCTCTGGGGAGGCCTATGCCCAGTGGGCGTCTTTCGGCTGATATGATGACGTGACATAGTCAAGTCAGATGCGAGAGTCAATGGCCTACGACGCGAGGCGAAGACCGGGCGAAGTGAAGAAAAGAAGGCAATAGCCGTGACTACAGTCGCTCGAAAGATGAAAAGGATTACAGTGTTCCAAAAATTTAGTCCCAGTCTAGCCCAAATACTCCTTTGTTTACTGAGGTGGAGAAACGAAGCCTATTTTGTAGTAAGCTCAAAATTGTAATTTGCTGTACTACCCCGGATAACAGGGATTATGAATACAGCATGACGGGGACTTCCTTAGGTTAGGTAGTTCTTATTTTCGTTTATTGTTAAGTTCTCGTTAAGAAGGAAAAATCCTGTTCATTTTAATTAAGTTTGTAAGTGTAAATTTAAGGTAAGGTTTCAAATATACGATTAAGTTTATAAGAAAATAAAAAAGCAAAAATCTTTGTTAATATTTGATAATTATTTATTTGTGACTTTTTACAGGTAATTTTATCTTTGAACAAACATAGAAATATTAATATTAAAATATAATTTATTTTTCAGGTGTAGGTCTGTACATAACACATTTACACCCAACCACTATTTCACTATAGTTCCCGCAGCTATGCATGTAACTAGTCGCCACTCCAGCCGGCGTCCGCGTGAGTATCAAACTTTTCCATCGGCTGAACAACACTCGTATGGAACGAGGGAAAATTGAATACGGATGGCACGTAAATCAACATTCAAAGCCGCGGAATTGGAGGTTCGCTGCGTTTGGGGTGCATGTTGTTTAAAAAAGAACGCGAGGTCACCGACCTTTTATTCGGTTCGGGGAATTTGTAAACGTCTGTTTTTGTAAGTCGTGTCGTGGAAGACTGTTTATTGTTGTGTGCATTGTATTTCTTTTTATTAGAAAATGGACCTCTTATACTAAAAGTAGGTCACCGTCAAACCCGATTCTAGGCTAAACTAGAGCACCCCGTTACCTTAGGAGGGGGCAAGTTACTTATTAATAGAAAATACTTATAATTACCTATATTTTTATTTCAATGTCAATAAAACCTGACCGCCCAGGATTTCGTTAGAAACTATTGGCACGCAAAGGAAAAAGTTTGCCCATCCCTGGTCTAGGCCAAATATAGTTTAGCCAAATACCACCTTGTCGGTCGAAATGCGAGATATACTACACACTACACTACACTAGCACGAGACCGATCCAATTGCAGCGAAGCGTGAGAGTAGGAAATAGTATCTCCCGAAAGTATTTACCGCTGCATTGAACACTTTCAAGATATTGGACTGGAAAGGACAACCTCATGGAGAGTATCTCGCGCCTAATTAAAATAATCACAAACTGAAGGGGCAATGACTGTCTCATAGAAATAAAGGACTGATAAGCTAAAAAATATATCACAATAATTATACAAAGTTAGATTGAGTCTCGCCGTTCAAAGGGGAAATGTTGCCAGCCTTGACTCGGAGGGAAACTCTGGAGCAATCGTATTATTTGTGAATATTATTTTTATGTTCAGAATTAGGATTTTCATTTTTTATTACATACATACATACATAAAGCTTACGTGTGTCCCACAGGTGGGGTAGGCAGAGACTATGGACCGTCACTTTGCTCCGTCCTGACACATATCCCTAGCCTCGCATATATTCACAACTCTCTTCATACATCTCCTTTTATCGTTATCACTTCGGACACCAGCTTTTATTAGAAAGATAATTATACCTAAAAAAAGTCAAGGTGCCAAAACCTTTTGCCCCATCCAAACTGTTACAACCAGCAGTTTACCTTGAAACAATACTTTCAAACTAAAACACATAGCAGAGCACCATAATCCGCGGCTACGATTTATTATGCGTATCACACGCCGTGTCTGTGAAATATTATGTTTGTAGCACGCACGTACAGTATGTACTTGTGTGGCTCTGGTACCTACTTCGATTTTCGCGATGGTAATGATGTTAGTGAAAATGTCAGTGGGAGTTACCGCCCGGCCGCGATACGTGCGTCGCTTGGCGATGCGCCTACCTGTGCCACGGTACAGCCCCTACTACGATTGGAAGATTATAGGCAGAGCCTCATTTTATGAGATCGAAATAGATGGAGTGTTTCGGTGATCCAGAGTTCTGAGTTAAGTAATCTTTAAAAGGCTGCATTTTTTTATAATGCGACTATCCAGGCATTTGACCGCTATCTCCCCTGGTGGTAAGTGACGATGCGGCCGATGATGGAGCATGCCTGTCTAACCTATTCACTCTAGTCATCAAGGCATAATTTCACAGACTCAGGACGTCCACTGCTGGATACAATCCTTCCCCACGCCTTCCACGCCAATAGAATGGCCGCTTATTTCAACCATCGGGTCCTTACGACCGTAACAAACATACGAACATGTAAACAACATTTTTAAATAACTGGAATATTATTTAGAGAATTCTGAATACGACAATGCGGCGTTTTAAGGGAGGAAGTCGCAAAACAAAATCGATTGGCAAACAACTCAATGGTTTGGACGAGGGAATAACAATTTGCCTAACACGTGTGAAGAATGTGAGAGATTCGAGCACGCCCGTCTATAAACCAAAATGAGGAGGTAAAGAAAGGATACGTAAAAGCAACCTTAATATAAAAGAAATACCTATAGAAGATGTGGGTATTGAGTGCTGGAAATACGAAAGACATTCACCCTGCTACAGTAGGTTATACATACCTTATGATGACACTGTGGTATTAACTTCTCCACGAAAACTTATAGTAATGACATGGCCCTACAAATATTATGAACATAGTTTATCAAACCGTCGGCTCGCACACTTTACTCTATCCATATCGTACGGCCACTCAACAAATTGCCTACTTTTATGGGTTCGGGTTTATGTCGGATTATTGTTCGGCCTACCCGATATTAGCCTCTATAATCTTTTCGAGTTATTTGCCTTGACGTAATCTGGCATCAATATAAATATTGGCTTCGCAAATAGAGCGGAATAATGTATTGTATTTCGTCTTAATATCGGTATATGTAATAAGAAATCGTCCTGAAAATTATATTATAGTCGTTTGTGATATATTTAATGTTGCAAATAGTCCCGCTGAGGTCACAATAGTTCACCGGGGCAACTGTACTGAAGCACAAATTATGATTTTTGCCACACAGTTTTGAACTTAACGATGGCATAATTTCGAATCTATTTGAACCCGGGGCTCCGCTGGAGTCACGGACATAAACGCAACGCTCGCGTGCGCGGAATTCGAACTACTTCGCTTCCGGGAAGTCCTGGAATAATCAGGTAAACAGAGTATGACTTCGTTTCGATATGAAAGAGGCAAAAGCGCATTTTGATTATATTCATTAAGATTTGCGGAAAGTCAACATATACCCTACAAGGCCCACCGAGCCACTATTTTCCGACGCCAATTCAAATGCCTAATAGTCACATTAGTAGCTAAAAATGTACCTTAAGATACTCACAATTCACCGCTTCCCTAGCCAGCAGCAATTCTTTCTCCAGCTGTTGAGGGTCGAGCGGTGTCTGGTCTGCAGAGTCGGCAGCGCGTGCGCGTTCCAGCAGCGCCGAGCCTGCCTCGCCGCGCTCCGCAGCCGCCACCAGTAGTCGTCGGACGCGGGTCAGCTCAGCCTGGGGCAGTCAATGGAATTAGGTGCTGGGAGCCAAATAAACTTTCGGCGCCTTTGACATGAATTATGGCTCAGAATGGCTTTAGCAGCAAGCAAGTAGACCGGCCCGTATGGTGGTAGAATATTTTTTAACGCTGCGATCGGTGGTTAACGTGGGGATGGACGTTAACCACGATAAATTCACAGTAGTTATAAATTAAAAGTTTGTTGGATTTCATCCCCCTCATCCGTAGCTACCTGCCAGTTTGTTCTAACTAGTTCGTCAGGAAGAGAATGAAAAGTATTTTCATAGGTAGGCGTCGATACCTGCTTACCAGCAGGCGCATCATATTTTATACCATAAAAATATGTTTTCGCACAGGTAAGACGCATGGTGACCTTAGATTAAGAGGACACTCTCGAGCTCCGCACCGATGAGTACTTGCCAATTACACTTGACTTCACAAGAATTGTAAGGTTAGTACTTCAGCGGCACGCTAAGCCATTGGACGTGATTCCCAATTGAAAGTAGCCCACTTTAGCAAGGATAAGCTTCTTGGCGGCTTGAAACTTCTACATTAGAGACGATACTTAACAATAAGACTGGATCTACCTTTAACCTACGAACTGCAAAAATAATAACTTATTTCGGAAATGAGTTTGGAATAAACATTTGCCTATATTTATTTGATCTGCGGACAAATTTTATAAATATGTATATTGCATAAACTATATCTAGTATGCATAATTTAAATATTGATAAGTCGTGTGGTGTCCAGCATAGTAGAATAATAGCACCAACATCTTCTATTCTGAGCGTATCTTGGAAGGCAACTACTGTCCTAGAGGCTAACTAACTAGAGTCTTCGTAGGTCAGTAAATGAGCAGCGACGTTTTCAATAATGCAATCACCAACCCACCGCATGGCCAAGCGTGGTGATGTAGCAAACCCTGCACCCCAGATCAAATCCAGCAAAGGACTGATAATGTAATTAACTTTCTAGAAGAAGTTTGCAGAAACTTAAAGCTAATGCAACAACAAATATTCAAGTAGGTACTTTATTAACGTTGTAGGCTGCTATTTTATAAAATTTGAATTTATTTTTACGAAATATCGCTGAATAATTTCGGAGCCACCCAACGAAACATCCAATAATGTTTAAGCCGCTATTTCACGCCACGAATCGATGGAACGTAACATTTGGAGCGTGTGATTTACTTATGGACTTTTCCTGAGTGATATTGATTGTTCGCTTCATAACAACCGACAAACGGATTTGAATTATTTGATGGAGAAATTTCCTAATTCTAACAGAAGTACTCTTTTGTGGCTTATGGGAAGATTATTTTACGTACCTATTCTGCCTGCAATCTTTGAAGATTCAATCAATCTTGGAAGAAATCGTAACCACATTAAGAGCCTTATTTTCCAAGGGGGTCATAACTTTAGCTTCATTTGATCTAAGTACCTACGTTTTCACGAATTTTATGAATCAACGTAAAAGTTAGTTCGACCTATGTTGCATGACATTGCGCCTTTATTTCAAAATACAACAGCCATACAATTACTGTGATTGCGGTAGCATCAATCTTTTACCGTTTACTGAGGAACCGACCTATCGCTTTATATTCAGAACTTATTGCTCCCATATTTGTCATGATATTTTCTTTTATGTGAATGTGAAAGGTTGTCAAGGTTGTTTCTATAGAATGTTTTATTAACTTACGTGAGGACTTTATTCTTTAGAACTTTAGGACTGTCAACGCTATTTGTTTTTCTGACTATCACCGCTTTTTTATTGATTATAGATTCTGTAAGTAGTTGTTACGTGAAGAATATTAATTTTGTGAAGTTCTTGAAATTATAAGTTGCTTCAAGAAGTAGCCGGTAATATACTTATCTTTTGACCTTTGACTTTATTTCCAACTTTGAAGTATGTGTGGCTGAGTCAGATAGTAGAAAGTATGTTAATGCTTTTATTTTAGTATTCATATTTTCGTCGATGGAGCAATTTAACAGTGGCGATCGAATCAGCTCATTTTTGTTCGAAATATTGGTTGCCGATTTGCGTCGGGGGAGAGTCGCTAAATGCCTTTGACCGACGCGCGGTTGACGCACAAGTCTAAGCTACAACGACTGCGATTGCAAAAAAATCCTTCGCATAATATATACTTAACATGTTCCGCCGCTAGCTATTTTTTATACCGCTAATTTGGCAAACCAGCTTAGGGCCTGTCTGATGGAAAACAGTTACCGTAGTCCAACAATATAAAAAGCTGCTGCCCATTTGCTACGGAGACTCTAGATCTTTTGCCTCGAAAACATCACGGTATATTGTTATTATTTTATGTGTGGGTACAGTTACCTGCAGCCGCTCGTTCTCGAGTCGCAGCCGTCTGGCCAGCTGCGCAGCGGTGAGCATCCCTGGCGAAGCCGGCACCTCCTCCGGCCGCGAGCGATCCGACCGCGCGCCCGGTGAGCCCGACTCTGTGGGTACACATTGCAGGTTCGATGAAAAATATCATTGTTATGGTGCGTCCAAATTCCCAAGCAGCCATTGCAAGCTATTGCAGCAATTCTTAATTTGCAGCAACTTGCAATTCGCGGTGCGTACGGGAGATTTGGACTCATTCTCTTACGTAAAGGTATGTGCTATTTCCTACCTTATATTATAAATGCGTAGGTAAGTCTTTAAGGATGTTGGAATGGGCGATGAATGCTGCGCAAATGACCCGGGCTCAATTTTTGTCCAGAGAATTTTGATGTCCGTTCCGTATTTGCCTGTTATATAACGCCCATAATAAAAGCTTTGCTTAGTTTAAACACGGCCTTGTAACTAATGTGTGTAAACAGAGAGATCCTGACAACACATGCAGCAAATGCATGATTTTATCTCAGTCGCAGGACATGTACTGCTGGACGTTCCAACGACTGAATTTGTGCTACCCGCATCTACCCTCACAAGCTTTTCCAAGAAAAGAGTAACAACCAAGACTTTTGCATATCCAAGTCGTCTACGTCTCCATTTCGGGAAATTGAAAAATCGTATTACGTATTATTTAGGCCATGTCGCTTTATCTACTCCGATTTAATATTGAATGATCGAGCAACGCTCACATACGTATTAGGGGTGAACGGGTGATCGTAAATTCCATCTCTCCATTCCCGATTACGAGTGAATTATTTTACTTTCTCGAAACTGCCTTGTTAATAGCTTTACTTTGTGCCATTACTTTCGTCGTGTTAACATTCCGGGGGCCACGTAATGCCCTTCAATTATTGTCTGCTTGTAGTATAAGTTGGGCACGTAAGTTGAGCACGTAAGTTGTTAGGGGCGCCGCCGTCGTATAAAAGGAGTTGGTTATGGCGACGTAAACATCGTAATAATGTGGAAGTTGGTGGAGTCACGACAACCGTCCAGACAAATCGATTGGGTGTGTCGCGTGCTGTGGCCGGGCCGGGGCAGGTGTGCGGCCTATCCAAGTCCCGAATTCCGAGAGTATTGACTTCCGCGTACGACGACTGCAAGCCTTCCTTGTAATTATTCTCCTCGAAACAGCCTTTAATTTCGCCGAGAAACATCGCAAATAATCCCGCAATCTGCAAGACGTTCCGTCCGAAGGAAATACATTATAAGGGGGAAACAAAAGGATTGTGACAAATGATCTTAGGAGCAAATTATTTCCCGAGACGCGGACACTGTGTATTACTGCCCAGCCAACGGTTAGGCCGATTCCTCCGTCGGGAGCAGATATATTGCGATGCGTCGCCTCGCAATTTCTCACGGACCCCATTATTCTGCTCTGATAAAGTCAATATTGTGTTGACGCATTGCACGTACGCTGCTAGAGCAATTAAGACTGCGCAACAATATATCTGTACGATATAATGATGGACACCTTGAATTGTGTACCCGCCTAAACGCAGTAATTTGAAGCGATAAACCAATACTTCAGTTTATTAATTACATTGAACGGAACGGAACAAGCTTTTATCGCGCGGTATAGTATCTACTGATCAAGATCATTCCATAGAGCTGAAATACGATGGGGTTATTATTTCTTTTATAAATGCCTCTCAGACATTTAGACTCCATCATCAGATCAGCTCCATATTATCATTTTATGCATTGTTATCCAAGTTACATACGTATACCAAATTTCAGCTCAATCGGATAAACAATCGAAAAATGGTTTGCATTTTTTTACGAACAGCTTACATACGAACGGTGCAAGTTAAATAAAAGCTTTTAAAAATAGACACGTCAGAGGATCAAAAACGTTTCTTTTATAGTAACATAGTTTGAGTTTTTGTTCGAAAAGTACGGTAATATTGCTGGACTTTAACGATTATTCTAACATTTTCGTATAGAATTTTAAGGGCTAAGTATAATTTTACTCATTTTCTATACCAAAACTATATACGTAAATTCCCATTGGCAAAACAAACCAAAATAACGTCGATGGCCTAAGTTGCGGAAGTTACGGAACGCAGGAGGCACGTGCGCTCATAATTTCCGTAATTAAACGACCTTAATTAAAAGGTGGCAAGAATTAAGTGACAAATTACAACATCTGGCCCAAAGTTTCTTTCCAAGTTGACTAAGCAGTAGCAATGAGCTTATTCCCAAGGGGGCAGGGCCTCATTAGGGGGAATAGGAGGCCCGTAGACCACGCAGGCCGCGGTGTGACTCGACGAATCGGTCGTATCATCACTTTAGTTTTTTATCGACGCATCATATAGGATGTCATCACTATAGTTCCACATAGCTGTCGTATTAATTAGGGTGAATAGGAGGTCCGTAGACCACGCAGGGCGCGGAGTGACACGACGAATCGGTCGTATCACTTTAGTTTCTTACCAACGCATCGTCGAGGATGTCATCACTTTAGGTCAACATAGTTGTCGTATTAAGTAAACAGATTTTCTTCCGGACTTATCGTCACGACACGATCGGTCAATATTTACTTTCCTGCTAATACGGGCCTAATGAAAATAATAATATATGGACGTGTTTGTACCATAAGAGGTACTATCGGATATACTTTCGTCACATAGGTTGTATTATGCTGTCTCGACGGATACTTGGGGCTGTATGAATTTCAAATTATCTAAGAATCTTTTTTTTGTCGGCGAAACATAATAAGTATTATGTCCTCGTAGCTTCAAAGTAACAGACATAATAATATTATGTTTGTGATACTATGGTCTCGTTATATTACCCCTAATAGCCCGGTCGGAAGGTACTTTCAACCTCTAGGTTCTACCCAATTCCGATTTTAATGAAATTTTGAGAGTTTGTTCGGGAATAGTGTGCGGTGTGTAATTTAAGTTTGGGACCTCGAGGAGCCTGTGCTACCCTAATTTTTACCAGCCTGAATTAATTGTTTGGTAAGTAGTAGTGTATCAGTTGATCAATTTGTTGTAAATTAGTAAACCACCAATTGTGGCCTTTTCTACTATACTCTTCCATAGTTAATCAATTGACAATCCATAGTTAACATGCCGGTCTGCCACGCAGAGGTCCCGGGTTCGATTCCCGGCCGGGCAGAAATGGAAATTATGAGTTTTCATTTCTGTTATGGGTCTGGGTGTTATGTATAATAAGTATGTATTTAAAAATTCATAAGTAGTTTATCAGTTTTATGGCACCCATAACACAAGCTTTGCTTATTCTAGAACTAGATGGCGCTGAATTATCCAAACACATTTATATTTATTTATCATATTTATATGTTAGTGATACTATCATCTAGCTATTTTACTAACACTTAGTGTATTACCTCTACCACTGTTGTAACCTTTTCTACTTATAATATACACTTCAATCGTTAATAAATCTGTACCTTAGCTCAATTTGTGCCTCTGCATAGGCACTGCAACCATGTCACTTTAACTAAACCGTGTACATAATTAACAAACAGCGACATAAAGCTCCAGCTAAGCCCGACGGCTGTTATGAATGCAATATTCGCAGCTCGTACAGCGCTCTGTGAAGAATTTCAAACAAACTCCCAACTTAGTTCATCAGCAAAACAAGCGTGCTGGACGCCAGTTACTAACTATACTAACTATTATCCCCGTGACTCCGCCAAGACAAACGCGAGATATGTACTATAGTTTGGCTTGTTCTTGTCGTTTACTCTTTACTCTTTTAGTTTTTCTGCTAGCGACCAGGCCCGACTTCGCACGGGTGTTCTCGAGGTCTGTGTAAGCATATTTATTTATTTATTTATTCATTCTTTGTACAATATTACAGTTAACATTAAAAATAAAACGCAGTACAAACCAAAAAGATTGATATAGTAGGTAAAAATACTTAAACATATATTGCGTACACGAATGACCCTGATATAATCAACTAGGTCACGGCCCACGGGAGTAAACAATAATATAGATTAATATTTTACACAAGCGCCTGTATTGAGAGTCGATCAATTTTGCGTCCACCGAAATAAATTAAATCTCGGTTTAGCTTTGTAATAAAATGGATTGAAATTGGTTTTATGATTGGTTGGCTAAACTATTCTATAGAGGTATTTTTTTCCGGATATCGTAAATAAAATAAACTGGGTCAAAGCTACGCTATGGATATTAACGTTTAGAAAGTTTTTTGTTTTTCTGCCTACCGCAAAGGGTATAATGGCACCCTCCGGTCTTACGAAGAAGAGAGCCAGCGCGGCCAGCTGGCTGGTTATGCTTGAAAGGCAAGACGCGCCTATAAGTTAAATCTAACCTATATGCGAATGCGATACCCCATAGCGATAAGAATTAGAAAAAATTACAAAGAAGTATATGGTACAGTTATGCAACAGAAGCTGACCACCTGATAATATCTTACTACCTAAGTGGTCAGCTAATTCGAAGAATGGCTGTACCAATGCTAAACCAGAACAGCATATTTGATAACTTCATACCATTCCTACCTTCAAGCGTAGCGGTGATATCTGCCCTTGGTTCTGGTCCATCACTGCTCCTGCCCGGGGAAGTCGCGTCAGGCAGAGGGACCTCCTCATCGGAGCTGTCTCCTGGGTCCAGTACATGCCGGTCACTAGCGGTACTGGTGCCAGTACCAATCTCGGCGTAAGTACCGCTGTCACTACCATTCTGCGTTGACCACTTCACAGGGGACTCCAGTTTGCCATTCGCCTGGTTCTCTTTATTGTCGTCGTCTGGGGAACACGGGTCAGGTTAATTTCGTTATGTAAATGTCATTGGGTGTCAATTACTGATAAGTGATAACTTGAAATAAATTGTGTACGTATTAGAAGAAAGAATGATGTCAATATAGATGAAAGATAACATCTAACAGCATCCTTCTCAGTTTACTAGAAAGAACATGTAAATTAACAACTTTTGATTTTGATTAAAGATGCACACTTTCATAAGTTTGACCTGACGTAAAGTGGTCACCGTCGTCCAGGATATCTTTCTAGATGCGAATCCTATCTTTCTAAAAGCGAAATGATGTGGCCTTGTTGTGACATGGAGGCGAACGAGCCATCGGGTCACCTGATGGTCACCGATCGCCGCCGCCCATGGATATCCGCAACACTACCCACATACAATCAATAAAAGGCATGAGCAATTGCGGTGATTCTTTGTGAACGGTTTTTATGTTACAGTATGTTAAGTTGGTATTGAAAATCCAATTCACCAGCATCATCAATCATCCTGGCGTCAATATGACGGCAAGTGCTCTCGCGCACGAGGGCCCAGGGTCCGCTTTAACCATGATCCACGATTAGGCAGATCAAGTAATTACAGTAGAGCGTCTGCCATCTGACCTCCGAAACCCTGTTAATAGGAGAACCCAACCAGATTGAGAGAAAAATTCACCAGCAACACCCACCTATAAAAGGGTTATCCTTTCCATTCCTAATAGGCAGTCTGCGATTTAGGGTTGCTTCTCTATCGCCGTTGAGTGCCCCGTGCCGTGGCTTGTCGAGTGTGCCCATAGGCCCTATGGTGCCCATGAGCAGGCGGCGCTCGGGGGGCACAGGGGGCCGAGGGTCCTGGTCTGGGGCACTCGCACTCGCCGGCGTGATCAGGGGGTCGGCGGGCTCCGGCTCTGGATCGGCCTCCACGCGCGTCCCCACTGACACTTGCTCGTCCACCATCTTGCGGAGTTTCGCCTGTCGCAGGAATAGGTTAAATGAGTGGTTGAAGGTCGGTTGAGATGAAAAAGTAACTTTGTATGGTGTGGTGTCTGACTAAGAAGAATATGTTTCTGATTACGTGTATCATGCAAGGTAGAGGTAGACCGTCTTAAACGTCCTACCGAGATGACCTCCATATGTGTGGTAAGCGTTTAAAAATACTGTTTTGGACGAGGCTTTGTGTAGAGGAACGTTAAAAGAAACTGTTAACTCAATCTGACTGATGGGTACAAACAAAAAAGAACGTATATTTTGGTTGCGTATGAGCGCCTGAAATTCGGGTGAAGTACTTTCGATGGAATTCTAAACAAATAGGTACACTGTTCATGTCGTTGGCAGAGCGACAATGGTTGCGCAGCCCTAGCGCGTAATGAATTACAGTCTGCAACGTTTCAATCGGTACGAACTGGCGTCAGTTTTAATTACTAGACGAGAGGACGTGACTGATCTAAAGAGCAGTGATGTTTCGCGTCGTGACCATTTCGAAGTCTGAGTGTTATGTGTTTCCCGTGTTGTTTTATGAAAGAGGGAGGCAAACGAGCTTATGCGTCACCTGATGGTAAGTGATCACCGCAACCACAACCCATAACGCTAAATGTGTGTCGGCCTTTGAGATAGGTGAATAAGTTAGATATTAGGAAACGAAGTTCCTCCACTAGTGCTGTGAAAATCACCGATGTAGCTTGTTATTTGTAGAAAAATATAATTCATATCACATTGCACGGAGCATACTCATCACGTCAGATCGCGTAGTTGTACTTGAAACTGGATATTCGGTATAGTTTGCTAGTGCTGAATAAAACCTTCAACATACTAAGATTTTGATCTAAGTTTACGAAAACCAAAAAAATGGGAGAAACACATACTTTAAATAAAATTAACTTCAGTACACATATATAAAGCCACATAAAGGATAATGAATGAATATATTCATGGCGGCAGTCGTTTGGTGAACCGGCGGCAGTCACGGATATCTACCACTATTAATCTACGCTATAGCCCTGCTTAGTTAATTCACCTGCCGCTTGACGTAATAGTTGTTTGGGCGCGGGCGCTCGCATAATCGGCGCTTCGGGCGGTGTGCGGCATTAGCCTTAATGGGCCCGTTTAACTAAAAACCTACATATACACCTATATAATACAATATGCACACTCATGGTTACATCCCATTGTGGTAGACAGAGATAATCGAGTCGCTGTCTTATCTGGCAACGGTCTTACGACCATGGTAATACGACGGACGTCGCCCGACCAATAGGAGACTCCAAAACCGCCCGCACGACAATGGTCGCATGAACGTTTACCAATTAGGATAGCGCCTGCCTGGCACTTGAATAAGGGAATAATAGTGGCTGGAGACGACAGTATGACAAATATACAATAGAAATCTCTTTTGCCTATTATTTGGTAAGATTTTTCTAGTCGCTTTACAGGACATTCTATGATCGGAAAGGATTAGTCTTTTCATGCCGGACACCACACATTATTGATGTGTATAAATCTATATATCTAGACTATATGATATTTTTTAAGACTATGATATGTTGTTTCGGACCCGCGGGTGTTGGTCGTTATCCACCTGGGTAGACCACAGACTTTTTTCCACCCGCACATCGGAGGATCACGGGCACATTGTGACCGATATTCATAGATTTATAGTATTAACTATACATCGGCATTTCACTTATCATACTACACAACGATAGGACAAATAATTTCTACGCTCAAGATGTGATTGGAATGTAATGTTCGCCAATTATTAAACGAATAACAACATATCGCGTCAAGATCGAAGTTGCCGTCGTTAATTTTTTTTTTTTATTACATTGTGCCATAATATTATGTGACAGTTCGCTACCCCAAGGTTGTCTAAAAGAAATCTGTTTAAGCGATAAGGCCGCCTGTTGTTTTCTCTGTTGCTACCAATATGTACCGACTGCATCCTGCATTTATGCAATAAAGTGTTCATTCATTCACTCATTATTTGAGAGCTTCCTTTCGTAACTGACACGTTTAGTTACCGTTACGTTACATTACAACCACTAAGCCGTCGATGCGCACAACACGGTGTAAGTTTAATAGGATAGGTGGCGTGCGTTCACGCGTGCACATCCACGTCGCTATTTCCGTATTGAGAGAGGTTGTCAGGAGCTTTCCAGCGGAGTTCGTTCGCCAACATGCAGAGCTAATCATCCATCCATCCATACAAGGGATCCTTTATAGTGGGGGCAGGTAGCTACGATACTACGGGTTCATTCGAGTTTTATTTATGCAGTATTGTAGGATCGAAGCGGATTACATTCCCGATATGCTGGGGTCGAAACTTTGAATGTCGGCATTTGAATAAAGGATAGGGTGTAGGAAAACATATCGCGACATGATGACGTGGTCTTTTCTCTACGAGTTTCTGTCTATGCAAATCGATGTATGTATGTTGTTGCCTTATGGACTCCGATCGACCGATTTTTATCAAAATTAATAACGTTAAACTACATTATTAATTTTGATCTTCAGATTAGACCAGTGGCATAATTGGACATTGTCGAGCAGGAAGTGTGAAAATAAATACACTTATTTTTTATACCACTAATGTGGAAAACAATCTTACGGCCTGCCTGATAGTAAGCAGTTACCGCAGCCTACGTACAGTCAAATATAGTAGTCGCATTTTCCTTACCTGGGCGTCGCCTAGTATCCGGCGCACCAGCGCCATCAGGCCGCCGTGGCAGGCGCGGGCATGCTACCCCCCGCCGCCCCGCCTCCGCATCGCCCTTCACATCCAAACCCTCGGTGGGAACCAAAACTATTCCACTTAGCAAACCGCCCGCCCTTTGTTACAACCCTTTGACTACGCCGCCTCGATATCTGAAACAATGGAGACGAAATGTTATTCTCTATTTTTACACATAAATTTTAAAGGTCAGGTCTTACGGTGCACTTAAACCTGCACATTCAGGCGACTGAATGTGTAACCATGATCCAATCTGGTCAGGTTCCCCTAGTAGCAGAGTCACGGAGGTCAGATAGCAGTCGGTCTACTGTTATTACCTGATCAGCCAAATCCTGGACCATAGGTGAAGGTGGACCCCGGGCCCTCGTACGCGAGAGCATACCCGGGACATTAACGCCAAGGTGATTTTTTATTATTATTATTTTAAAGGTCAGTTCATGAATAGGTACTCTAAGCCGACGGCTTAAAATTCAAGTAGCCCAGTTTGACACATATTACAGCATGGTAGTACTAGACCCTGCCAGGACTAATGTATAGGTACAGGTAATATTTATTATTTGTAATACAATAATGGATCATAAAATTTATTTACAACTTAAACTACCTACCAATAAAAACCTTACTCTATATCAAAATTACTGAAATAGGTTAAATATTCGGCCAAGTCCTCTGAATATAATGAATCAAACAAATAAATAATGTCAATCTTTCTTATTTAATTTGAATTAAAAAACACAAATACCGCTTTCGTACAATATCAACATTTTAATTTGGATGCATGAATTGGTCCTCAATCTAGTCCGGGAAATAAATCAATGTTATGTACGTATGTATGTTAGAAATCCATTTGTGTTTAAACTAGGACAGTAGTCCTAATTGTTTTACTGACCCCTACGTTACTGTTACTGATGTCTCGATTAGGGAAGGCCTAAATGTTTTATAGTCCTAATTGCTTTATAAGCGTGAGCGAATTTCGGAAAGACTAGAAATACTATATCTGTAGGTACATTATATATATTATATTATACTTCGTGTGTAAAACAAAGGCCTCCGCCGCAATAATCTCGAATACTATGTAGGTTTTAATACATAGGGCGACTCGCGACGAAAGTCTTCTTACATCTGATGTATCTTTACAGAAATAGATCCAATGTCTTTGTTATCATCACCGTCACTATCTAAAATGTGTTATTGTACAGTTGCTTTATTCTGCTGAACAAAGAAAAATTACCATCCCCATTAAAATCTCATTTGGGCTCAGTTTAATTTTCGGCTGCGACACAAATGTTAAGCTTGACAATTTGAGGTTTATGAATCTTTTTTATGGGGTCGGTACATTTATTTCAACTTTCCGGAAACAATAGCCGCCATATTTATTGGTCATAAAGGGAACCATTCGAACCGGCTACGGCGTAGCGGCGTAGAGCCACGGCTAAGCCGTAGCACTGCTACGGCACGTTATTTATTTTATGGTAAGTATATCGCGCTCGGCATTATTTATTATTCAATGGATTTAGCCTAATAACAAAATTTTATGTAACGGAATTTATGACCGTAGGCCCTTCATGTAGTTTCAATGCTACATAATGTTTCAAAACCGTGAAACGGGAAACGTTTCTGTCAAACAGCACGTGAAAGTAATTAGCACGCCTTGTTAGAAAAAGAACGGACTATTCTTAATTGCCTACGACGAACTAACAGTAATAAAGTTTTCTTTAAAACTGTGGAACTCATTATTCCGGCAGCCCGAGGCGCGTCGCGGACACCGCGGTCTCCGATGCCTTTTCACACCCAAAGAAAAGGTTTCGCAGCGTGCAAATAACTCAGAGAAACGCCGAGGCGACAATGAAAAAAAGAACTTTATTGGAAGCAGAACAGATGTTCCCGCTTTCATTGTATTCAAGTGTTTTGATTACCGTTCCGAGGAACGCAATTAGAATAAACGTTTCGGCGCTGACAAACGTGGCCTTACATTTTTATGTAATCGAGCCGTATTATGCAAATAGGTTAGACGGGGCCAAGTCCGCTTTTTTAATTTAAGAGCGTTATCCTGACGAATATAGTCCGGGCAAACACTTTAAGGCGGTAATTTGCGAGAGCGCCGAGGCCTCGCTCAGTTATTGGCCGCAAAATTGATTAAAATTCTGGCTGCGTAAGAGAGTACCCTCTACTTTTTTATTAGATTGCGCTCGTTGAAAACCGCACCGCTCGCCCTGTACTTCTAATGTGCTGGGTTGCGACTTCTGAGGGGTTTAATCATGTCTAACAATTATATATAAAATAATCCGTTTATAGGTTTTATAAAAGTTTACGTTTGGTGGCGGTAGCTTAAAGTAATAAGGTTGTATTTGCCGGCATTTAGGTGTCTAAAATTACTTAGTTTATAGTTTTTTTGTGTACAATGAAACAGTAGTTTTTTCATGAAATACAGCAGACAAACAGGCAAGCGAGCCACCTGATGGAAAGTGGTCACCGCCGCCTATGTACATCAGCAACACCAGGGGTGCTACCAATGCGTTGCCCGCCTCTAAGAAGACCTCTAATCATCATCATTATCATCATCAGCTAAGATGACTAAGTGTTTATCCCTGCTTATGCCAGGGTCCGCTTTCCGACCCATTTTTCTCCACTTTGCCCGGTCTTCGGTATCCTCGCGTCGTAGGCCGTTAGCTTTCGAGGAGGCTCTCTTATTTTGTCCAAAAACCAAACAAGCGATCCCCAAACAAAGTAAACAACAGATCTCCAGTTGCAGACCCTACACAACCTCGTCTATGAATCCCTTAAATTGATTTTTTTTGTAAAGCTTTTTAACCAATACCAAGCGTTCCTAATTGGTCTTCACCAAATAAATTGAAATCTTCACCAGTGATCATTTAAATCAATTCACCTGGTCCGTATTAAATGATTCACCACACCCCTCGAAGGGGCCGCGTCACGGCTGTAGTATCCATCAAAGTAATTGCGCAGTTTCATTAAAAATCTCTGCACATACTTCAGGATTTGCATAAAAGGGCCTGCCGAGGCTCACCCTCCCTACATTGAACCAATTTTTAAACGTCTCAGTTGATAAAAGTGTCACGTACCCAAAGCAAAGTTTGAGAATGAGGCGTTTGTTTAAAGTATTAGCGAGAGACCTTGGTTATGTACACATCACGTTATAGCGTTTTCTGATCAATACACGCGTAATCTTGTATATTGAGGTACTAGGTGAGATGACGGTCGAAGTTCTTAGTTCAATTAGGTGCTGTCGTAATGGCATCGGTCGTCCGACCGTGGTCGTACGACGGATGTTGTCCGACCAACTGGAGAGACCTCAAACTGGCCGTCGCACGACCGTTCCCAAATAGGACAGCGCCTTAGAAGCGGGCAACGTGTTGGTAGCGTCCCTGGTGTTGCTGTGTCCATTTTGCTTTTTTTCTGCTGTATTACATAAAAAAATTCATCATCATCACATCGGAAGTAGAAAATCCACTGTTGGACATTGATCTCCCTTAGCCGTTTAGCCTTGGGCTTCTCATATCTATCGACTCCCTACAGCCTTTCTATGGTAGTCAACATCGTTGAGACCGAGTTAGACTGCGCTGACAGAACGTGGGCGCCACTCGAGAACCATCTCGCATCGGCCATCAGTTCTGCTAGCTTTATGGTGTGATGTTGTGTACTTGTACATAAGCCTTTTATCGCAAAATGTCTATATACTACACAGTTTTAATACTGTCCTCATTACAGCCATAAGTTCCAGTCGGTTTAGGCAAATTTCACCATAAAAGCAAAGGCAAGCAAAGGCTCGGGGGCTCGTAAACAACTTACGTCACGAGCTCTAGCTCGTTATTGCAGCCTTTGAATAGTTCATGCCTTAATTAAAACGTAGTCAGAAGAATTTTATATCTTGTCTCATACGCGGAGCCGGTTAGCTACTTTCAATTTGACTTTGAAAGGATTTTGTGGACGGTTTTTGTAGCAAACGTAAATTGTAGCGCTGTAGAGGCGGGAAACCTGTATATGCCAATCATATTTGACCAAATAGAATAAAAATTATTGACACACGAATACCTCGTGGGTGTCGTACAAGGTGACTAATGTTTTCGAGGGAATAAATCTAGTCCCCGTAGGCTGAAAATTGGGCAGCAGAATTTTCCATTGTTATATTTATAACACTGCAATCTTCAACCCGCCGGCCAAGCATGGAGATTATGGCAATAACCTCCCCTTTCGTGGGCGAGGCCCTTAGTCCTGCAGTGGACTGTTATTGGCTGTGATGATGATGTCTTATGGTCTTTGACCAGTGTGTATCGCCAGTGATGACCTACGGACCAGAAACGTGGGCCTTATAAGAAAACTCACTGTCACCCAAAGGGCAATGGAAAGGGCTATGCTTGGAGAACTAAGGTCACCGACATAGCCCGGAGGATTGCCAGGTTTAAGTGGCAGTGGACAGGGCACATAGCTCGCAGAACAGATGGCCGATGGGGTAGGAAAGTTCGCGAGTAGCGACCACGCAACAGAAGACATGGCGTGTACAAAATCGAAAAAAAAATTATAATACTCGTACCATGACGACGCTATCAAATAAATATATCGCAACTTACGAGTATATAGCATCGGTGCTTGTATCTCTATAACTTTTTTAAAAAAAAAAGTTTAACGTTACCCATTGATTTAAAAGTACCTATTACATATTTTTTAGTTAGTTCTAATAACACATCGGACAGGGTTTCCTTATAAGTACTGCATAAGAATAAATAAACATTTGCTAATGCAAAAAGTTTGTCAAAGTGAATGAAACAAACATTACATTACATTCTATCATCACACCGCTCGCCACCGACACTCCGATGAACTCCCATCCTAACACCTTGGAGCCAAACGTTTTTAATTTTTTTTTTTAATAAATAATCCTTGACAAATTCACACAGCGCCATCTTGCCCCAAACTAAGCAAAGCTTGTGCTATGGGTCCTAGCTAACTGGTATACTACATATATATATATATATATATATTTTAAATACATAGAACACCCAGACCCGTAACAGAAATTAAAATTCATCATTTAAATTTCTGCCCGGCCGGGAATCGAACCCGGGACCTCTTGCGTGGCTGACTGGCATGTTGACCACTGAACCACTCAGGTCGTCAAATTCGTCAAATTGGTCGCGAACTGTGCGGTTCCAAAGGAACTTTCTATCTGGAGAGGTTTTCCCTGGAGATTACAACATGGAAATCTTCAAGAAAGGGTTAAAAGGTTCTTACGGAGTCGGCAACGCATGGGTGATGCCCCCGGTGACTGCTTACCATCAGGCAGGCCGTAAAAAGAAGCAACATGGTATTCCGTTGAATAGTGCACTAAATACATTTCCGAAAGACCTCGGTGGGTCGGGAATGCAAATGTTTACTGAAAAGTGGAACTCATAGAAACAGCAGCTAATTAAATTCCACTCCGCTTTGTTTCCCCGAGCTCCTCCACAACACTGCCAAAGATATACAACACCTTTTCACTAACAAATAAGTAGCCGTCTTAGTAGCTAAAAGTTTTCACACTTCTCACAGTTGAAAACGTAGTTCGCTTTTGTTAACTGTGCCGTGTTGCTTTTAATCCAACTCTAATATTATTATACGTTTTTCGTTTGGAAAACATTATTTCAATATAACAAGGACCTTATTTGGGGCACAATTGTGCAACTAAATTTAGTTTCTGTAGTTTTGTAAAAAGTATAAAATATTACGATATTCTTGGTCATGTATTTATTTAAGCCTAGATTACGAACCTTTGTCGATTTGACGACACGGACTTTTAAAAATCGCGTAAAATCCAGCGTACGCGATCGCACTTTCTTTATACTTTGTCTAATCTCAGTCGACCGGTTGCCCTCACGCCTCATGAGATTGTTTTAAGCGTAGGGGGCCCGTGAGCGCTATTCCAGCAACCATAGCTCGTCGCATCGACCAAGGTTAGTTAGAATTACGTGATTTTTTACTATTTCAATTGTGTGTTTTTGCGTTCTTATTTTTGTTGTGAATGTATTTTATTTGTTTTTATCGCTATTTATTAGTCATTGCTTTTGATAAAATTCGTCAGTTGTTATTACAAGTACTATAGATAGAAATAAGACCAAAAAATCCAAAAATGTAACGAATACTCAGAAACTAATCGATGTATAATGAAATGAGAGTCCTTATTGGCCTATTTACATTATCTGCAGCAATAAAACTTAATCAATTACAATCAAATAACTCTATTTGATTTTACATTTTGTGGAAATCCCCATATTGCACCAAGTGCAATAAATCGTCCGGGAACACAAACTTGACGTGTGTCATAAATGTATTAGTTTTTAGATATTAGCAGAAATTTTTATGTTAGTAGATTATTACATTCATTATTTTTGACAATTAAAGTTTTTAAATCATAATTACGTTATAAATGATATTCATTTATTAAGCTGTTTAATAATAATTAGACATAATATTAGTTATTTAAAAATAAGAAATAACATAAATACTTTTCATTACTATTAAAAACTATATTTGGTAAAAACTACATTTTGTTTTAATAAACCCCCTTTATTAAACACCGCAGTCAAAACAATGAAGGTTAGTATTAAGCGCCGAAAAATAAGGTTAGTGATCTAGGGTTAATGATAAATTGCACTAGCATGCAGGCAGCCATCGAGTAAGGTCTGTAGCTGACCCAAACATTCTTGTAAAAAACTAATGGCTATCATAAACAGGTATCAGAAGGTATATTTATTTGCCTGCCATCATACTTAGAAGGATTACGACCTGAGTGGTTCAGTGGATAACATGCCGATCTGACACGCAGAGGGCCCGGGACCGATTCCCGGCCGATCTGTGTGAATTTGTCCGAAATATTCGTGGACAAATTCACACAGCGCCATCTAGCCCCAAACTAAGCAAAGCTTGTACTATGGGTGCTAGATAACTGATATACTACTATACGATATACATATGTATAATAAGTATGGATTTAAAAAGTATAAAAGTGGTTTATCACTCGTTTAGCACCCGTTACCTTTGGGGCTAAATAGAGCTGTGTGAATTGTCCAATCATTTTTATTTATTTTATTTTTAGACTACAATGGAGCGTGCCAGCTTATTTTTCTTAGTAATTAATAATACAGACAACAGTATAGCATCCTGAGCTTATAATACGTATAATATACCCACAATAAATTGGTCACAGGTGGTGGATAAATTATCCAGTCTTCGCTAACAGAGACTAGCTTAAGCTAGTTTAATTATTTATGATGAAACTTGTCCGACTTACCCCAATATGGCGGTCATAATGGCGGCATAAATATCTGAAGTTCTAATCTCGACAGTTAACTATTTAACACAGCATGTCTTTATTACTACTTAGTTCATAATTATATAATAAAATACAATACGGCTCAAGCGGTTATTTAGCGGTTAAGAATAAATTACTTTTTTAAATACCCAAATAAAATAAGACTTATTCGTAGGTAATATTGTTTTGAATGCCATTCGAATTGTCGACGATCTCCTACGCACATGTTGTGTGGATATCTTAGGCCTCCGGAGAAACGTTGACTCTCTCTAGAGAATACTCTGCCGCTTGTACTACTGTGAATCTTCCTAGGAACTATTTGGTTTGCGGTGCGAAATGTTACGGTGGTAACTTTTCGCAACCGCACCCTTAGACGATGGTATAGATATTATCTACATCATACTAGAAGCCTGGCTTCCAAGTAACGTAGGGGCATTGTGAGACTTTTAACGACACACGTGCAAGATAGTATTTCTTTTGGACTATTATTTGGGGTTCTTCAAAGGCATGTCTACAGCTACCTACTAAGTATTTACGGTGGCAAACTTGCCCCAACTACTTTAAAGTCAGTCTAGCTATTTACCTTAAAAGCCTCTTACATTCTATAGACAATTAAAGTTACCACGACTACCCCGACCAATAAAAGCGACCTCCCCCTTTCAACAGCGTAAACAACATGGAAACAGGGTGACTATGGCTGCTATATATCACTGTACATATACACTATCTTGCGTAGTAGGCATGCTCCATTTTCACAGAATAATGCCTTGGCCTTGTCGACGCTATTGTCTTTAATAAAGGAGATATGCACTAGCCTATATTGCTTCTGACAGTTGAATACTAATAGGTAGTCTAAATATCACGACTATGGCGAAGTTATTCGCCCTTAATAATGGAGATTGAAGTTATAAGTGAGACATTCGACGATTTATATAGAAAATATAAAGATACCGATCTAGAAAAATCTGCGTAAATGGAAATTGAAATAAAGGAAACTTTCCGAGTTGCGCCCCGTCCGAGGCGCTTACTTAGAAAATTCGCCGAATCGATAAGCCGATTTGAAAGAACTCCTTTAATTTTTTACCTTTTATATTTTCCATCGCTGCTTCGTCATGTTGAACCAAAGCTTTACTGCGCATCGCACAAAAGTCTACAGTAGTAAAAAATGAATAAAAACACTCCATTGAAGCTCATAAAAGAAAAACGCAATTTCGCTTGGACGCTAGCTATTAGGCGTTAATTAAAAAGTTTTAAAAGTCAAATAATCCTCGTTTCGAGAAAGCTTCTTGAGTAGCTGAGGAATTAGGGAATTAATTATCTATATATTTCATGTTACAGCGAGATCTGCCAATAGTCTCTTGACTGTGATACGTAGCGGCGTTTCTGAGGAACAAGTGGGTAGCAGATAAATTACGACAGCCCGACACCGGCGTCAGATGTCCCGTAGTTATTGATAGCCTCGCAGACACCTAATTGCTCCACCTGCCAGGCTGCTTTACAACTAACCATCATTTCATGGCAACGGCAATTTTAATTTGTAGCTTCGTGCTTTATTGGAGTGGAGCGTGACGTAAAACGGTGATGTTTTGAGGAATTGTTTGTTGTAGCTACATTTCTCTGGCAATCGACAGGAAGTTTATTCCCACACGTTATTATCAAAATGGTGATGTATACGGTTCTTTGGAAATTTCGCTCACATATGTTTAGGTTATTGATTGAGTTCCCTACACTGAAGTACAACATGGATTTCTTCTATGGTTGCTACTAACCAACAAATTGTAAGACGCGGTCCTACTTGGCAACGGTCGTACGACAGTGGTCTTGCAACGAGCTTTATTGAGGTCTCCTATTGGTCAGGCGACTTCCGTTGTACAACCATGGTCGCACAACCGCTGCCAATTAGGGCAGCGCCTAACCTAATTATTGGCACCCAATAGACGATATCGACCTTATAAAAAAAGTTACAATAAGTTAAAAACTCTACTTACAAAAACCGCGATTTCACTTTCACAGCGAACCAGTACGCTTTGATCAAATTGCTAATTGATAAAAGCTCCCAAGGTAGCGTTGCAAAGTCGTAAATGAAAAATCTATTTGCTGCTGACATTTTTGACAGTTTGACGTAGCCGAAGTTAGTTCGGCTGAGTTGCGTAGTTGCAAAGAGCGCTGCGGCGGACGCGTCGGCGTTAAAACTTGCCAACTTTCCGCTACGCTCCCCCGAGGAGCACTGAGGATGTAGGGAGTGGCATCCACCCGCTAACTAGATACGTAGAACTTCCACAAATTACCGATGCTCGAGTTTTGCCTCGACAGGCTTCTGGGAACGTTAATAAATTGTAATCGAGGTTCGAGATGTAGTTTCATCAAGAAGGTGGGTGTCTATTTTCTGTAGGTACCTACTGTGGGGACATATGTATAGTGGGTGCTGACTCAGCTTTGGCGACGCGGGTGTAGAGTACAAATAAATATTTATTCAGTCTTCATTTTGAGCTCTCGCTATCCATGCGTACCGCCGTGCGGTCCAGCACGTACCTAGATATTGTATCTTGTAAGAGAATTAGCTAGTGGAAGGAAGTATACGATATTGTGCCTTGACAATAAACATTATTTAAAGATATCCAAGGCAGTTGTTTATAACATCCTTCTCATACCAACTCTAAGGGTAGTCTACACACTGCCGGCTACAAGCACTTAGCCAAAAACTTGTACAGTACCACTGCACTTAAAATTACATATTACGAGCGACCCGCCCTTACTTCGCACGGG
Organism: Blastobasis lacticolella; assembly: GCA_905147135.1. Classification (NCBI taxonomy): domain Eukaryota; kingdom Metazoa; phylum Arthropoda; class Insecta; order Lepidoptera; family Blastobasidae; genus Blastobasis; species Blastobasis lacticolella. The sequence continues at coordinate 8,639,657 of LR990045.1, read as the reverse complement.
TGTTCTCGGTTTTCTCTATTATAAAGAAACCTTACGAAAAAAATTATAAGAATTATAGTGAAAACCGCATCAAAATCCGTTGCGTGAAACTCGAGTTAGATAAACGCAAAAGGCGACGTAGGTTCGCACTGGTGTTTCTGATGTCCATAGGCGGCGGTGACCACTTTCCATCAGATGACCCATATGTCTGTCGATTGCATGCCTGTTTGTCTGCCATATTTCATAATAAAAAATAGGTTGTTTACATATACTTTACAACCTAGTAACCTTGCTTCAAGCACCTTCCTTTTATTTCGCGCTGCGCAAAGCCTCATGATTATCATATTATGCAGTTCTCTTGCTGCAGAGTATGCATATTTCCTGACAGAGACAATGAATTGAATTGCGGAATACTAAGGCGGGTGGCGTAGGCGACGACGTTTCTGCATTTATTCGATTGCAGGCTCCGAATGGAATTGCCCTGTCGGCGAGTTCATGGCGACTCAACCCGGATCACGAGCTCTTGTAAATGTCGCTTTTGGAATTTTAATGTAGATTCTAGTGTTTTTTTATTGACTATACGTGTTATAAGTAGTTTTACGATTTCCCCGCCTTTGTTAAGTGAGATTAAGTGAAGATTTTTACGTGAACGTAGTGGGGATTAAAAATAGCATATATCGTTAACCTAGCTAATCTACCCTAACTCGGGATATGCATAGCTCTTTTCTTCTAAACATCTAATATCTTCATAATGTAACACACAAGTTTTTGGAATAGGAATAGGATATCAAAATGCAAACACGAATTATGTAAAATTCTTATTTTCAGTTCCTTAGACGGCAAATTAGCAAGCGTATAAAGTTACCTGCATTACCAGTAGTGTATTGTACCTCCTTGTATAGGTTACCGAGGATACAGACGTGAGTATGTATGTATGTTTGTATGTATCAGTTACGGAAATAGTGTTTCCATTAACAAAGGGCTAATTGCATATGCAAATGAAGCTCGCGGTTCGCGACCTGATGGAGCCGTAGCGGTACGATGCATGTTTGCGGGTAAAGTTGATATTCGGAACAATGTGTTTCTGAATTTCTTATTAGAAAACCAAACGATGTGTGAATGCAAACTTCTGCTTTCTATTTGGGTACAGTGCTTTGATAGTACCTATGTTGATTTTTACAAATTGCAATCTATACTAAGGCCAAGTTCAACACAGACTAACAGTCCGCCTGCAGTCTCTGGTCGTATCCGGTGGTCTGCCGTCCTAGGCCAATAACGTCTACGCACTAAAGCGATTATTACCTGCCGGCAATGGCCTGTCGCCACCTCTGCGACAACACACTAGCAGTTTGAAATAGTCAGTTTTTCACCGGCCGGAATATCTACACATAAAAAAAAATTTACTAGTAACGTAAATATTCTAGTTATTTCCTGTAACTTTTTAACTCGTGCTAGTGATTAAATTTCGTACCTTATTACTAACTGAAGCACCAAAGCCACTAGAAAAATCCACTAGCCACTAAAACCAAAATCTGTCTGCTAAAAGGTAAGTCTAAACCACCACATCTAATGGAAATTCCACGTGAGTTGGCAACACTGGGTCTGTTGTCCATTTTGCCAAAAAGTTCCACAAGGTGTAAAACATGAAAGTGAAGGCGCTGAAATGACGGCAGTCAGACCGCCGCCGGCCGACTACCTGCTAATGTGTGTTTGTTTAGCCTCAAGGCCACGGACTATCCGGCCGATATCTGTTAGCGGCCACACACTCTCAGTTCGTATTAGTCGTCAGTCCGAACTGACGATTAACTGACAGACTTATATCGTCCGGTGAACTGTTAATCTGTGGCGCCCTAAGTCCTGCAACGGACTGTTATGCGCTGTGGTGATGAATCTATACTACTACTATCCTATTATAATCATAATACATTTGTATTTTTGTTTAAATGAATAAACTCAAAAACTGGACCAAATAAAGTTTCATTAATGCTAAATTATCACTATGTAACATAAGCTACTATTTTTTCCCGATAATAGGTTTCCGCGGAAAAGTTGTTTATTAAAACTGCCCGCGGGTGAAAGTCGCCGAGAACGGTTAATAATTAATAAGTTTTATTTTTAATATTCCAGACATTTGAGTAAGCAAACAATTTGAAATTGTAGGGTCCAAAATACAAGGGTCATTTGATGTACAATAGAATAGAATAACAACACCGCTCTTCAAAGATTAAAAGATTTTACCAAAGCTTTATTTACTATTGGCAACGGATTGGCTTTTGGAGTGAAGGTAAACACATTTATAAATTATCAATTATTTCCTGGTATTAAAATCTCTGTGATTAATTATAAAACAAGGGGAGAAACAATTGAATTCACTTTAAAACAGTTTGAGTATAAAATTGTTGAAACGAAATTATATACAATCTGTATTGTGCACATTTTAACCAATATTATTCGGTCTTGATATTATATAATCGAGGTCAGATAATATTTAGCGAATGAACCAATGTAAATACGAAAACAATTTCGCATCGAGTTATGAAATTCAAAATTTAAAATTCAAAATTTATTTATTGATAAGGACATTAAATATCTCTTTCAATCGTCAAAAAGGAGGGGGGTAGGAAAGTAGTAAGGAAGCACACAGTGACACGCTGGCCGCCCCATGGCAGTAGCAAACTTACCCCACGCCAGTCACGACCGGACCGTGCCCGGCAATGCCAGGCAAAGCCGGACCACGCTCAATATATTATATATATATGTCTAGTAAAATTAAGAAAAACCACCTAAAACTACAGCAAGAGTACTACGTTCACGAGTATAACGCAGGGCCCAGCCATCGTCCAATTCAACCATATTTGAGGGAAAAGAGCGACCCGGCTCCCACGCCACCGCCAGACAGACTTTTAAGTGAGCGTGCATTACACATGCTGCATGTGATAGGTAGCTGCTCCCACCCTACTCTATCCTATCCCTACCCTACCCCTAGCTTAACCCTGCCATATTCTCCTACTGCCTTAACCCTACCCTACCACTATCCTACCCCTACCCTACCACTATCCTACCCCTACCCTACCACTATCTTACCACTATCCTACCCCTACCCTACCACTATCCTACCCCTACCCTACCACTATCTTACCCCTACCCTACCACTATCTTACCCCTACCCTACACCTACTTTAACTACTACCCTACCCCTACCCAACCGCAGACAGTAGTCACTATGTATGGGAAAGGAAGGAAATTTTATGATAGATATAGATATTGACGATAGGTTCAATACTGCTTCGACAAATGGTATTTGTAGTGCGGTCAGAAGCAGAATAAGTGACGGTTGGCTGGCGCTAGCCAAATCGCAGTCTTTAAAAAAAATCGAAGTATTTTTAATTATCTTTTTATAAATTTTATAAATAATAATACAACAGTATATAAAGTGAAAATTTTGGAATCCGGCCAGCTTGCAACCCAACAAATTCGGACTCCGGCGAGATTGGAATCCGACGACTTTGAAATTCGGCGATTAAGGCACTATTCAAGTCTTCAAGTATACAACGTTATGCATAGCTGACGCTCTATCGATACCATCTACGATCAGCTATAGTACCTAGTATTTGTGACTACTCATAAGAAATCAAGCGAACACAAACTCGATAGCTTTATCATTCGTAGTTTAGGAGTTTCTATGACCACCGGCTTCATAATCACATGTGGCTTCTACAGGTGAAATATTAATTAAACCACTTTAATAATTTTGTAAAGTCACGCCGGCAAGGGGTCGTAACGGAGTTTATAACAACTGACAAGCTCGCTATTATTAGAGCCCTCTTGAGCCCGTATCTATCTCTACGTAGGTGTTCATATGAGGAGCATTGTGTTGATTGTTTTCCGATGCAGCTTGTTAGACGCCAACGGGGTAACGAGGCAACTGGAGCATGATGTGTGTATGTTGTTAGAAGTTTTAACAAGCTTCCGTCCGGCTTATGATCATTATTTTTGCAGGTACCTGTTATTGGTGTTTCAGTGAACGATCAATTATTTATGTGATAGAGTTTTTGCAGATAGAATTTAGTTCCTTTCGTGCTCAAGAGACTGTTGATGTAAGCAGATTGGTCCCAATTTAGACGATTAGCCGGAGCTGTCGAAGTATAGAATTTATGACTAGGTACGTGCTATTTACGGTGAGAGGAGGTTGGACTTGGAATTATTTACGTGAAAGATTTTTGGCAGAATGGCTTTCGTACTTCTCGTGCTCAAAGGACTATTGATACAAGCTGATTAGCTAGATACGAAGTCGAAGTACAGAATTAATTATACCACAGCACAACGTGCCATCCACAGTGATAATCTTCATTATCTCGTGAAAGACAAAAGCTCTAAGCTTTTATGTCTTGTCGCATGGCTCGTCACAGCTGACAAAGCCATTAAAGTCAATTTTTATTACTTTTGGGTTCCGTAGATTCGATAAAAATAGTAGATGATATGAAACATCCCTAGCCTAGTTTACATTTTACTAGGCAGGCATTTGACTGCCAGCCATTTCGCCTCGTGAAAAGTGCGATGCCTCTGAAGATGGAGCATGCCTGATCAGAAACAGCCTTCACTCTGGCCTTGAGGAAGTCCAGGATCATCATCACAGCCCGTAACAGTCCACTGCAGGACTTAGGGCCTCTCCCACGAAAGGGAAGGTTATTGCCATAATCTCCACGCTTGGCAGGTGGGTTGTAGATCGCAGTGTTTAAATGTAACAATGGAAAATGCTGCTGCCCATTTTCCAGACTACGGAGACTCTTAATCTTTTGCCTCGAAAACATTAGTCGCCTTGTACGACACCCATGAGTGTAAGGGGTTGGTGCTATTGTACTCTGCCGGACACCACACGGCCAGGATATTTGTTTAAAATGAATTTCAGGAATCCATTGTGGCCCATAGGCTACACACCTACCTACTTAAAAAACTAAAATATACCTGAAACTTTGGTGGATAACAATTTTAAGGTAAAAAGGTTTTAAATATCATACATTATTACATTCTTTGCTAGTACGATTATTTTTATACAAAACTCTCATCACACGATTTTCATTCGCACTTGACTAAGTACTTTTTGACGATGAATGGAATTGCTTTTGACCTCTATTAAGTCCGCCATATTATTTAAGGAGAGCCTCTAGGCTCTCTAGGCCTCTGGGTCTGCCCAGAGGTATTTTACAAAATTATAAAGTAAATAGGTATTGACATTAATTTATGTCTGTTTAGAGTTATTTAACTCCGTATATGGTGAATGGTGGACTATATATTTATGTTTTCCAATGAATCACTTTGAAAGTTCCTGAATAAAATAAAATAAAATAGAGTTGAGGCTCTATTTTCTATGTAATTTTTTTATTATGTATTTCTATCTTGTAAGAATATATTTATTTTTTATGGATGATAATATCGACCACTACATAGTTTCGATATATTTATCTAGAGAAAATTTTAACTACCTATTTATTATAAAAATGGTAAATACAAATGCGTTACGAATAATTCTCCCGAAAAAGTATCTACGCATCCATTGTCGCCCGATATTTAGGTTTACGACCGAATAAGTGTATATGCGTTATATTAGGGATATATCATAACATATTTCGAGGCGGGTCGTGCCCTCGGCTCGTAAAATACGAGTTCATAGTCCATCTTCTGAGATGAGAGAAAAAAAAACTGCAAAACCAGCTTGTAATTCCGAGAGACGTAGCTATTTTATTTTTCAGAGACCTCTCTCGGTTTAATGCTTTCTGTAAATAACAAAGGACTGCGAATTGCGTTTGCCTTTGAATCTTTGAATACGTAACGTAGGTATAATTGACTATTAGGTATTATAGTATCCAGTCTGATATCCTTTCGTCGCTGAATATTACTTATAGACACTAATTGATTCGCAACACTCGAACTGAACTTCGATTCGATTTTTGTTTGTTTTTTGTCGTGTCGTGGTGTCTTGTGGCAATAAATGTCCTTATTCTTATTCTTTTTCTAAACATAATGTTTAATATAATACCATACCCTAGCATATAGTAACATACCTTTATAGAAGCGTTTTCGGCTTGCGATTTAATAAGATTTCCAATTAAATTCGGCGGTTAGCCACGCACTATGCAACATCTTATTTAAAACCATCCCCTCACGTGGTTAAACGTTAAGATTAAACCGGTGGGGCTTTCGAGCAATTTAGTCCCCCTTGCCGTTACGATGCAAGGCTTCATTAAAAACGCCGGTGAGCACAAGCCTCTAATAGGATATAACAACACACTCCCTCTTGGTTAGTACTTTAAATTAGAATACACTGACTCGGAAAATGGCAACATAATGAAATCAACAAGCTAGCGTCAAAGTTGTTGTTGTGAGCATATACGCTTTTGGGACCAGTTTAACGCCCTGTGGTATTCGTTCACAGCGTGATTTAGCAAAGCCTTTCCTATCGCCAAATACAGCAATGTTCGATCAAAACTACGTAATTTGTGACGGGCTCGATTAGAATCGCGCGGCACGCGACCCGAGTCGCGCAACCTATATATAAGTCGCGCATAATGCTAATCCCTAAATGAAAACCGAAAATTTACGCATCGTAAATTCCACTTCTGCTCCTCGATTGAAAAGGGCGCCGTGAGACTGCGAACCGTCACACAAAAGCCCTTTTAACACCTCCACGTAACAGTAAAACTTTGTTCGGAGAATTTCTCCGTCGCCCGTAAAAAGGACATCCGTGGGCACCTCTGTTATCATAAACGTCCCCGCTGGCCCTCAAGAGATGCATGAACGTGGAAAAACGTGATAAATTCGGGAATTTGTAACGTGACGTCAGAATCCGCGAAACACGTCATACGTCCCATTCGTCTGTCGGAAACGTGACATGATGCGATGTGAATATTTTATTATTTTCCCATTTTCCTCGTTTCATTTAATTTTCTTTTCATGGCCGTCGTAGTAATTTGAGAGAATAAAATGCTGCGTGATAAACTGTTGAGACGTGAATTGTGAAAGCGACCCCAGCTACCCACTCGAACTCCGAAATTACGGAGAAAGAATGTTACGTACAAGCAAAACGGACGAGTTACTTATTATATTATTTTGACAATTGAAACAGGAATATTATTTCCTTTTTATTGACGATCCCTCGCCTGCCTGAATTTAATTAAAGCGTCGTATATTGGCCCAAACGTATTATTAAATCCGTTTTTACGAATAACAATAAACGGAAGCTCATTCAGGTATTCCACATAAATAATTATTAATTTACTTATCACTTCCGCGCACTTATTAAATTATTGTGCGACACCGAGTATGGAAGCAACAAAGAATGATTTGCTGCCTTTGTGTTGACAAATTGTGACGCAGTTTCAGAACTAAAAGCCTTTGTGGTTGGGAATAATTAATGGCTTTGGTGTCGCGATAAACTTTAAAAGTCAAGTTTTTGTGGCACATTTTCCGAGATTTTATGTTACAATTTTATAACCATTACTTTAATATAGTTGAGTTATTGTTAATCACAGTCAGAAGCTAATATCTAATAAATATAATCCGTTATGGACCTTCGGCCGTTTATAGAACCGGAGTTTCGGAGCTCGTTCCGTACGACGCATGTACCTATGTTTAAATTTCAAGACTATTGTCGTTAAAGTATAAATAGCATACACTTATTATTCAATATTAATTTTGTTTAATTAAAGTTCGGTAACCCGGTTTTACGGCGCCGACGGAAACTCTCCTACACTTTGACTGTACTTATCTGGCCCAAGTTTTAATTACTGTCAGCCAATAAATTCACCGCCCGCGGACGGACCAGAGAAGAGACAGAACAAATTGGTACTTAAGTACCTGCAAGATATAATAAAATGTACAGTAAGATTTAACAAATTAATATTAGAAGAAATTTAAATTACTAACCGTTTCCCGTATAATGACGGTGGCCACTTACTTTCCATCAGGCGGTCCGCCTGTCTGTCTGCCTCCTTAGACATCTCGAATTTGACATTAACCTGTTACGACGAGCAGGATTAGAATAAACGTCTGTCCACAGAGAACCGAAGAGAAGTGCCCATATTTATAATTACTCTTGAACCGCAATTAAGACGGGTTGGTTAACAAACTTCAATTTGGCATATTCACGCACGATTTATTTAAACAAAAGAAAGATATTAGACCGTCCACGTTATTGTCGCCCCATAGATACTATAAAACATTACTTACATATACGTGTACCTACTCGTGTGTAGATTATTCCACCACCAACGTTGCGCCTCTCGAAGCAGTAATAACGTGCTAAGTACAGTGTTTCCCCGCCGGCAAGTTCAAAACGCTTCGAGCTGTGTCAGTACTGCAAACACTCCATCTTCCATTCAGCAGTCGGCAGGGGAGGAGGTCGCCGATATAAATTGCCGTGGAGTTGCCACATGGGCGTAGTTTCCCCTTTCGCGGGCAAAGTGACGTTTACCACGTTATTTAGGAGCGGCGCGTCAATATTTATACGGTCAGAAATATATCCGAAGGTCGCTAGGAAGATGTATGGCGTCTTAATGCGGTTCACGAGCTTCCGGATTGAATTATACTGTTTAAATTAAATGTCATTTATTTCAGGTACATAGGTCCCATAAATACATAATTAATAATGTTACATTTAACATAATAATAATAATAATGTCATACACGCAAGAATAGCATATGTTACAAAGAGCAATTTTAATTAAATGTAATTATAATTAAATATGTCAAGATATAAAATTTACAATGTCAACCAATAAAAATTACAATTAAATTACAAATAAATTAAATGACTATAATATTAGAATTGCTGGTTCGGAATCTAAACGTAAACCATAGTTTGCGTACGTTAGTCCGGGGCTAAATGTTCACTACAATGTTGGTAAGATTAAGGTGTTTTCTAGTTTTGGGAACATTTTTACGAATTCAAAGAATTAACTGCAAAATATATTACATTCTGAATAATAAAATTATTTAATAATAAATAATGTTATCTCTGGATGAATCATAGCCATCCCAATCGAATAGTATTTAACGTCATTGGCGAAAACGTTTAAAGAATGGTATCAACAAGCACAGCAACAAGCGCCGACAAATCTAGATTAGATTATAAGTATCGATATGGCATAACCTCGACACAATTTCCCCTTCCGCGTATATTTATGAAACTATATTGAATGTTGAGACACCTAAGTGAAATAAAGCGCTTCTTACATAGCCCTCCTGAAGTAAACAAAACTTAGAGCATATGCCGTTTATCTGAATAAACAAAATAATTCGCGTCTATATCACTGACGTAAAACAAGATGTATGCTAGATGTGATCTTATTATCATGCATAGGCATATTACCAAAATAACGTAATCCTTCAAATCAGAACACAATACCAGAATTATTGTTCATTGACAAGGCGGTGCCCCTCTCCTCAGACTTAACATATTACCCGCAAACTGGGAAAACAATTTTGCTAAACGATTGACGACATATTATTCCATCTACTGCAGTACAGCATAGATTGAGGAGTATTGTCTCGTGTAGCCTAACAATCTACCGTCGTAATTGGGAAACCTGACTCCGGGTCTCAGATAGACTAGATAGCTTTTCAATCGATGCCATTATTCATGCTAATCCTTGTTCTCATCTTGTCGTCTATTTTAGATAAGTAATCGTCGCCCTGACTGTATATAAACCCTTTCTGCTGTCTAGCATTTGTGACCTTGTGGATCGCGATAATTATAATAAATTCAGTATGGAGTCGTGCGTACTCGATACAGGTTAAGTCTATGGGTAAACTGATTTTTATGTATTGAAAATCTTACTTCATCTATACATAGTATGAAACAAAGTCGCTTCCCTTTCCTTCGAAAATATATGTAGGTATTCCCGTAAAAACCGGGAGAATCTTCGCCGTGCAAAAGGTGATGTGGGTCATTACTATTCAGACCGAGACATCAGCTGTCGACATCTTAATGGCGATATTAAAATTTCATCACGAAAAATGGAGAATGGAGATACTTGGGCAAGTATCGGGCTCGCCTGCCATCTGGCGGCGATTGGGAGCGTTGCCAACACCAACTAGCTAGAGAACTAGCTAGGGAACTTGGTGAAAATAGGATATCGACTCCGGGTCTCGCCAGCTCGCATTTCCTATTTAACTTTAGAAGAGATTTACAGGAAAACAACACGTTAGTTGGTCTAAGTTTTTAAGCCTGGGGTTTCCAGCTTGATATTATCTCAGGGCTTGTTTTTGATCTGGAGTTGTTTTTAACTTTGGAAGTGTGTCTGGCAGTGTAGAATGTTACACCAACCTCATCCAGTAAAGGGTGTCGGAAAAGGCGACTAATGTTATAGAGCCGGACTCCGTACACCAGAAATAGGGCATCAGCATTTTATTTTTAGTATTAGGTACCTATAAAATTGGCGTTTTGTTTGGCGAAAATGACGAAAACTACAATTATTATACAAGCAAATTTTTCAATTTCTTGGAAATGGCCCATCCCATTACAATGAAGCTTCATAGGTATCATCAGACAACATTAAGCTAGTGCTACAATTTTATTTTCAAAACTACGTAATTTTATGAAAAAGGTTTCATAAAATTACATCTACGTAAAGAGGCAAAACTTAAGACTTATTATTAAAATGGGGGTTGAAACCCTTATAAAATCTTTGAAAATATTTTATTTAAAGTTTAGGGGCTTACTGGCATCTAAACATACTCTACTTTCGACATAAAGTATTATTTTTGACATTTTATGTACAATTAAAAATATTACTGTTTATAATATTAGTAAGGACCCAATACACTTACAATATACTCAACACTTGGAGCTTCAACTCGCCTTCCAAACGTGGATATTATGGCAATACCTCAAGCTCAAGTCCAGCAGTGGACTATTATCTACTATTGATGTGTGACTCTTGTTTAAATTATCTACAACATAAGTACAACACTTCCAAACAACTCAATCAGAAAGGAATCCGCATTTACGTCAGCAACAGTGAAGTACGGTCCAATCTATTTCAATTAGAAACTTTCCCAACAACACTTTTGGTTGATCAGAGCAGGAATCCCCAGCCGAAATAGAGAAAACTAGCTTTTGTCTGACGTGGGGAAAATAGGCGACGATACACAACTTTCGCAATGGAATCGGCTCCGCAATTCGGATCCCAAAAGTTATATTCTACCTCCATCAAGTCGACGAACAATGAGGATGCTGGTGAACTCCTGTCACTCAAGGAAGGGACACGTAAATGGTTTACCAAAATAACACTATTATGCGGTTTTCAATGGCACGCTTTTGACCCTTTTTCTCGAGACCCTAGCAGTCAAACGGTAAATGTTGCGAGGTGTAGTGCTGCAATAATCGTAAAAATAGTGACTTTTCACGGGTTGAAATAATTATTTATTCGGTATATGTAGACTTGATTTTTTTTATTTTTCGCATTATCACAAAATGCTATGGCCTTATGGGGGATGATTTAGGTGTATTTTACAATAAGCGCATTCATCATAGCCCGTAACAGTCCACTGCAGGACTTAGGGCCTCTCCTACGAAAGGGTAGGTTATTGCCATAATCTCCACGTTTGGCAGGCGGATTGCAGTGTTTAAATATAACAATGGAAAATGCTGCTGCCCATTTTTAGACTACAGAGACTCTTGATCTTTTGCCTCGAAAACATTAGTCGCCTTGTACGACACCCATGAATGTAAGGGGTTGGTGCTATTCTACTCTGCCGGACAGCACACGGCCTATAAAGCAATCAAATACCTTAGGTATTGTAATAGTACAATAATTTAGCTTTTAGGAAGAAATGAATAAGTGCATTAAATATGAGTTTCTTAAAAAAATATTAGACTGTTTCAGCTTCTATCTTCGGTCGCATCGTCGCTCATCAGGGGATGGCGGTTAAAGGTCTTCCCAGTAAGTTGTAATAAAGTTGAATTTAAACAAAACGTTACTGGTTATTTTAAGTATCCATTGTATTATTTTTCTAGTGCAATAAAGCGTTTTTCATTCATTCATTCATACTGTCATTTATTTATTTTATGCTACTCAGTGGCAAAAGAGTAAAATATGCAAAACTGAAACGTCTCCCTTTTCCCGCTAAGCCTTTGAACCAATTGTAATGAACATTAGCGACCGCATAATATTTTGGAAAGAAATAGGCTGCTTTTTAAGATTTACGCATTTTCTATACAAGAGTCTTTGGACTAGCTTTGTATTATACCTATTTCGTGTGGAGGGTTGATTGGGACTCAATGAGTACGATTGAAATTTGATTCTTAAAATATATACATTTATTTCCCCGCGCAACACCATTAAAGCCCTGCTCAATACTCAGACAATTATTTTGACCTAATTGTTGAATGCCTACTTACTGAGTTCATTGTCTTTACAAATTACATTAATGTCTAAACTCCTAACTAAAAGACAAAGTTGAATTAGCAAACAAAGATTGGCATCGCAATAATAAAGTAATCATTTTATAAAATATTTAAATCAAGATTTGATATTAGTTTATGTTATGGTTTACAGAGCGCTGTCAATTTGTGTTAAAAGGGGAACAGTCTTTGGGGAAAATGAAAAGCTTTGAAGCAATAACCTTTGAGTGGCTTAAAGGGAGTATTTTCCTAATGTATAATTTATTGCTATTTTCTATTGAAATGGATGCCGTATTATGTACTACCGTGTATGTGGTTGCGAAGTCTTTTCATAGATTTCTTTGTACCTGCACATACAGGCACTTTAATACGTATGTGATCTTCCAAATCCTTGGTCATAGTCACGGCTGATCCCGGGCCCTCATGTACGAGAGCACAACCGGGACATTAACGTCAAGATGATTTACGTATCTGTATGTCCATCGTCGCTACACGCTACTTAATACATATTGGAATTTGTTTTAATAAGACGAGTTACAATTTAGCAGTTCGCATGAAGCTATCGTCAACTAGTGTTTCTTGTTGACGAAACTGCTATTACTCGGAACCGTATAGTGTCTCCGTTAATCACCAATATGTGCATAGAGACGCGAGCGTAGACAGACCTTCCCCATCCTTCCCTAAATAATGGCAGACGCTCCGTTGTGATTAAACCGGAATTAAATGGAGCCTGCGCCTTGCACTCGGCGCCGGCGCCCCGCCTTGCGACTTCAATAAGCCTGCCACAATAACACTCAGCGAACCTAGCTAAGCCATGCCGTTAACATTTAATGAGCAAAACGTTATTTTATTTAAGTAGGTAGTCGTATAATTACAGTAAATAATAAAGTGCTTTTATTTAATTCAGAGGTCCTCCGGAATTTTCAGTGCAACAGCTTCAAACTCTGGGCGTCCTTCTTCTTGTTGATCGTTAATTAATGGCTGTCCATCGCATTTGAGGTGAGCAATTTCATTATTTCTAGTACAATTAACCAACAAATTCAGACAACATATTACGGTTTCCACAGTATCACGATACCAATGACAGTGCAGGTTTAGTCGAAACTTTTAGAGCCGCTCGGAAGCCCAGTTGGCTCCTATTCCTCAAATGTACACTTTATCAGAATATTGTGAATCAAACCCCAAAATATACAATGAATGAACAACTCAACAAAGACGTTTTCACCTACCGGCCCACTCCGATTTGTGAACTTTCAAACAAAAGCGTCCTAGAGCGTAGCCTCTATCGCACGCATGTGAGTACCTAAATATAAAAATCTTAAATTTGCCGATGTGCATTGTTTGTCGCCGATTAATGTACTGAGTTTTTGTGGAAAGTTTCAAACGTCATCCACAAACATCCACGACCACATACATCCATCCTCGCGTTTATAATATTAGCAATAACTCCAAATAACAAAACTCGTAATTTATTTTCTGCGGGTTTTTATTTAAATGGTTGGAAATAGGAATCAACGGATCGACGTGGGTTTGTTAGAAACACAATATTAATGCGAAAAAGTCCTTGTTTGATGTTTCACTTAAAATTGTAAAAATGATATAGGAACAAAGAAGTCAAAAGTCATTTTACATACACACACATACTATGTATAAAAAGCTGGAATCGAAACAAGTAAGGCACATGGTAGAAAAAATAATTAGGTCACGTCATCAATCTTGAGAACTAACCCTATAATCTCTGTCTAACATGTGAATTTTAATCAAAGCATACGATCAAATTAAGGGTATTTCAAAGAAAGGACAGAACAAGGCTTAGACTGACGAGCATGTACCTTTGAATATGTTGATGAATATGGAAGAGAAAGAGCTTTGTCTGCCTACATACTTATGAGTTATGTATTTTAATTCAGTTTAAGTGCTATACCAAACGCAGAGCTCTCTTGATCATGAATTTGCTGGTATAGAAATCGATTCACCCATCTCCTGAGTTAACAGAAACTTTAAGCATCTCACATAAATTTTAAATTGGCAAACGTTATCGCACAGAGACAAAACTTTAAACCGATACCGACGCTTCCAGTGACACATTCGCAAAAATAATATGCCAATCACAAAATTTATAGTTAACATGGTAATGCGAGACAGTATAACTTTGCCAATTTAACCGTTTTAGCGGCATATTAAAACATTAATTTCACGATACGAGTACGCTTCGGAGTTACGACGTAAATAATTCCCCTGGCACTGTGTGCTGAAGGAATTACTCAAATCAGTTAAACTTTATAAAATCATTCAGGCGCCGTAGGTACTTTTGAACTTTAGCTAATTTTCATACCATAAGAATTGTGTAGGTTCAAAAATATGAATCCTGTCGTTTTAACGTAGGTACCTCATCATCATCATCCGAGCGATAAATCCCGGCTTCTGCCAGGGTCCGATTTCCAACTCATTTTCTTCCATTTCGCCCGATCTTGGGCATCCTCTCATCGTAAGCCGTTTTCACGTAAGTACCTACATTGCATCTATTACGAAACCTTACCTAAGCCAAATAACATTATAAAGGGCGCCCGAGATAAAAAATCTGGGAGTTATTCTAAAACAAACTGTTGCGATGTTAACACAGCTCAAGATAATGCGGCTTACTCGCGGGGGATGTATAATTCAAAAAACTTCCAGCGCAGACCCTTTCACAGCGTCTATTCCCGACAAACAAATATGAACTTGACTGTTTAGCTGTCTTCTTTAATCAAAAGAGCTTTATCGAACTCCCTGTTTTGTTGTTTGTTTTCGCTTTGATAGGAAACTTTTTTAATTGCTACTTCTTGCGGAGTTAAGGCTCAATCGATAGGTTACCTGGTTGCTTCGGAACGGAAGTGAAGATTAATTTGGTTAATTTGTTTAGTGGAGCTGGTCCCGGGCGGGTTGCCCCCGGGAGCACTGCGGGGCGTCGGAGAGTCCGTCGTTAATCTTGTTGCCATGGAGACATCTCCTGTGCTCTAGGGAATGACAGGGATACCTAGTAATCGTGTGAGTACATGCTCGGTTACAAGTGGCAGAACTAATTCTGAACGTGTAATGGTACCGCATTTCGTTTCAGTAACATATTTGTCTTGTCAGTGTTTCGTTTGGACTGTGACATGGGATCGTTCAAGAGGTATATTAGAGGGCCCCTTGGAGGCGGACAACGCATTGATAGTGCTTCTGATGTTGTTAATGTCCATAGGTGGCGGTGACGACTTGCCATCAGGTGGCCACTTGCCTGTTTGTCTGCCGTATTACATAAAAACAAGTTTTAATACTTGGATCTCTGGTAGAGATTGCTTTCAGCGATGAGATTGCCGTTTGCTTATACTTAGAATTAGTATAATCAAAGTGATATTTTGTGTTACTATGGTGTGAATGCCCGCCATGAGGACCCGAAGACCGCCTTGACCATGATCCAGGAGTTCGCAGATCAGATAATTACAGTGGACCGACTGCCATCTGACTTCCGTGACCAAGCTACCAGAGGAACCTGAACAGATTGGATCATGGTTACTACACATTCAGTCACCTGAATGTGCAGGTTTCATCACGATGTTTTCCCTCACCGTAAGAGCATTGGTTAGACTCACCTCAGAAAAGAGTCATTTTTACATGGCCTCTCGCTTACGTGTTGGATACCGTAACCACTTCACCACCGAGGGTCGTATAACCATATAAAAAAAAATTAACTTCTTATTCAGGTATACCTTCAACGCCTCCTAAAGCAATTTTCTAAGCCAAATCAATCTTACTAGCTCAGATAACAGAGACGGATTAGCTGGCACAATTTATATTAGAGAGTAGCATTTATTGCGTATCGTATAGCTTCTCAGTCGCCAGAACGCTCCATCTTAGACTTTCCCTTTGTTTTCCGTTACATATTTGACTTTTGAAAAGAGAAAAGAGATTCATGAACGTAATCCTAATTCAATAAATACTTTTTCATTTTCATTTTTCAGTCTATCGTTACCACATCTTTTGTAGCGGCGTGAAGTGAAATAAGAGCTACGTAATGAAACATGTTGTTACAGCAGAAAGTAACCTATTTCACGCAAATATACTGTCAGGTTTATTAACGGCTTCTCTTATATGCGTCATTGATGTTTTGGTACTGGTAAATTATAATGTGTAGGCACCTATACGTACTTAGATATCTATATCTGTAGGTATCTATATTATATGTTCGGGATTTTCGAATCAGTTTTTTAGCGCCAAATTTTAAGAAAAAGA
Organism: Blastobasis lacticolella; assembly: GCA_905147135.1. Lineage (NCBI taxonomy): Eukaryota > Metazoa > Arthropoda > Insecta > Lepidoptera > Blastobasidae > Blastobasis > Blastobasis lacticolella. The sequence continues at coordinate 8,623,021 of LR990045.1, read as the reverse complement.
AAACTAAAAATAAGAAATGTAAATTGCTCATCCTCCAGGAGACGAAGTCTATTGGTTTATCGATCTCTATTATCTCTTTAATTTATAATGGCGAGTTGGCGAATTAGGAAACTGACCTATACTAACAAGAACTAACGTCTTGGTGGAACTTGCATGTAAGATACAGTCGCCCGTAAACGTCGTCGTAAACATCGTACCTATATAGTTACTTGACCCATATTATTCTTGTTGGCTCTCGGTGGTCCACGAGAGTCACGAGCTCATCCCCAATAACGCCATGTACCAATGACTTTTTCTGAGTGCACTCGGCGATGTAGGTCATATTCTTAGGACGACAGATTCTAGGAGGTTGTTAGTTTCTTACTTAGTCAGAAGTCAGTTTTTAACTTAGTCTTATTCGGACTACGTCAGATTCTGGTTAGGTCAGACTTATGTACAGTCAAAGACATGAGCCCGAGAAAAATATATTGAACACTAACCGATGCTCATATGGTGAAAGAAAACATCCTGATGAAACCTGCACCGTGATCTGATCAGATTTTCCTGTTTACAGGGTCACGAAAGTCAGACGGCAGTTGCTCCAATGTCTGCCAAATCCTGAATCATGGCGGAGCCCAGGCCCTCGCGAACAACCAAGATATTGGCACTGAGATGGTTATTTTTACTCATCATCACAGGCCATAACAGTCCACTGCAGGACTTAAAGCCTCTTACACGAAAGGGAAGGTTATTGCTATAATCTCCACGCTGGACAGGCAGGCCGGTTAGATAGCGCACTATTATAAATATAACAATGGAAAACGCTGCTGGCCATTTTCCAGTCTACGGAGACTCTTAGATATTTTGCCTCGAATACGTTATTCGCTTTATACGACACCCAAGAGCGTAAGGGCTTGGAGTTATTCTACTCCGCCGGACACCACACGACAAGTTATAGGCCATTTTTATTATTCTTGTTTAAATATGTACCTATACCTATGTATATTTCTCGGCTAGATGTAGGTATTATTAAATTATGCAAGTCTATTTGATAGTAAGCAAACAACCTGTAGCGTCTGCATGCAAGTGTGGCATAAATTCTCACGTAGCACATAACTTTATGTTTCATGAAGAAACTTCCACCTACGTGCACTTCGGAGATATTCGGAGAGCTTATAGCAATATATTATGACAGTGTGCACGTTGCCTATCTTGCAAATTAAACCTTAGGTACAGTAATTATCAAAAGTAGCTGAGCGAATTATTTAAACAACTATAATCTTGTTTTCGTGACATAAAGTCCTTTTCGATATGAAGACTGTTCAAGTTTAGATAAAGCTTCATTATCTCCATGTGGTTAGATAATTCCTCTGACCTAACTATTACTGCTGTATTAGTACTATGTAGGTACTATTGTGTACACATTTGAAAAACATTTGTACTGCCTAATGAGAATAAACAAAGCAAATATCTGCCAACAGAAATTCTTGAAGTTGCCAGTTTTTTTCCAGTGAAGATAGCACTGCTGACAACAGATCAGGGCTTCAAGTCCGCTAATTTACTAAATCTCGACTGAATTCTAATTAAAAGCCCTTATAGTCCACCTGCTGAAGAGCGGTAACGGAATGTAACCCATTACATCTGCGATTCACAGATGCATAGGTAGCATTGGTAACTCCCCTGGTGTTTGTAATGTCCATAGGCGATGGTGACCACTTTCCATTAGCAGCCACTTTAACGAAAATTGCGTTTGTGATTAAATGTGACTTAGAATGTGCGTATTCTTGGACAAATACATGAAAAAAAATTATGCGCTTACAAAATACGATTATGGGTAAATAAAAACTTAATAATTATTCGGTTCGAGCACCAAAATAATTACAATAGGAAAAAATGTTAGACCTTCCTAAACTTCCGAACTTCTGCGTTTCAGTTCCGCGCAGTCATGAGTGTAATAAATAACCTACACTAAAAACATAATACCAAAAATAACATTTGAAATGATCATCGGTATCTTCGAAGTCTTTGAAAATGATAGGTATATTCTACATGTAGCTACCCCCGAAACTCCATTCGAGTTTGGGCCTTACTAAATGAGGGTAGACGACGAACAATGTTGTTTGCCGAAGTAGGTATGCGAGTGTCGTGTTTAGACTCATAGCGATTGACGTAGAGTCAATGTTGGTATCGCCCGGCCGCTTCGTTAGCGCTTTACTGTGTTTGGGCTTGTGTATTTGGGTTATGTATCGTGATCGTGGGTTGTATGGTAAACGGGTAATGGGCGCTTTAGATTTGCTTTGTCTATCGAACGGAGTTGATATACTGCAATATCTACAGTAGCTACTACATGTGGCCCCTAATAATCTGAAAAAATAAATAGGTGCGTAATGGAATAATAATGATAAATCGATTGGTACAAAAATCTTCGGAACTGTAAAACCTATCCCATCAAACACATCTTCATGTAAAGTAACGTCAAGACGAGTTCATATTGCTTGCACTGTAAAAAGTTATCAGATCTTATGGACATGCAAGCTCTACACACTATAACTTAATACTTTCTTACTCGCATAGCGTTCTGCGTGAATCCTAGTTTTAAGCTCTCTACAAACCTTACAAAAATACGACGAAATGTTTCGAGAAAAGGTTGGTGGTGCCCTGCTCTTCCGTTGTATCGTATTGGCAGAGGCACTACCGTACCTCCAGTTTCATTGAACTCATTTTCGAAAACTTAAAATACCAACTTAAGTCATCCTATATTCAGAAGCGTACACCAATACTTCGGAAAAGAGCACAAGGAAACGCTTCGTGAAAATTCAAACGCGAAGGAGATGAAACTGGCATATGTTAAGGAAAACGAACTGGAAACTAGAACGAACGAAACTTTTTCTCGCGGGTAAAAAAGACACATAATAATACCTACTTACATCATAATAATAATGGTAAGCGAAATCCTACGCTAACATATCTATGTTTATTGACACGCAATGTCAAACCTGTACCATAGAAACAATATCAAAGTAAACAGCAATTTAACTATATTTCTGAATTTAGGCACTTATTTTCTGTAAAGGATGCCGATACATACGCGGATCGAAGGTTGCTGTTTTGTAACATTGCATACAGGATGTTACATAATATATGTACGAAGCCGAAAACGATAGTTACAATTATTTCTGTCGTACTTGAAATAGTTGTACCTACCGTTTTAGTACGTTTAGCACTCCATTCTGTTCACGGCCTCATACATATATTATGTAACACCCTGTATACTGTACTGTATGGTACTGTAGTATACGCCTGTCGAGGTATAGTCCCAGTATAAATCTGCGGTGTAGGCGTTACCGCGGACTGTGTAGTTCCGAACCGTAACGTATTTACATCTACTGCCTGAACACACAGGTCAATACCAATGAGTATATACTCCCGCCCTAACCTACATACGTACTACCCCCACTCGTACCCTACGAAGGGGTGAAACATGTGCAAATATACAACATTCCGACGTAATAACGTACGAAGTTCTTCAGTCCAAGTGTTTGGTAATTGCTATTGGGGATAGGAGGAATTTAATTAGGATTATCTTAGTCTTCATTTGAGAAGTTTTAAGGTCTTTTGCCAAGGAACTGGGCAGGATTTTTGTATCTATATGTACCGTACATAGTACACTGTCTGAGCGTCGGTAGCCGGGCGGTTAAGTATCAAACTCGTTAGCGAGATCGAATCTCGCTGCGGCCATGTACCAATGACTCTTTTCTGAGTTTTGTACATTAGTTGAATTCTAACCGACGCTCTTACGGTGAGGGAAAACATCGTGATGAAACCTGCAAATTCAGGCAACTGAATTTGTAACCATAAACCAATCTGGTCAGGTTCCCCTGGTAGCAGGGTCACGGAGGTCGATGGTAGTCGCTCCACTGTAATTATCTGATCGCTATATCCTGGATCATGGTCAAGGCGGACCCGGGCTCTCGTTCTGGAGAGCACAACCGGGACATTAACGCCAAGGTTATGATGGTAGTACACTGTGCCACAGCACGAAATTGTCAACCTTATAATTAAATTAAAAGACAACGACAAACATGGTCCACTGTATAAAATTTTATAGAACAAACTAATGTTGGCTCGATGATAATTTAAATAAAACACAACAAGGTTCTTCATATGCCTATCGAAACAACCGTATACATAAAAGTCTCCTTCCATGACGCTATCGGACCAAATAACTAAATTATAATATTCGCAAAAAAATTGTTACATGTTAAACTGTTTAACTTTGTTACAATATCTTTTGCATCAGGTACAATTCAATTCAAATCAAAGATATTTTAGGGAGGAATGCTCCATCTTCGGCCGCATCGCAGCTTATATTCAGGTGAGATGACGGTCAAAACAATATAAGAAAACTATAGACACATAAGTTCAAATGTAAAATATTTTTTTTCATAGCAAACTAAATATCCTATGCATACGGTAACTCGTTCGTTCTCTATGATCAGTCAGAGTATTTGTCAAGACTAATCAAACGAGCCCATACTCGATGGGTATACCATGCATAGTTTAGGAGTAGCAACTCCCATAGGAATGGCCACCTTCCGTCTCGATGTTATCATAACATTGCATTGTCGAACCTACATGAGTGTGCAAAATTTCAGTTCAATCGGAAACTGGGTAATGGGTCAAATTTAATTTGCAAAATTTTATTACACAAAGACACGGGGACATGTGAAACTAAATAAAAGCTTGTCAAAAGTGTGCGGTTCAGATCGTCAACCGTAACAAGTTGAAAAAGGCGTGTCGATTAGTATGAATGTATGTAAAAAGTATACTATATATACAAGACTACTAAGTTCAGCAATGTAATCGGAACATGTTCGTAACTACAGTTGGTTAGTGTGTCTATTATATTAGCCTAATGTCAGAGGGCCTGATGATGATGTATCTCTAAGCGAGTGAGACGTGACCTGGTTTTTAATGTGTAGTCGCCGTAAGGCACAGCCGCCACTCAGCCGATTGGCTCTGAAATTCTGGGCATGAACATTGATGTTTTAACATTGCCATTAGCCAATAAAGTCTACACGGAGGTAGAGATATTGTGGGTACGTTTTATTTCATCGGAATTATGTAAAGTATTTTATTTCTAAATAATTACTAAAGCCATGTCTGATTATTATAAGATCTAATGGTGGCTGGAGGGCTAAGAGATCCAAAAGTCAAGGTGATAACGTTTTTAATACTTGACGTCAAATTATATACTTGTAAGTTGTGCTCGCGACTTCGTCCATGTGGACCTCTATTTAAGTTTTCCCGTTCGTTTCAAATGTAAGATGCGTTCCCGTTCATTGGTAGTAACATTTATTGTACATACAAACTTTCACCTCCTATTCCGCCCACTTAGAGAGTTTATTTCCGAAATCTCTTCTAAGTGCTCATTTCGGTCACATTAGAAAGATCCATGCAAAATTTTAAGCTCCTATATTTGGTAGTTTCGCCTGTACGTTGTTAGAAGTTAGTCAATATTACAATATTTCAACCCCTGTTACACCTCTTAAGAGATGAACTTAAAAAATCAAATATTTAATAAAATAGAATATTTGTACAAAGTTTCAAGTCAATCCGCTGGAGGAATAAGAAGTTGCATATAAACTTATTTCACCCCTTAGGGGATTAATATCTATAAAATGAACATCTATAACAAAGTTAAAGGCCAGACCCAGCGGTATTTAATCAGTCAGCATTGCAAGCTTTCGCCCATTATTTCACACCCTTAGGGGATGAATTTCTAAAAATACCTTCTTCATTACACTGTATACCTTAATAAAAAATTGAACCTCCTAGATTCGGCGGTTTCGGCTGAACGCTGTCAGTTAGCAGCAATGCAAACTTTCACCTTATATTTAATCCCTTTAGTGTGCACCTACGTCATACAGTTAATTTCCATGCAAAATTTCAACCTTCTAGACCCAGTGGATTTGACTGGTAGCCAGAAAAGTCAGAATTCCAAACTTCCATCTCCAGTTTCTCCCCTGGCGAAAATCCCTTCTTAGTGCGCATTTACGTCATATAATAAACTTTGGTGCAAAATTTCAAGCTTCTGGATCCAGACGTTTCGGATCTGCTTTGTCGCACAGATTCGGCCTACAGTTCATAGGTATAAAGGTACATATATAGATTATTCCCGTTACAGCTTGTAGCAAGTAATAACATTTGTAGTTACTGAAGTAACATTAACATTAATTTATTAGGAAATATATCCTTTCTACAATTCCCAAAATTTGCGACAAGGTCTGTACCTCGACAGTAATGGGGCAATTACAGGCTGATGGTGATTAAGATGAATGTGAAACATGGACTAATAAGGCTACACAGGGTATTTACGCAAAAAGGTGGGCTTTGTTATTACAGCCTCTCTTTAGCTACCTTTGTTCGATTGTGCCTATACATACACATTTGTTTTATAAGATTTGGCAAGACGGGCAGGGAACAATGACGCTCATTAGAAGCGATATTTCCAGCAGTTGACTTATCTATACATAGTATAAATAAGATAAAAATAAAAAAGTCAAAACAAAAAATCGCTTCGCGCCGTCTATCCCCATGTATCAATGTAAACTTAGATCTTTTAAACTACGCAACTGATTTTAATGCAGATTTCAACAATAGATTGAGAGATTCAAAAGGAAGATTGATAAGCAAGAAAAAAGGGTAGTTAGGGGTAAAGTAGGTATACGCAAACGAAGTTGAACCGGGTCCACTAGAATAACGAAGGATAACGAAGACACGTTATACAGTGGTCGCGTCCTGAGCGACCGTTTTCCCCAGTTTTATTTTCTATTACCAACTTTCCCTGTTTTAAAAATACCAGGACACAATGTAATAAAAAAGCAATTTTATCGGTATTAGGTTGATGGCGTTACAGTGTCAGGCCTCCGCCTACCTGCGTCATTTACGCATGACGGGCTCGACGCGAGCTTAGGGAACAAAATATTGGAACACTTTATAACTTCCATTCTAAATCACAGTTTAGAATCGTGGTTGGTGTGGTATAATGTAAATTATTCATAGAAACGGGACATAAAACTACAAGGGCTGTTTTTTACTTTGTGGTAAATCTGTGTCATGTCAAAGCAACCATCATAAAATTCGGATATTGTTACCTATAGCATTATTAACTACGTAGTAATAATAATAACTAATTTGTGGGATTTATAGTTGGTAATAGACAGATAGATAAATTTCATGCGTGCGATACGGTGTTACAGAACCTTGGGAGGAATTTTGATCTTACCTTCTGGAGGAAAATAGGTATGTATATATAATTTTCTTTACGTGTAAATAAGTACCTGTAACGAAAAAAATTACGTCGTTAATATACATTTATAACATAAAACTGAATGCAATGCGTATAAAATACAAGTCAGTAAATCTGTACGAATAGAAAGATTCTCCGTAGCTATAAAAACAAAATTCCAGGAAAAAAATTGTCATAGTAGTAACAGACATGGTACAGGTAGTAAATTCGTCCATATCAGTGATAAACTATTCAGTATCGACCACACCGCCTTGCACGCGATGCATTGTACTATGCTGCTGTTGTAATGGCGGTGTAGCCCCGAGGTCTTTCTATCGCCTACCTTCGCTTCGTATACGAGAACTTTTGGAGCAACTTTATCGACGAGACCAATAATAAGACGACCTTGCAGGAAAATATATTCAAGCCAATAACTCTATGTTCAGATTATTGTACCTGCAGCGATCGGGAAAATGGACATTTTTATAAATCAGTAAAATAGGGATATTCCAACAAGTTTAAAACTGTGGATTTAAGGATTTAAACCGTTGTTAATAATGGTTTTAAACAGTGCAGGATATCCACTGCAACATAGGCCTCCTCTGAGCCATCGGCTCGGCCCCAATACACTTGATAATATCTTTACTCATCTGACTACTTCATATTACCTAAATGAAATGCAAATAATGCAATAGGTAGGTAGGTATGCAAACTGCCTGCGAAAAATCGAAAAAAAGAGATACGGTTGGTTCTGTATCCAGAATAATCGAGTTCGCATGAGACTATTGCACAAACAGCCTCCCAGTCACGTAGTTAATTGTTCACTGAGCGGCGAAGTAAACGCATTGCCATATTAAATCCTAATATCGCGTCACAGTGTCCGTCCCAAGATTACACAAACAAAGTTTGCATACATTAAAATTAATATAACGAAATCTATCGCGCTTATGGTATTTGCATTTGAAAGTGGGGGTCGGCCGCGGCGGGCACCGGCCATTGTGTGCAGAGATTACACCGTAATGCACCCGACGATAATGAATGCCCGAGGATCCGAAGCCACGTTAAATTTTACGATCCCATCAGACGGCAACGTGCACTGAACCTGAAATTGTGGCCGACATTCCGCCCAGTCCCGGCTGGCTACACGCGATAAAAAACTATTCTCCTTCGCAAAATACACCGGCATTTTGCAAGTTTCCCCTCCAACAAAGGAATCTGCTTCAAACTTGGTGTTTATTATTTACTCGCCGTTCCGCCCTTGCTGCGGTGCCCCATATATTTTAGAGAGTAAAATATATGTACACCGCAATTGAGTAAATGGTCTCGTAATATGATATGGGGAGAAATAGATAACAACCATTAACATTATTAGCTCTAGTTATTGTGTTGTTAACATCGTTTAGTTTGTGTCGGAAGGTTCCGACGCAAAACGTGCCTCGAATTCCCTGCGCGGCTTAATGTAAGTAGCGATGTATGATGAAGGAATCGTAATATTTCAATTTCCAGAAATGTAATAAAGCTTAAACAGGCTGCGCCGCAGTCGTTTAAGATACTAATATAAATCTTGAGAGTCTCACCGCGCCGTGGAATTCCCCATTAGATTTTATGGATTTCTGTGTCCGCACATTAAATTACAACCGGAGGGAAAATGGAACGAAGGATTGAATTTAATTTCAGAACTCCTCCAAACACGATTTCTACTGTATCGTCGAAGGAAATTCGTATTTTATGAGTAGCTACGTACATTTTACAACTTTGCCCATCCACCAGCCACCGATTTAATTGTTGAATATTCATAAACTTCAGTGGAGATATTTCAATATTATGGTTATTTTATAAACTGTATGCTATGATGTGTGTTACATGTGCCACCACTTCAAATAAAATGTATATAGTTTTAAGGTACATTCGGCACGGATATTAATACGGATAACATTTTTTAAGAAAACAATTTCCACGAAACAATCCATGTAGCACCCATAAGCTGAAAACCCAGAAGCACCGCTAAACAAATCCGTGTCGCGCAAACTTGATTCGGCATAACAAAGGAGGTTATTTATTTTAAGGAAGCACTCAGCTGTAATTAGATTATGAGAGGGACAGGCCCCGCAAGGGCAGAGCCGACAAGCCTCGACGACGCGCCGCACCAGAACAAACAGTTAGGTGGGTGGATAGCTAAACATTTTGAAGACAAAAACAATCCTTCTACGTTAGTGTATTCTCAGTTGAATACAACGATGTACAGTTTTGGGTAAAACGAGGTATACTTAGGTTGCCACACCTCTTTGCAATAGTAAGATTTCTTTCTTTATTGGATATCGTGGTTTGCATCATCATCATTATCTTAGCAGTCAACTAGCTCTTCTAATAGGCAAGTGCTTTCAGATTTATTGAGAGTGTGGTGTGTTGGCTTTTTACGTGCTCTTTGACTCGAACAGCCCATTAGGGAAACTTACATGATTCATGAATTTAAAAGTGCCACACTAACAAAATGTAACTTAGTATTTGTTTTTAACTTTAACAGCAATTTCTTCGTTTGTGTTGAAAATAATGTTCCGCGCTTGTTTCACGGTCCATCCGTTACAAAGCAAACAGCAAGGGCACCCTCGAAGGCGGCGAACTGGCGTTTTTCATGCAAGCGAATTTCCAGAAATTTAATTAGAAGCACGCCTCCTCGCCCCCAGACATAATTTTCCGTTTCAGGACCACTTTTTTCTTCACTTTTAATTTACTTCTCTTACCATTTACTCTTCTTGGAAGTGTAGAAGGCGCTGCGACAAGTACACTTTGCGTACTTATATACTATGTTCTGATGTTACAGGTGTGATATCTCTATATCACACCTATGTGTGATATAACATCTGTAAATCAGACAGTTTGATCAAAACACAAACAAAACTGAATACATTACAGGGTTGATAGATACCTACATATGTTAAGATAGTAGGATGGTAGTTGATGCATCGGATATGCGTTGGGAAAATATTATATAGCTTTTACTTGACTAATGCCTACTTTGATCGGAACTTAATGTTGAATAACACTACGCAGTAAAAGCGTAGGTCATCATTTGTTCAGTGAACAATAAAAATCGATGGCTTCGCGAGTCACTGGGTAATTAACCCAAATAACGCTTCTTTGGAGGCCGGTTTGTGTTATAGAACCGTATTATTGCTGGGATGAACATTATGACTCGGTGAAATATTGCGAAGGGAACGTAATAGACGTTCCAAGCTGTAGATATAAATTATAACTGATTTATAACTGATCACGCGTTAAATATGTTTACTCGTAATATCCACGCTTGCTTACGTGAGTAGTCTCCATAGTGCTCTAAGTGAAACCCGTGGCTTTGGCAGAGAAACCTAGCATTTGCTGCGCATTTACAAGAGTTGGCAACGTATTGATGATTGCCTGGTATGCAAATCTCCATATACGTCTATTTTTCATACCTGGGGACATTATTTTTAAAGCACTCGCATCCAAGCGAGCGCTCGCTTGCGCTACCTGTCTCTTTCACACTCGTAGCAAGTTTCTATAGAAAAGACAAGCATCAGAAGGCGAGCGCACGCGTAGATTTGAGCTGTTCAAACATAGGGCCTGTTTGTAACGCTACCCTGAAGAACACCACACGTCCTACCTCCAGCCAAATAACGCCAAAAAATTAGCCGCCTGTTGTCCGACAGAGGTAACAAAGTATTTCAATTAAAACTTTTAAACATTCTTCCCCACTTGGGCCTCTAAATGTGGTTTGTTGTAATGTATTATTTGGGTCGTGATGAATTTTGGCAGCGGCTGCCTCGCGAGGGCGGAGTGATTGATGGCCGGAATATCGGCCTTCCATTTCCTGTCGGTTTATTGAAGGAAAGGTGTGACCGCGGAACATTCTAGCCCCAAGTCCACGGGTTTAGCTTCAGAATCGTTGCTGGAAACGACCAATCTTACTTACTTACTGACTGCGCTGGCTCAGCGACTCAAAGTGGAATTTGGCCTCCGACACCAGAGATCGCCACCTACCACGACCAGTCTTGCTCTAGTATTACCTAGCCAAAAAAAGGAGTCGATTCTCAAGGGACTTTGTAACGAACTTAAACAAAGAAGTCACAAAGGAACAACCTGTTATAAAAGAGAACAGTTACACAATCTTATTACTCGGTTGCGCAAACGTTTATTCAGCAGGTTGCTTTCAAAGAAAATCAAGGCCAGAGATGAATGTGGACTGGAATTTTATTTCTTCCTATAAGGAAATATTAATTAAAGGGAGGAAATAACTTCCATAATTTTCAATTTATTTTTAAGGAAGGCGCGCTATGTTTCGAGGTTATTAAAGCGAGGTTTCTTTTAAGATAATACAATGAATTTCTCTAGGAAGGACAACGGTCGTTAATTGACTATTGGCGATGGATTCAATAGCACCCCAGCGGTCAGTGTGCGGACGTGATATGAAATAATGATGGAATTCAATACACAGACCCCACCGCACCACAGGACACGGCCTGGCTATCCAGGGATATAAGCCACGAAAACGGATATGTTTGCTCCGGGGAAACGTGACAAGACATCAAATGTTCGGCAAATCAAGTGACGGAAGTCGGAAAACTCAAATTATTCTAGTCTCACGACTATAAACTATATCCTTAAAGATTTTACAAGAAAATTGTCGTTTTGACATTTCGTTATGTAGTTTTTACTCAGAATCTCACAAACATAAAGCTCATTGACGAACCCTAAATGAAAGCATATTTTTTGTGTGTATTTACTGCTAGGCATATAAATGTACTTGTATTCACATTGGGCAATAAATGAATCTAAGTCTAAAATCGAAATCATTAAAATAATCTTCCTCAATCTTATTTATTTTACCACAATTTCTAAACACCTGAATCAAATGCTGAAAGTCTTTTTAACTTATTTGTACTCATAGTTATTCACTGAATCATTAATTATTATCATATTATGGTAAAAAGAAAAAAACAGCAAACCCACAAGAATCGAATGGATCAACTATTTATTTGTATGACTACGAAAATAATCATACGCAAAGCAAATATAGTGACCGCAGGTGCACAATACCTAGTATGCGCAGTAGAATGTGTGGTACATAATTTGAACGTACGGTTTCGAACGCCGCCGGCGTTTGCCCACGCAGCATTTGCCGGCCGAATTGTTCATGCAATAATACGCTACATGATTAGCCGAGTACATGAAATTCAACTGCGGTTTCCGCTTCCCGGTTCAGATTTTGGGGCGCAAAGCTCCAATATCAGGCTACATATGCCAGTGTTCAGTCAACCGATTAATGGGTTGAGTTTGTAAATCAGAGCATTGCGTTGATCGCGCGACTGCGAAAATTGTGAAGAATTGGAGCATTGTTGAAATGTTTTGTATATTGTTTTGCTTGATGGAAAAAGTGTTTGAAGAAATCTGCGACAAGGATAAAAAAATTAAAATTATTTATAAAAAATGATTATAATTATAATTATAAAGGACTAAAAATATTATGAGCAGGAAAACGACGGCGTCACTTTATCGCAGTTCATAGAAAATGTACGAAGGCAGCTTTGAGTGACCATAAAAAGGGTGAATGAAAAGTCGATCGGTACATTTCAGGGGAGGCTGGTGAAAGACGGACCATAATGATTTAGAAGGGGTCGCTGATAGACTCCGAGGGTTCGAATGACCCTGGCCACAGACAAATTACTTTTGGAAGGGTGTAGATAAATTTTCAAAAATGTGGGTATACTTGTGTTATATGATAATGATGATTGCAAACACTTTTATTTAAAAAATTACATCACTACACACAAGTAGACAAAGAACAGTGAATGCACTTTTTTTGTCCCAAAAAGTAAAGTAGGTATTCAATTAAAATTATGAAAATATACTGCCTTGTGGTGTTCGGCAGAGTAGCACTAACCCCTAACACTCGTGGGTGTCGTACAAGGCGACTAATGTTTTCGAGGCAAAATATCTAGAGTCTCCGTAAACTGGAAAATGAGCGTTTCCCATTGTTATATTTATAACATTGCGATTTCCAACCGGCCTGCCAAGCGTGTGGATTATAGCAATAACCTCCTCTATCGTGAACTCTCACGATAGGGCCACTCGGCCCTAAGTCCTGCTTTGGGCTGTTATGAGTGGTGATGATAATTAAAAAAACAAGGAAGGAATTAAAGATTTTTTGAAGATAAACTTTCCATAATGCGTGCATGAATCAGTAGTTAAGCAAAAGAACAATGTTAAAAAAGTCGTTAGATTCACATGCGCTCCGGCTTTATGCCCGAGGGGAGTTCAATTTCACATTAGCGTGGTCCTATCGCAACTTCGCCGCCGCGCTCGTTAAAAATTAAAAATAATAAATGTCAAAATCGCGAGTAAGTTACGTTGAATTTCCTAAAAAAAAAAAAGAACAAAAAGTAAGTATATTGTAAAATATAGTTGTGCTGGAGTGTAACTGGAAAATTGTTTTCCAGACTTGTATTTTGCAGTCCGCCGCTCGTGTTTGTCCGCTACGGCGTCGTCCTTTTTTATTCGCGTTTACACACTTCGTTTCAGCAACTTCAACTGTTACAAAGCAACGTCATAAAAACAAGTTCAAATGAAAAATGTTTTTCCATAGCAAGCTTTTATCGCGCGTTCTCTATGATCAGTCACAGTATTTTTCAGGACTAATCAAGCGAGCCCATACTCGTTGAGCTTACCATGCATAGTTTAGGAGTTCCTATTACCACCTTCCGTCTCCATCATCAGATCAGTTCGAAGTCGATGATGATAAATAGAAATTAATGAAATTTCGATTTCCTAGTTATATATTACTTACTTATGTTGTGAGACGGCGAAAAGTAGGTAGTTACAATAGTGCAAATTCTCATATTCTACCCAGAACCCATCTTAACAGTAACTGTCCTCAGTGCTAACGGTGCAAGGTCACATCCTACCGGCAAAGACATCTCCAGTCTCAGACGAGCCGTCCGAATTATTAAACGACTGACCCACCGGTAGACGGCCCAATCAATGATTCAATGGTGGACCGCCGCACTTGTATAGCAGTCGAATGTTTATTCGGGCAGCCAACGATACGGCGGCATTCATTATTTATGACAGTCTGCGAAAATAGCTAGGATCGTACTCATAGATTAGCATGAAAAAGTCTGCGATCGACACCAGCTGCGAAACTGCGGTTTCGCATGCGGCCGAAAGTTAACAATCCTTGTTTTTAATCCCCGAGGCAGCTAGAGTGGTGTAGCTATATTATCTTACTTTCAAATTGTCAAATGCCAGGCTAGTTTAATTAAATTAGACGAAGGAAAAGGAGGTATGGTAAGAGTCTAACTAAAATATTACCCGTTAAATTAAGCAACTTCCTTTTCCATTCCAAATGAACGTTTCCGAACAGCATTAGCCGGGGAAAAATTAGATTTCGCGGTCGCTTTGATTACATAGAAAGAAGTGCTGTCCGTAATCTCCAAATTTTCCAATATTCCGAGTAACTTTTCCATCAATATTCTACAACCATTAAGAAAAGAAAGCTGTCCCTTGTAGAGCAACTATGGCTATAGGTACAGTCATTCAACAAATTAGTTGACCCCCCTACCATATGATAATCCATATGACAATATTGACTAAGTGGGTCAGCTACGTAGTTGTTTGACTGTACACAGAAAACGACTGCAAGAATTAGAAAACTGTTCGAACTCGAACATTTTCTCATTGCCAACACACAGTAGCGGGTGTTACTAGGCAAACCTCTAACCATGTTTAGCGGTACTAGCGCTGCTGTGAACTTACAATTTCCGCGCTCACTCAACCTTGCGGGGAGGGGCCGGGGCGGCATTAGCCGGGAAAAATTAGATTTAACCCCACGACGCGGCCGCTTTGAGGTCAGCCACGGAAACTAGGAGATGTCTGATGGAACAAAGCAGATTATAGAGTGGGGACAAATAAAAGCTTGGTTGTGTTTGTTATTAAAATAGGTAGTGGACTCTGGCTGCAGACTCTGGCAGAGCTAAGAGTTAGATTACACATTACACATTAGATCTTTCTTGAATAGCCTAAACAGACATAAAGTGGGAGATTTTAAAGGAAATATTTTTAGAGTAGTATTTGTTGCTTATTTAAAGGTTATTTTTAGAGTTGTAATTGTTTAAAATTTCAATTAATAAACAACCCTTAAGATTCTTGATATTAATTACATTTCAAATTGAGCTAAATCTTCCTTTTAAAAAATAATCGCGGTTTAATTTTTTCTTTATGATAGGATAGCATATACAGAGCGTTGGTGGCCTAGTGGTAACGGTAACCGACGCGTAAGTGAGAGGTACCGGGTTCAAATTTCTCACTAATGACTCTTTTCTGAGTTATGTACATTAATTAAGTTGAATACTAACCGGTGCTCTAAGAGGGAAAAAAAACATCGTGATGAAACCTGCAAATTCAGGCGACTGAATGTGTAACCATGATCCAAGCTCGGCTTCCCCTGGTAGCAGGGTCACGGAGATCAGATGGCAGTCGCTCCACTGTGATTACCTGATCAGCCAAAGTCGGGATTATGGTCAATGAAATTTGACAACCATCTTCTGTATATAAATTATATTATTTTTTCTTTTAGTTGCCTCTCTGATCATTCTTCATTATATTTTCATTATTTATCGAGAATAAGGTGTTTATCAAATGTAATGTACATAGGCTATAACGCATTGTATAAATAACGCATAGCGCTAACTGCAGATTTAGCTGTGGACAATTTTTTTTTACGTCAGCTGTCTGTTCTTTGATTCTAATTTTATTACTCCTCTTTGTTTGCCTTATGTAAGAGAGCGCACACACAATCAAGTTTAAACACCCCTGCATCTGGCAAAGGGATATTGCAGTTGACAGGGCTCAGAAGTTGATTAATTTTATTTGGAGGTTCAGAGTTTGTTTTATACATTAAGGTAGCAAACAAGCTTACGGCCTGCCTGATGGTAAGCAGTCTATTGACGTTTGCAATGCCAGGGGCATCACCAACACGTTGCCGACCTCGTAAAAACCTTTTCACTTGAAGAACTCCATGTTGTACTCTCCAGGGAAAATCTCTCCAAGTAGTTCATTCCACAACCTTAGTGTGTGTGAGAGAAAGTTCCTTCGAAACCGCACAGATTGCTACCAATTTGGCTCCAAGGTGTGAGGAAGAACTTCCTGGCGGTGGCGAGCGGTATGTTGCTCAAACATTAGTAATTCAATTTCTAAAACTATTATTTTATCTTATTCACAGGCTCTATCAACCGCGAAACAATTCCACAGCGTTCATTCAACTAGACCGCGAACAATAATGTCTTTAGAATGATTTATCCGCGGCCCCTCGCCGCCTCCTCGGTTAGCCATTTCCGCTCAGCATTAAGAGCATATATTTCTAAATTTGAGTCAAACGCGAGGGGAGGACTCTGATATATTATACGTTAACACACTCTGTAACCTTCCAAAGACTATCTAAAGCAATGTTTAATGTGACATTTGGAATTAGCAGAACAAGTTAAAACTGTAATATTGTTGTAAGATAGCACATGATGCACTTAGGAGTTTCAAGGTAAGAGGGAAATTTAATTTTAACCCTATTCCTACTTAATAAAATAGACGGAAAAAGTCTTACAAAAATACTTATTTCTTAATTTTTTTAAATTTACCTGTTGTTTAACAAGTACACCAAAAGACGGAGCGTTCGTTAATTCCGCTAACAGTTTTAATTTTTATGAATATGTAAATAAACATAGGGTAGCAAAACTTTTCCTGGAGCGTAATAAGCACGTTCCTGGAGCGTAATAACAGAACCGGCGAATTAATTACGCAATCCCGCCCCTTGGTTCCAACCGCAAAGGGTTAAGAGGAAATATTTTAAGTCAAAAATGCGGGTACTAAAAATATTGAGCCGGCAACACTGTCCACGCCGGTGACTTTAAAAGAATTACACATTAAGTGTACAGTAGTGTTACACTACCGTTTACACTGCCTGCTAAAAAGAGGCGTCAAAACTAAGTACGAGTACAATTGCCTAACAAATTAATGTAAAGCAATAACGCAAGGCCCGGGGCGGTGTTTACCGGCGGCCCTTTGTTCACGACTAAAAGGGTTAAGCCCGCCGCACACTTAACCCCGCAATGGAGTAGATAGGAATACCGCCCGGTGTACCTATTCTTTAGAACAAAAATAGGATAACAGTGTAAAATTGCGGTCTGCAGACTGATAAACTGAATGGAAGATTTTTTTGCATTTCATGTTGAATACGACGTAAGGTATTTAGTTGGAAAGAAATTAATTCATGACTCAGAATGGTGGCTTAATTCGAAGTTTCTCACAAATTATGAGTTCTATTGTGTTTTACAAATTTAGGACAATTAACGTAATTTACCAACTATTAATTACTAATATTTGTTTCAACCTAAACTCGCGATCTTTACACATATAACTAGTCGGGAAAACAAATTGAAAAGGTACGTCGCGTGTTAGTCCCGGCTAGATAATATAATAATATAATTAATTACTAATTTTTAAAATAAATAAATCATTTATTCCAGAACAAACAGTTTTAGGTTTACTTAAAGTAGGTTACTAAATATATTTGCACAAAGTAGTTGTTAAACACTGAAATCCTAGTAGTATTCCTAGTAGTAGCCTATATCTTGAATGTCAGTGTTCTACCGTAGAAGCTATACAATGAGTATAATTTACAACCACATTAACTTATCGAGCTATTAAATCAAAGAAAAAAAAGATCACAAGAAGCAGCACATCACATCATTAATACGAATAGGAAATAATTTATATATACCTACAGTTATATAACACGTGAACATAAAAGAGGTAGGTTCGTCTATAATATCCTCCCGAAGGATCTTCAGGCCTCGACGCTACGTGCGGCCATATGTTGGATAATAATTTTCCTCACATTCTGCTTTGACACACACTTTTTCCTTGTAAAGAATCGAATTCGAATCTTTTCCTCAATATTTCCTACACATATAAGTACGTAATATCCTCGTAATCTTCATAATAATCTTCGTACCATGCTTCGTAATCTTGCTTTGCTTTACCCTAATTTGTGTTAAGCCCCGATCCCCGATTATTGAACGTTGGTGGTCGAGTGGTAACGGTTTCTGACTCGCATGCGAGAGGTACCGGGTTCGAATCCCACTGCCGCTAGGTACCACTGACTCTTTTCTAAGTTATGTACATTAGTTGAAAACTAACCGATGCCTTTACGGGGAAGGAAAACTCCGTGATGAAACCTACTCATTCAGGCGACTAAATGTGTAAACAAGAATCAAGAATTGTCGCCATAGTAAAATGAAAAATCCTTTCCAATGACATATCGCTCAACGTTGTTCATGTAGGCTATATTTTCCGGTACAAATCGAAGCTTTCTTTAATTGACCATAACTTTTTTCTCACAGCGATTCGAGAGTTATCGCCATAGTGAAAGTTGTAAAAAATTTACAAAATATTTTTTTTATCGCTCAACGTTATTGGTCACATAGGCTGGGGTCCATACATTTCTACCGGTCCTCTTTTTTAATTTGGTTAATTATTTAAGTTAAGTAATTAAAACATTGCTATTTATAAAATATTTTTGAAGGAATTATAAATTTTATTATATAATTATGCAGGTAAAGGTATTGCTAATAGAAGTAGTGGTTATTTTATTTATTTTATTTTTTCTTTATTAAGGAAAACATACAGCTTTACATTCATATTATTACAAAGCAAGTTCAAGGTAGCAAGTTATGTTGTGAGAAATTTTAAATGATTTAACTCGTTAAAATATATATCTTGTCTTTTATGCGTTTTGCGACTCGCATACAGTAACGAAGTTGTTTGATTACAATCTTTCTCTCCTTTCGTTGGACCTACTTAATGTTTAGTCCCAATAAATGATTGTGGACGAAACGTTCGTTGGCGAATAATTAATTTGACGAATAGTTCATGGGGCAAATGTTCTGTGGATTTAAAGTTAATGGTCCGACGATTGCGTTGGTGAAACATTAACTGACTAACTGTTCCGCTGACGAAAAATTCATGGATCTATCGATTTTTGGGAAAACAGTTCATGGATCAATCGATTGTTGATAAACGAAATATATTCCAATTAGAATGTCAATTGTGAAAACAAAATCATAATCGGTAAAAATATGACGGAGTTACAGCCTTCTTATAGTCAGCCTTCCGTCTTTCTCTATCAAAACACTTTATTGGAAGAAAATCCTACGGCCCTCATAGAATATTATTATGTCATAATGCTATGTCTGAAGACCTTGCCTGAATGACTCTGTGCAGTGATATAACTTAGGCCACACTTACTAACTTAACAAACATCTTCCGAAGGGCTGATGGAAGATATTTCTTTTAGAAATAAGTAGCGCCTGTTATGCCATTTATTACTGTCTGCTAATCGCTATGTATTTCCTATGCACAATAAACGGATGAAACATTGTGATTCCATTTTTAAAAATCGTCCAAACCAACTTATCTCTTCTGGTATTTCAGACGGATAAGGACGCGGAGCTGATAATAACGATGATAGACCACAGTCTGCTCTTTGTCTGTCTGAATTTGCCGATAGGTACCATTACATCTCGCCGTCTAGGTACTCAAACTACGAAAAACATGTAATTGCTTAAGACATTTTAAATGCATCAAGATTTTAAAACAACAGCCTCCTGTACACTTTGATTGAACATAAATACAATGCTAGGTATTTATCAAGAATAAGTATCAACCTAAACTCGGAACCCATGTAGCAATTCAGGTCCCATGACCCCTGAAAGTTAATCGCGAGTTAGTTGACAAGGCTTAGCTTAAGCCGAGCTTAGCGGGCCCTGTAAACGGCCTACCACCTCGGCCGTCTGGGAACGGATTACTCACTTATTTAATTTCAAGGTTCAATGCACACGACAAGGCAAACAAGTTAGTGTAGGCTTGGAACGTCTGTACCTGTCAGGGTACCTACAGCTATACCAAATTACGTAACGTTGTGGGAAGGGAATCTTTTTGTTACGTAGTAAGTCTATAAACAGCCTGGAACTAACCTTGGGCTTTATATTTAATTTTTAATTTCGAGTAAGTTGTAGGAGGATCCCGCTCCGGCCATGTACCAATGTCTGTTTTCTGAGTTATGTACATTAGTTGAATACTAACCGATGCTCTTACGGTGAGGGAAAACATCGTGATGAAACCTGCACATTCAGGCGACTGGATGTGTAACCATGATCCAATCTGGTCAGTTTCCCTTGTTAGCAGGGTCATGGAGGTCAGACGGCAGTCGCTCCACTGTAATTACCTGACCTGCCAAATCCTGGATCATGGTCAAGGCGGACCCCGGGCCCTCGTGCGCGAGAGCACAACCGGGACATTAACGCCAAGATGACGACAAAGTTGTAGGAGGATGGTATTCGGGCAACGCGACATTCCGTGCTCCAGATCCCGTTATCCTCCGGAATCAGGAACCTGATACTGTTCCAAACTATCAAAACCCTTTCAGTGGCTTTTGCGTGATGCACGAACAGAAAAGAGTCAACAATTCAAAAAAGAACTTTTTTGTCATAGTTACCTCCCAGAATCCTATAACGGCTACTTTTTCTGGAATACCTTCAATGTACAGACGCGACTGTTTTACAGTTTTATAATTTGAATACAGGTTGCGCTCTCGCGCAGCACGTGGGATTTTAGATTTCCATACAAATTTGTACGGGATTGAACCGTACAACTTTGAAACGATATATTTTAACGCAAATCTGACTAATGAGAAGCATAGATATTGGTTTCTGGATCACGTTTACAAAATTTTATTGGCTTTGATAGCGTAATATTGAAAATAGTATCAAACTACGTTTGTATGGAGCGCGCTCGGCAAACACTAATAACTTACTGATTGTACATCGATTAATTCAGAGTTGAATAAGTTAAATAGTACCGGTTTGTAGCAATGGCTTCCACCGGATATCCGTACGCGGTAATGAGCCCGATTCATAACCGGTACACACCGCTTAGTGGCAGTTTGTTTGTTTAACTACCGCCGAATGGCGCTGCACTCAGTTTTCGTTTTGTGTGTACATTTTCGGCGGTAATTACTTTTGTATTAGTGAAATGGTATTAAAAACAGTACGATTGAAAGCCCCGGTTACACAAAATTTATAACACGTTTAAAAACAACATTTAACATTTTATGATGAAGCGGCCCTAAGGATGTGACGATTTGTTGGAATTGGATCTCTTTATTGGTCAGATAAGTTAGAACTACGTTTTTTGAGTGTGGTTTCGGCCTAGACCTACGAAATAGATACGTTTCGTATATACGAATAGCTCAAGCTATTAAGACCGCCGACGACAGAATCACATGGGAGAGTCTGGTAAAGCAAGTGAGCAACATTTCAAACTAGACACGACCTTCAGCAATGAAGATGCCGACTAGGAAGAAGAGATATACAAATGTTTATTTTCTACCTAAGCTCTCTCTACCCAGAATTACCTATTTCGTAAAGGTAGTAGTAAAGTGACAGTGAGTTTTGTGACCTCTTTACTTTCTAATGTTCCGTCCTGCAAACCAACCCTACCGGTGGTTGACGTATTGACATGGGTGCGAGTTCGTCGAACACTATTTATAACCGAAGCGGGCGGTCTGTCACGTTCAATACTGTGTAGAGAACACATCAACCCACCACGACCAGTATAAAATGAGCTGGCATCACTATGGATGCGCATACAAATCAGGGACGGTCCAAGGCTCAAATTAGGGTAGGTTGCGGTTTTGTCGTACCTACGAATATGGACACGAGGTCATGCCCCTTTTGCTGGTAATTATGGGACCGCCTTTAAGCGTTAGCTGCATCCTTAGTCTTGCCATCTTAGGTCTGAACTTAAGTGACGTCGACCAGTTACTATAATTGAATAAATCAAGAGGAAAATAAAAGGATAAACTATGGTGGGCCGTTTCATGATACTTTCTGCTGCTTTGCTGCGGTCCTAACAGAGGTGTCTTTTGTATCGCCCACATTCATACGTTTATGATAATTGAGGGAGGGAAATAATCAACATACCATTCACATGTGCACATTAGATGTGAATGGTAATCTATGTATTGAAGGAACATACCTTATCTTTATATTCTATAATTTTAAGTTCCCTTTGGTAAATAATTGTGCAGGTACATTTATGTGTTGCATTGAATTCAGGGCAGGTTTTATGGGGCATACCCACTGACTTATATTAGCCTTCAGTCGAAAATGATGGAGTATATAATGATGGAGTAATACGTTTTTACAATTTTTATAGAAGTTTCTTGGATTAGCGCTCATAGAAATTTCTAATGAGAACGAATAAATGGGATCGAGAGATATAACGTAGTAACGAGAAAAAGCTCGTCACACACCACTTTCTTTAATGAAAATCCCACAAGGCTACGTAAATACGAAATTCAAGTATAATATCATTTTATTGAATACGGCTCGCGACACAAAAGACGTAAATTGGTATTTGGCTCAGGTCGAATGCTAGGTGCGTGACTGAATTGCTTATGATATTTTGTGTCCCATTTCATTTTATTTGCCGTCGCCCGCCGACTGTGTCGTTTTACGATATACCATGATTAAATATGCATTAAGCAACCGTTGCTTTGTAGAACCGTGATAAGTTTCATCTAGGATCTAGAAACTCAAAACAAATGGGAAAAGTTGACTCAACCATTAAGTATCTGGCACTTATATTTTCATCAAATAATTGGGTTCACCAAATACTACCTCCAGGTTTACTATATCCAGGCCTGAAAAAGTTATAAAAATAATCGTAATTCCTATTCCAAGTATAGGTATATAAGAAAAGATATAGGATTTAATTCTGCGGTAAATAGAAAGTGAAAGGTCGACAATTTGCCTGTCTCAACCGAATTACTTGTCAACTTTGTCATCGAAATAAGACCGACAAAGCAGAATTAAGAAGCTCAAATCCTTGCTCTTAAAATTAATAGGATATAACAAAATCATGTCCATGAAATTCTCAAAATAAATCGGATGCTTTTAAGAAACTTCCTCCTAAGCCTGCTGCTGTGTCAACCAGAGAGGAATCAAAGGAGCGTATAATTCTTCAAGCAATTAAACGACATAACTCGCTCGCGTAGGCTTGCAAAAAAAATTTTTTTTCTTCTCCATCGTCTTACATGACTTCGATGAGAAGTTATTACTCGTGCTTACGAACAGTACCTACTTGCATGATATACTTGCTTTCAGTTACAATCCCTATCTAATTCGGTATTCTACTTTAAAATCTTTCCTTCGAAATAGCATTGAGCGACGATATTGAGACATTATCTATTAACTAAAAAGTTTTAATATCGATAAGTACCTCAAACCTAAAAGAGAAACATTTAATCGACGAAAAATATTTCCGCAAATAAGCATTTTATAATTCATGCTCTAATAATTATTAAATAAAAAAGGGAAGAATCAATTGTAAGGAATAATTCTTCAAGCAATTAAACGAAATAACTCGCTTGAACTTACAAAAGACAAAAGAATTTAAGCGAATAAAAGTATCCGGGCATACTCTCTTTCTAATCTTCGAAATTTTTCAATCGTAGCAATCGATATCAGAGAAAGTGTTGGAGTTACTTGAAGTTGTTAAAAATATCCAGAGCATGCGAAAATGATGATGATTATTTATTTGATTCGATATTTTTAAACTGATTCAAGTAGATACGCATTTTCAAATTCACACGTACCTACGTTTTTCTAGCGGAACGGAGATCTGGCACAAAAAAACTAGCGGGACTGACATCTGGCGACTGTAATTATTATTGTAGGCTTTGTTACTGACAAAGGTAACCTAGTAGGCATAGCCGTGTGTCATAAAGAAGATGACCCGCCGGCTGTGTTCTTGATTTAACTGGCTTCAGCTCTGTATACCTCTGTAATGCTTACTTGATAAAGGATATCATCATCACAGCCCGTAACAGTCCACTGCTGGACTTAGGGCCTCTCCCACGAAAAGGGAGGTTATTGCCATGATCTCCACGCTTGGCAGGCGGGTTGGAGATCGCAGTGTTTAAAAATAACAATGGAAAATGCTGCTGCCCATTTTCCAGACTACGGAGACTCTTGATCTTTTGCCTCGAAAACATTAGTCGCCTTGTACGACACCCATGAGTGTAAAGGGTTGGTGTTATTCTAGTCTGCCGGACACCACACGGCCAATAAAGGATATACTTTATTCAAAAAGAAAAACAACTTGACAGTCCAAACTGGAGCCTGGAGATCCGTAACACAGGTTTTATAACCTAGCACGGACTTCAGTTCTCAATAAGGATTTTGATCTTGTTTGTATTTCACTTATAACACTATGTACTGTTGCCTTTTTGAGAAAATTAAACATATTTTGTATTGTATTGTATCGTAAACTATTTACACGATTTGATTTAAAACAGCGCATAACGAATATCCTCTTGAGAAAAAATCATCCACAATGCCATTTACTCGATCAACATAAAACTCATTCCGTGGCGGGCTTTCAAAAATCTTTGTTTCATCGGACGATATCTTCTCAACCATTTCAGATGCTGTGTCATAATCGGCTGTTATAATTTTCATTGCTATTAGAGCTTCAACGAGCCCTAGCACCGAATATATTTTTAAATGACGTTCAAATACATTCTTCGGATAAATGTCTGAGATGTCCAAATCGCAATATCTCAATACTGCTGTTAAGGTTCCATAATATATGTTAAGGAGTTGGTCGTAATGCTTCTGAAGGAAGTCGCGTTCGGTGCTCATATAGAAATAATAGGACAGATCAGTGACTGGTGAAGCTAGACGCGATAGCTGGTAGTCTACAAGTACATTATCCACAGGTCTCCGTCCCTATAAATAAAATAAAAGCTTAGTACATTCATAAACAAACAAAAACTTATTAAGGTTTGAAATGTAATCTACCTGCACATATTTAAACATAACATTGTTATTCCAACAATCTCCGTGGCAAATGGCGTTATGTGACGCGGGCAGTGTACATTTATGCAACACATTCATTACATCTGGAGCGAGTTCTTTCAATTGTGCTTTAGCAACTGTATTGGACACAACGCTTACCGATGTCATGTAACACGTTTCTATAGATTTGGAAACACGATGTCCGTCAGAATATTGTACATCCTTATCGTAGAATTTTCGAATATCATTAAAAACACCGGGTTTTGTTTCCTGTAGAACGAAAGATAAAGCATGCAATTTTGCCAAATATTTCACGACAAGCGATGCATGGGCGAAGTCAGTTTTCGCGAATCTACCCAGTTGCCCAAACCCGTTACTTGTAAGTGGGGAAAGGGCAAGCACAACAATAGTTTCTTTACCATGAACTTCACTGGAATAAATGCAGTTCGGAAATTTGATTTTCAATCCCTCGATGATATTGAATCGTCTCTGAATATCAAGTAACTCCGGCAGTACATGCTCAAGAAATGCGTATTCCCTTAGATAAAATTCTCTAAACTGATTCCGCTGCTTATCTTCTGGGTGATATTTTAGAATAACAGACTGATGCACTTTCTGACCGTATAAGTATCCTTTGATCTGTATTCTGAATAGTCCGTTCAAGAAACTGTCAATATCGTCACATCCAAACTCAATAACATAATCGATATCTTTAAAATGCAACCTCTCTGCCACTTTATATATTATCGCAACCAACTCCGGATGGCACCTTGAAACCTTTCTGTAAGGCATTTTACACGTATATGCTGTATTAAATGGTTACTCAAACTGGGAAGTTAAAATCTCGTCCAATTGCAGCATCCAGCTCTCGAACGCCTGATTGACATTATCTCACACTATCGCGGAGATCGATCAAACATTTTCTGCCTTAGGGCATTATCGCACGTCTCCGAGTGATAAAGGGTAACTCGATAGGACGCGTGAGTATGGCGGTGTCGTTTCGTAAACATCATTACGACAAACAAGGTGCGTTGGGCCGGGCTACCGTTTTATCAGTAACGTGACACTTGCGTGGTCGAGTTTGGAGCATAATCAGCGCGTAACAAGCCCTGGCCGCCGACGTGAGGGAGATAAACTAGTTCTGTTGCACAATAGCTTTTGTGATGTCGCTGTCCCGATGTCATCGCTACACAGCCCACGTAATAATGCACTGGGTGTGAGGATGTGTTCGAACGTGCTCATGTGTGAGCCGAGCCGGTTTTGTACATTCAGAGCAGCGCCGTATTGTCTGCTATTGTCGCGGGCTCCCGTACTGGATCTAATCTTGGATCATGCAATGCTATTGAAACTTGCGGCGATCATTTTACATTGATCGAGACACAATAGCATCAATATAAGTCGTCGTTATACTTTATTGGCCATATAAATTGCTGATATTATTAACTGCTGCTCTCTACGTTCCGGACATTTATGAACAAGGCGATTTTAGTAAGGATTTGGGCGGAAAGCTGTAGAAAAATGAAGTCATTCTTACCAACTGGCCTTCGAGCCGAAGTTTATTTATTGCCGCTCCAACTGGCTCTAAAATTCGACTCCGGCGTCTTACGTGCCGTCAATGAGAAGTTATTACTCGTGCTTACGAGTATGATATACTTACTTCTAGTTTGTGGCAAAATTATTTTTCCCATTCATCTTCAATCCCTTTCTAATTCGTGATTCTGCTTTAGAATCCTTCAAACATATCTCCTCCATAAACTTGTAATAGTAAAAAGATTTAAAAAATCTGTCCCTAAAAATATTATTTTACGACGTTGTTGTGACACAATCTATTAATGCATTTAACTACATATAATTTGAATATCGACACCTCAATTTCAAAAGAGAAACTTAATCCATTAAAAAGGAATAATTCCGCAAATATGGATTTTATAATTCACACAAATAATTATTGAATAAACGTTTGAACCGCACCAACATTCAGATAACAAATACCGTCTTCAACAGCTTTTAATTAAGTGAAATTACTTAATTGAGTGTCTCCAGTCTCCAGCAAAGTTGCTTTGATACTGGGGAGCTTTTTAAGTAGTTTGTTTGCCCGGGTACGGTCGTGAGGGTAGTCCGGACCGCCTTTGGCACTTTGCAACGTAAACAGCCTCTCGTATGTAAGCAACAAAGCCTACCGCCTTCATAATTCATACGGGAGATATCGGCGGACAAAGCCAAAATAGCCTTTGGGCGGTATGGCAACTGAAATTTGTAATAGGAACTTTGTAATTGTAACGGTAGATTTTGCTCAAGCTTGTTGCTCAGAATTGTATCAAACTGTACGTTTCACTCAATTAATTAATTAAGTAAATATTCTACTACCGACTTTCCTTGCTCTACTACCACAAAGTAAAAATAGCCCGCCCCCAGCTTCTACCTAATAAATACTAGCTCATAAGATACCTTCTACCTAATAATATAGAAGCTTTGGGGTCCCGAGAAAAATCATAGGCAAGGAAACAGCACCATAAATACAATTAATGTTCATAAACACAGCCCATAACAGTCCACTGTAGGGCTAACGGTCTCTCCCACGAAAGGGGAGGTTATTGCAGGCGGGTTGGAGATCGCAGTGTTATAAATATAACAATGAAAAACGCTGCTGCCCATTTTCCAACCTACAGAGACTCTAGATCTTTTGCTTCGAAAACATTAGTCGTCTCGTACGACACCCACGAGTGTAAGTGCTATTCTACTCTGTCGGACGCCAACAAAATATCTTATTATAAAAGCTACCTAGTCCTATATAAAACGCAGAAATAAATTGCATCATTTCTCTCTCCTGTTTAATTTCCACTTTACCTAAAGCCAGTGTGCTAGTGGCAGGGTTCGCTCGCTCGGCTTTACCAGAGAAGATAATTCGTCTAAGCCCAAATAGCCTGTAATACGTGACGAGATGCAATTTCGAGGGGAAACGTGTCTAGACACCCCGGAAATAGGTCTTCCGTGACGGCGAGAGCCGCCAGCCGTGCTTTTAAATGCTGACGATCCACGTGAAATATGAATTTGTAACGAATTTTGTGTGGAACGTGACCAAATTTCTGTATTAACACAATCTTTTCCATATTAGGGAGTTTTTCATGGTCTATTGCATTCACTTGACTATGGCCTGTTGGTGATATTAAGGTACTACTGAGTGAACTCAATCCATAAAAAAATAATTCATTAATAACACTTATAAGCTTAAACAATTCAGTGCTGTTAAGTGTTATGGGTGCCAGAGAACTGTTATACTACCTATATACATATAACACCCTTCCTATTTCATCATATCAATTTCTGCTCGGCCGGATATCGAATCTGCGTGACAGACCGGCGGGTGTTATCCAACTGAACCACTAAGGTCGTCAAATGTTGTTACTTATTATTATGTACACATAAACAATCAATCAACCTACATAAAAGTGTCAAGAAAATAGAAAACATAGACGTGTAGGTAATCTCGGTAATCCTCAATGATATTGTCAATACCTACTTCCTTATTGTTATCATTTCCGCCAATGTAAACATCACAAATTCACAACTCATGCAAGCAAGGACATCTAATACTGTCCTATGAACCTGTCCGACTGTCCTATGAAAACAAATCATACCGTACTATATTTTAAAGCGACGGCAGTCTAAGATGCTTTTAATAAAATTGCTTTATGAAATATAAACAGTCCGCGAGTGCGTCTGGGGCGTTGCCGTCGCCCCGGTGCAATATCGGCTGGCATTTTTAGAGCTCGCGGCATTGGGTAACCCCTTTTAGAAGCCCTTTTAATATTTCATCGCTTTTTATAAACGTAAAAAGTGGCCGCAATAGCTAGACTAACGCTTGTTTGGGGTTTAAAAGAATATAGTTAAGGCCGGTTTATTTGTAGTTCACTTTGCTACTACACTTGCATTACCAGTCCCGCGGCAATTCCGTCGAGTACCTATAAGTACTGGGTACTGTAATTATTTGATCTGCAAAATCCTGGATCATGATCAAGGCGGACCCCGGACCCTCATGCGCGAGAGTACAACCGGGATATTAACGACAAGATGACGATGATGATGAAGACTTATATGTACTGAGTACACTAGAAGTTGTGACTTTCTGGAAGTGTGGAATTCTTTAAGAAATAGAAAGGTTATCTAAATCTATTGCTATTCTTAGTATGTCAGAGTACGCACTCTACTTTTAATTCCAGAAGTATTTAGATAAAATTAAACGTATCTCTACAGTATTATTAGTCAAGGAGTTTATTTTATTTATATAAGTACACCCTATTTAATTACACCATTCTTGTTTTTAACTTTTTAGTTCTTTAATAGCAATCGGGGTTTTTAGTTGTTGTACTACTTTTTATTTTCCGCTTTTTATTTTAATTATCGGTACCATGAA
The DNA here is from genome assembly GCA_905147135.1 of Blastobasis lacticolella. NCBI lineage: Eukaryota > Metazoa > Arthropoda > Insecta > Lepidoptera > Blastobasidae > Blastobasis > Blastobasis lacticolella. The sequence continues at coordinate 8,593,392 of LR990045.1, read as the reverse complement.
AGTGTATGTGAAGTGAAAAAAGTGAGAATTATTGCTTATTTTAAATCGTTATAAATCCTAAACTTAAATGAAAAATTGTAAGAGATACCTAAAAATGTTTTTTCAATACCCCACATGTCAGCTTGTAGTTGTAATATTGAATTTTAATTTATCAAAAAATAAAAATCGATAGACGTAAAGACCATCAAAACCGGCCCACGCGTTTGGTCTCTAGAGTGCCACAAAAGAACAAACATGCATACATAGGCTGATATGATAAACTCATTACACTCTTTTGCGTCACATAGTCGGGTAAAACGAAGCGACACATGGCGCATTCATACTACTAGCGATGTTTTACATATTCGTGGTTATATCATTCCGGGCGTGTAATTGCATTATCGCCAACGCGCAGCAAGACACAGGCGACCCAGTTCGCGGCTTGCCACTCGTGTACGCGAAATCCCAGCCCACTCATAGCCTGGATGGAGTAATTTTTGTTTTAATTGAAAAAGGCAGCAGATCTCGTTATTTTTACCCAGCTGTAGTTAAAGGTACAGTTTTTAATGTTTGTATCATAAGTATACGTACCGTTATCCGCGCTCAATTTGGGTAGGATGGGACCTTGTTGAAGAAACTCAAAATGACGGCTCTAGATAAGTGTAATCGCTTTTTTACATTAAGAATTATGAAATTTTGAATTTAACTTAAGCAAGATTCCAACGATCTTAAATACGATTAAGAATTTGGTGCAAGCCGCCCTTAGAATAGGATTTCTTTTTTTATTATTATAGTATTCATTCCTACTTTTCAATCAACTAAGTGGTTATCAAACAATATGATTATTATTAAATAATTCGATTATTATAATACCTCATTTATTTATTTTACACTTTGTTTGTTTTGTCACTTCGTGATGGAACTCCATTATTACGAATTAAATCACTTTTTGTACACTAGTTCCACTTTATTATACAAATTTTATTAAATTGCAACTGGTTTCGAATTACTCTTAATTATTAATGAATTGCCTGAAGATGAGTAATTCGAAAATGACAAAGAAAAAACACGCGTTCCCGAATTCCAAAATAAAACAATAGCGGAAAGCAATTTCATGCAAATATGCCCACAAAAGAGTTACAAGAGCCGACCGGTACGCCGAATTCGAATATCGAATTGTAATATTGTTCTGTTGCATTGCATCCTTCGTCAGGCCTGGGGTTGCATTAGGTGTAGTGTAGGGGTGCGTATCGATTGCCCCCGCCCCCTCCCTCCCACTGTCCCCTCGCTACCGCTACACGTCATTACTCCGGGCAAGCCGGCACGCCGACCCCCGTACAATTGCATGCTTTACTCCCAGAGATTATTGTTTTTAAATATTTTCACTGCAACCGCTGCGAACACAATGGGTATACTTGTTGCTTGCAGTTTCTCGCTGCTTTCAGAGCGCTTTTCTATTAAAGCGCGAGAGATTCATTCGTCCGCAAAAACAGTTTCGCGCGACTTTGTTCATGGTGAGTTCAATGATATGTTTCTCTGACTTATAAATAATAAAATAGGATAAGCTAGAGATTAGGGACACTTCAATTGTTGTTAGTTTGTGCCGATTACTTGTACAGTTCCATAAGTAGTTGCAGTTGTCACAGTCTTCCAGCGTTGATGAAAACGGTGTTGTCCAGTTGCATATATCGCGATATTAGAAACGCAAGTCAATGCTGGACATTTCAAGCGAATAGCTTAAGACATAAATATTGCTGCGCCCAACCGGGTCCATATTGTATTTAACGTTGTTATTGTAATAACTTTGTGGAAGCACATAAATATGATATGATAAATGCCATGTTCCACACATTTCCATAGCCGACTAGACTACGTGCATCCAGTTATAAAGGGCTTGTCTGACTAGGGCTAGTACAAGTTTTAATTAACATTCGAATCGATCGTGTGGCGATGAGAGCCGCTCTCGACTCGCAGATAGCTGTTATATCTATACGTAGGTATTCACGTGCATAAACGTACGGGTCTATCTAAAATCTGTGTGATGAGCCAGAGAACAGCCGAAGCTTTGTTAAGTAGATGCTTTTTAAAACGATGTTACCGTACCTGTATATCGTAAAATATAACTTGGCGCGTAGCAAGAAAAGGAATCATTTAGTTAGTTCTGTAAGTTTTCACTACACATATTATCGGGTTTGTTACCACGAATAGTACTATTGAGATAAAAACAATACTAACCGTGGTATTAAATCCGATAATATGTGTAGTAAATAACCACGAAAGTCTTAAAACCTGTACAATTTTTGGCATTTGACCGCCATCTCACATGTTGGGAAGCGACGGTGCAGCCGAAAACGGAGTATGCATGTCTAGAAACAGCCTATTCACTCTGACCTTGAAGGCGTTCAGATTATAATGATCAGGGGACACAGTCATAGGCAACGTGTTCCATTCCTTAGCCGTACCTACGCATTATAAAAGTTGAAGATTGAAGTTTCGTATATAGGAGTCGCTGCCGCTGCCATCGCATTGCCGACAGGATTTCCTATGTACCCCAAGTGAGCATTAAGAACTAAGAAGGGTTAGGTAATTCCTTTTTTATCGCAGTGAAAAATGAACGGACATCCTACCTAACAGGTTGCAGGCAACAAAGATGCAGAACCACAGGTGCGTTACCACTATGAGGACTAAGATTCAATGCGTTATCTTTCAAACCGGAATACAACATTGATATTGATAAGACGGTGGTACACACCCGGGCAGGTGGATTCCTCAGGCTTGACCTCTGTCAAGCCTGTACTTTCCATCATAGGACTCTTCCTAGGATGGAAATGGACAAGAATATACAGAATCTTATGCGAGTACACCCGATCGATGAGATATAAAATTGTTGAATCGGTGAAGTTTCTACGTAAGTTAATTGAAAAGAGAAAATAATGAACAACAATGTTTCGAATTTTATAGTCGTGCAGTTAAGGAAATGGTTTCATTGGAGAATAGTAAATAAGGCGTCTGCTGCTTTAATAAAGTGGAAACTGTGATACAAAATAGAACTTTCTGTGTTTGGGGCACAGGTATTGATTTTTGTATCTGTTTTAAATCTAATTAATTAGAATAATTCTGTAAATCCTGTGAATTCTATTGAATGTTTCTTCAACTTGTATTTGACAACCATTTTATATATAGGTTTCTTATGTCCGTTGGTGATATTGGTATCTGCTATTCCTGGAGACTGATTTGAGCAGATTTTTTATAATTATTGTGGTAAGCGAGAACTGATATTTTTCATAAAGTGACAACACTGTGACCCTGTTTAGCAGTATATTAGCTTAACTTAATTTACCTATCATTGAATTCCCCACCCCGTAGGCCGTGCACCAATCCGACTTACACACCTGCTTGATGCCAGCTCGCAGCCCTGCGGCATCACGTCGCAACGTAAACAGCCTGTGTGTTTCAGATATGCGGTCGGGAAGCGGCGACCGCCCGCGGCCGAACGGCGCTGTCATAAGTGCATGCGATGCGAGGGGGTTGATTGGCTGCGATGCATATGCATACAATGTGTAGCATTGTATTACCTACCTTTGTATTGGACTTATCGGTACCTTTGGATGTGGGTTTTCGATTAAACGAAATTAAGGATAATATGAAACTGTATAGATTATGGAACGTGGGTTCCCTTCTCACAACAAAGCTCATGGACGGACGTCGTTCATCGAAAATTATTTTCAAACATCAACTTCTTTATATAAAAAAAATATATATTATTATGTTCAGTATTAGCATATAACTATATTGCAGCTGAATTTCATCAATATCCAAACATCTATCCATACTTTTTGCAAAGCTTACAAACTTTGCATTTATAATATTAGGTGGTAGGATTAGTAGGACTTTCTCATTTTTAATATTAGTAGGTAGGATTGAAAGTCGTTCTTTATTAACTTCCTACATAGCTGTGTAAGTCTATATTTCAAAACTGATATTAAGTGAGCATTTGCTCAGTACCCATACACCATATCGTAGTGACAGTCTTTGACATTCCAAAAAATTGAATTTGACCGCCTATCAAATGAATTTGTATGAATTTTGAATTTGAATGGCATTAATATCATATAATTTAAAACGCTTTTTCCTGAGTCACTCGAATAAGTCGCAGGCGAACTAGTAGAAGTTAATTTATCTATAGAAGTCGTCAGTAAATAACATCATACATCGGCTAACTCGGCTTCGTAGAGCGCATCGTCGTCTTTGTCGCACGCGTGTGAGTAAATACGAAGCCGAAACTAGTACGATGAGCATTTTTCACCGAATTATACCGAATAGTGCCACAAACTTATCTTACCCGGTGGCCAAAGCTGAAACTAAGTGTCGCCATTTTGAAATGCCATGATAAATCCAACAACAGCGACGCTGTCACCGGGTCTGATAAACTTGTTGCACTTTAGCTGTGTTTACAGGAAGGCACACGTCAGGGCCGGGTATCACATACATGGCTGACGACATCACCGCGGCGAGTGCAACCGCAAAATGCAGGCTCCCGCATCGCATACTCTCGTTATCCAACGAGAGTGAAAAGTAAATATGTATTCCATCAAATTGGAAACGAAACTTTTATTTGTAAAGGTACGGTTTCCTAGAATAGCGGTACCGCCATAAAGCGGCAGTAATACAGCGTCACTGAAACGTTGTCAAAAGAGTGGCACGGTTTGCCAGAAAGAGGTTCCTGGAGAGGTTTTTCCTGGAGAGTACAATACGGAGTTCTTCAAGAAAGGGATGAAAAAATTTTTACGAAGTTGGTAGCACGTGAATTATGTGATACCTCTAGTATGGCAAATGTCCAAAGGCTGCCGTAACTGCTTACCATGAGGCAGGTCGGAAGTTTGTTTGCCATCTTAGTGGTATAAAAAAGATCGGCTTCAAAAAGCATCGCGCTGTATTGTTTTCAAATGTTTCAATAAAGTAACATATTATAAAAGCACCCATGTGGCACCCGCAATCCTAGAAAACCGTTGGAACCAAAGATATTTCAAGTAGAATTGTTGACCTACTGTTGGAACAGTTTTTTTGTTCAGTGGGAAGGAAGGATACTCATATATACGAGACTCGCTTTTTTAACATTAGTTACGGTAGTAAAGTACTGGAGATCTCTACTGGGGGCTACCTTAATTATCGTAAGTACGGATTATGCAGTCCTCAACCTAACCTACCTACGTACAATACCTACTGCAATTGTCTAGCATTGATATTATCGATAATCTTACGTCCTATATACTATAGACAGAGTAAGCCCTCTATTCAGTGTCGATACATTTAGGTACGGTAGCCGGTGGTTATTAGACAAACCACGACTACTAGGTGCAGTTAATATGCGGGCCTGGTAGGCAATACACTCAATGCTGTGTATCCTGTATGCGCGCGAGTAAGCAGCTAGTTTATTTTGCTTTGGAGTATCTATAATTGCTGTGTGTATAAAATAAATAGGTAACAAGCTTATCTTAGTACTGTGTAGTGTCCTGCAGATTGAAAAACCATCTCATTAACACATATAAAGATTCATATACAGTGGTTTGCTTGCAGCATCCAAACTGGATAATTTTTAATTTATAAATGCAATTTGCGAACATCATTATTGTTACACTCTCGATTACATTACTGTCCTTATCTGCTTCATTATCGACGACTGACGGCGTAAATTATGAAATAAGCAGGAACAATAAATCGCCGCCCAATTATATCGATAAATTAAGTTAATCCTCAAGCCTCTGTTCGGGACAATTTCAATGGATCGAAATAAAGATAACATTTTGTTAATAATCTGTTCAATGAGACACAGTTAATTAACGGTATCGTGTTGCCCTTTTAAATATATTCCTCCTAATCGGGAACGGGGGAAATTCACCCCGTCATCGTTTGGGAAATCCAACCTGGCGTTGCTAATTAGGCAAATCCGATTTTACAACATTGGGATTTTGCGAATGAGGGCCTAATAGGCGTCAATATAATTTCCAAACAGGGATACGGTAATTGGATCCTTTTGTCGTGCTAATGAACACCCGTTGTACCTAATACCTGTCTATCTAATGACTTATTGGAGACAGGCTTCATCGTTATTGAATTTTTCTGATTTACTTCTACACGTTGCACTAGAGGGTGTTCAGGCCTACTATCTTTGGTCATAACTTCAGGGTAAGCAGATTAAAATGATGAAGAATGGACTGTAGTTATAAATTTATTTGAGCAAAGAATTACAAAGGTAATGAGAGGCTGCTGATCATCGTGAAAGGTATGTGAATAATGAGTGGTGAAAACGTTTAAATATTTGAATTTTGAATATTATTGCTGTTAAGCAAAGGTTTAGCCAAAGTTTGTACACAAAAATATATAAAAAATTAAAAATTAAGTTTTTACTAAAATTAACTAATAGTTTTACTAAAATCTGAACAGCAGGTGTCTTTACACCACCACCATAATTGTGGTTGGTGAAAGCGCATGAAAATTCGTGTAGTAATTTTTTAGATTATGCGTTTAGACAGACCTAAGCTTATTATGGTTCTAAATCGAAAATTCAATCTTATCACTAAGATAGGTATGTGGAAGAGAGCAACCCGACCGCTTCCCGGCACATCCGAGGGGCAAATAAAACTCCACATTTTACGAGTCTGGAAAGAAACAGAATGCGTTATGGACCCTTTTCCACGTCGATAAGTAAATGTTACCCTTGTTCCGCTGGTTTCCGAATCAGCTCGAATTATCTCTTTCTGCCTGTGTAATTCGAATTCGCAGAATAGGTATAAACAAATATTTGGAACCGACATGACTACCTACTGCGGACACATTTTTAGAAGGTTATTTTACACACACACATTTTTAAAGGAAATACCTTTTAATGAGTTTGGTTCATTTATGGCACACATCACAGCAGGTGCGGCTACCATCTACCCCGGTGCCTTTGCCCCGGTAACGGGGTAGTTGGGAAAAATAAGCGACCCCGAGTCTACCATGTAATTCTGACGAAATCTCGACGCACGCTAGACCGATAACGTTAAATGGGGAGGAATATAATATACATTAAGTTTCATTTACGTACTCTGGGGTTTTAATAAGGGAATGTGCTTTAGTGACCAAATATATCCTAGTCACTACTAGGATAGAAAAAGGTATGCTGAATTGGTTTGGTCATGTAGAGAGGATAAGTGAGAGGAGATATGGCGTGACATTTTGTATGATATAGATATGGTTGATGAAACTTAATCCTGCGTTAAACGCCAGGGTAGTAGTTACAGGAGTCAACAAAACTATTTTTCTATGCACTCTATATTTTTATATTTACAATATAATTTTGCCCCTCCAGCTAGATACTCCTAAACGCTTATAGCTATTCCTATTCATGTAAAATTCCGCATCGCAAATTCCTCCCGTCCACGTCACCCGCATTCAGAAAACGCATCGCATGTGGAATGAAAGTCTGTCCATCGCTGGGAAAAAATGGTTTCTGCGAAATTTAACTGTGCAGGCAACGGTTGGGGCGCGGCGCATCTGTAGAACAAATAAAAACTTCACTGTTTTACGGCGGAGCTGGGACGCGGGCGGCGGAATGTATTATGGGGCCTTTTCCACGTCGATAAGTAAATGTTACCCGTGTCCCTGCAAGAGTTATGAACCCTCCAGCGCGGGTAGTAAGCGTATTTTTCCGCGATCCCCAAATCCCACTCGGCGGGATTACCGCCAGCGACCAGGACACTGCTAGTAACGTTAACAGCTTAAAGGATAACGACCGAATCACATTATGTCATTGAGGCATTACGCTACCTTTCGTTCCATTTGGGGCGGTGTGATTAATTGGCGTTCCGGTTTTAATTGAATTCAATCTGGCCAAGTGAAGCTATGACCGGCGCCCTTGTTGCTTAAGTGTGTTAGGACTTGGCTTCGACGATTACTATTTACGAAAGTCGGTACAATAATTAAATGGGTACATTGTGCGTTTTCACCCTGGTGTTTGGAATAACTGAAAGTTTGGAACTATAACTTAATAGAAAAGTTGTTTCAAAAGTATTAGGTAACGTAACTAATTTCGTTTACGGATCAGTTTACGGATTTCATACTTATCTTCGAATATCATTAAGATCTCAGGTATCCTCGTAGTGGCTTACTATAAATACCTACTTAAACTCGTAATTCCCGAATCAGACTTTCGACTAGAGAACTTTGCATGGTCGACGATATATCACTTTAGAAACACTTTGAACCCGCTGAACGTATAATGGTCTGCAGTAAAACGGGGTGGATTGTTCTGGAATTCCGAAATTCGCATTCAAGTTTATACACAATTCAGTCAGTTTGAAGTTCGGGCCGTTTGTTGGGAGAGACGCGTGCCTAATTGAAAAGGGCTGGGTGTCGGTCGAGTCTTGCGACGCTCGTGGCGCCATATCGATTTATATCTGTTTTACCGCCTTGCAACCTTGCTGTGGGCTAATAATGATAAACACAACCACAGTACCGGCCGTGTGTTGTCCGGCAGAGTAGAATAGCAGCAATCCCTTATACTCGAGGGTGTCGTACAAGGCGACTAATGTTTTCAAGGTAAAAGATCTAGAGACTCTATATACTGGAAAATGGGCAACAGCGTTTTCCATTGGTATATTTATAACACTGCGACCTCCACCTCGCCGGCCAAGCATGGAGATTATGGCAATAGCCTCCCCTTTCGTGGGATCGGCCTTTAGTCCTGCAGTGGACTGTAATGGGCTGTGATGATTATGATGATGACAACCACTGTAGCAAAGCAACATAATATGTGAACTTTGCTATCATGCACGATCTTTGCAATCTTCGGAACTCTAAGCGAACTCGATGAAAGTAAGACATTATTTAAATATTTGTGGAATTTCAAGAAAATACGTAAGGCGCAGCTTACGCAATATTCCTGGGAAAACTTGGCAATCAACTTTTTTGCTCGTGGGAAACGCTGTTATTAAAGTAGGTGGTGGAAATTTCTGGTAAGTGGGTCATCGCAAGAAAGTCAAACAGTTTTATATTTTACATACCTACAACATCCGCGATTTCTTACTTGAAATTTCCAGAAAATTGCTATAAACCGGCTTGTTATAACTGCCAGGAGATAAAAACTTTTTCAATTTCCATTCTAATTTGGATTTAACGCGAAAATATTGTTTAAATTCTCGCGAGAAATTTAGACAAAGTCAAACAGTCGACTAAAAGTAAGTAAGTTTTGAATGAACTCTACTATTTTATCGATAAAGCTTCTGCAAACAGGAAAATTTTAATTCTTTGAACGTTACAATTTTTAGAGCCTCCGCGCGTCACTCCACATACATCAAATTTAAATCAATGAAACAAGAAACATGTTCCGAGTTCCCGATGGATCTTAAACTCCCTGAAGTGCACTGAGCAGTAAAGTGTCCTCGATTTCGAGTTCCTCGTAAAACCTGTTTTGTCTCTGTCTACCAGTGAGGGAGGGAAAAGGGCGAGGGAGAAATCACGCAAAGTCTTTTTATAGGGCGAGGGGTTACTATGGCGGCTCATTCTCTTATTTTCACATTTAAAGCCCATCTTCCTCGACTGTCATTTCATTAGGCGACAACTCGTTTCCGCACAGGTGAATTTCATCGGTTATAATTCCTCCATCTCTTTTCCGCACGCGTTCACGCGGCTTATATACCAATCAGTGCGTTAAAGCTTCTTGAAGTTATCGTTCAGTAAAATGCAGAAGCATGAAGCATGTCTTTGACGTTCACGAGTGTATTAGAATCGGTGCCAGATAAGATTGCTTTGAGGTTATTGCGTCCTAATCATTGTTTATATGTATTGTTGACTATCTGTCTTTACTTCCTTTGTCATCCGCTAGCAATCTAATCTGGCCCTGGGTCTGCTCTTTCACTAGTGGATATCTCATCTGCGATCTATTTGTTTTATGCGTGTCGCTTTTAAAGTTATTGGCTCGATAAGATGTCCAATGCGGGGACACGTCGGGCGCGAGCTCGTGGGGTGCATCGACCCCTCGGGCCGTGTGACCCCCTCAAGATAAATAGAATTCGTCGAACAAAGCAATGCATCGCCGCCACGAAGATCTACAGTTATGAATGTGAAGATTACTATGGCAGGCGATTTTTAAAACAATTTTAGTTAAGTTTAATATTGATTTCTATCTCTTCAGTCGTATTTATTTGTTGTGCTTCAGGCATGAGGAATTTCATCTTAGTCCTCGCAGTGATAATGCATCTGCAGTTATGCATTTTTGTTGCCTGTAACCTAAATGCATGATCGTAGACGTTATAGGCTAAAGTAACCGCTTACCAGCAGGTGTGCTGTCTGCTAGTTTGTCACTGCGTAGAATAAAAATAAATTATATATTCCTAATCCGAGAAATCTATTATTCGTAAACAGTTTTCTCTGATCGGGCGACGAAATAAACATACCTAAACATACTTAAACGAATTAAGTAATTAATTAACCATTTACCAATTGTTTGAAATATATTTACATTTCCTCCAAAAAAGGCTCTTATTTATGCGAGTAAGTAAATTGTATACTTCACTTAATGTTTACCCAGTCAAGCGGATAATAATGAATGTATCAAGCTGAAAGCTCGCCCTGATAATATTTGCCTCGCGCGGCTCCCACCCGGTATTTATTCGACTGTTTATGACAAGATCCCACTGTCACACGGAGGACAACGATGACGCAACAGACCATTTAACTGAGAGGCCTGTTCAAAGCCTTTGTCTCCATCTCTTGTGTTCTTTTAATTTAAAAACGATGCAAGAACAAACCAAAAAGTAAAACGAAATTGGAGTCCGTGTTTAAGAAAGCCTCCCTTGTTATAACTTTTTATTTCATGACAATATTTTGTGTTACCTTTTACTCATTGTTGGGTTCGAGCCTATTCACGGTGAATGAAAGGGAAAAAGAGGTTCATTGTTTAATATTAGCTGTTTTGTAAAGAAATATGATTTTAGTTAGGATACTTTCACAACAGCTTGGATAGAAGAGATGTCTTACGTCTTCTTCGTTCTAATGTTATTTTTGGTGGCCACTTTTCATCAGGTGGCCCGCTTGCCTATTTGTCTGCTGAGTAACATAAAAAAAAAAAACTAAAATAATTTTGTAGAGAATATTTTTCAATGATACAAACTATACTTAGTAGCTATCGTACCATTCTAAGTAAATAATTATATGAATTGGTACCTTACCTGAAATGAAGCAGGGTAAACTAATTGATCATGCATATTTTTAAATCAAATTATCATTTTCTTAGTTCACTGCTGGTCTTGAGTTACTTACTAGAATAGGACTACGATAAGTTGGCATTGACTTACAGTTACTTGGAAATTATTAAGCACGCTGAAAATTATCTCACACACTTCCTTTTTAATTAATTTGCTCTTTATTTAATAATATTTTTCATAACAGTGAGTTACTCACGAAAATCAACAATCCTACAGAAATCAAATTGTTTGTTATGACTTTTATGAATGACGTCCTACGACGTTTAAAAAATTTGGCATAAGTTGCCATTCGGATATTTATAATTTTTTTTTAACTTATCGTGGGGTTGCCGATTCTAACTTCATCGCTCTCCGAACTTTCAAATGAACAAACTCTACAGCCTATATCCAGAAATAATGTCAATTACTCCCTAATTAGCAGCATTACGTACGAATTTCTCATGGCGTAATGCACGTATTGTTCAAGCTTCGGAATGGGGGTATGTCGGGGTGAATGCGAGTCGTTAGCCGAAGTACGCTTCCGCCCTACTGCCCCGCAAAGCATGCGCCGAGACTGCCAAGAATGGCGGGGTTGATATAGCCGACTGTACGGTTTATCTCGTTTCTGGTGAGTAATTTGCTTTGTTTTCTGTGCTATGTCGAAGATTAGAGAGAAGTAGAGAGAAGTTGTGTAACTATCATATCGCTAGAATGACTTTCATAGCTACCTAACCTACCTTGATTGTCTAACCTGCTGTAAGACAGCAGCCCATCTTTCAAAATTCTAACCTATATTTTATAGGGTTTTCTGTTCATTTCCAACACTGCTATTCAAACCCAAACGTGGAATTTAGGCAAATCCCTCCATTAACGTGTAGCAGGCCCCAGTCCAGCGGTGGGCTGTTATGGGCCGCTGTGTGAAAAACTCCTTTAAGAGTGGAAGTTTCCTTGTTTGTCAGCTACGCAACAGATACTTTAATGCTACAAATCCCAAATCAAATACCGTTGTTTGATAACCAGAATCCTTTTATATGAAATACATTATTTGTTAGCCAATACTGTCCTACTGTTTCTGTGACTAGCCCTATAAAGTGATATAGGTACTCATTGTTAAATAACGCAAAAATACTTAAATACTAAGTACTTAGCTTCTTACATACTTCTGAGAAAGTCATATGGCTATAGTTCAAAATCATATATAATCTCAATAATTATTGCATTATGCTGATACGTTAAAACAGTTTTATCATTAATAAAACATAATTGAAATCGTGCAATAATGATTGCGAGTCGTGACCTTTTATTACAACGCCACTGAACGTATTAAGCCGATGACTCCGGAATAATTAACATGAAAAGCTCGACCAAAATTTCACCAATCAAAACATTTTCATTTTTAGCTAAAATTTTATACATAAGTACGGATCTACACTATATAGCTATTGCCTATGAAAGAGTACACGATGATTATAATATAATAGTCGTGAATTTATAATTATAACATTGGTCTAACATTACATTTTAATGTTTTATCAATGTTATAAAAATAAACATCATCATTTATATTTTAATCTATTGATTTATTTAGTTGACATTTTGATCCTATAGGTACTTTGGTACAGAATAATAATATTTTTATTATGTTTCAACTAATTTGATTTAAGTATTGATATTATAAGGTAGTAGAACTCTGTCAAGCCTCATGAGACATTTCATCGTAGTCCTCACAGAGACAACGCACCTGTGGTTCTGTATTTTTGTTACCTTCAACCTAAACGTAGGAATTGTAGATGTTATGGGCGACAGTTACCACTTACCATCAGGTGGGCTGTCAGCTCGTTTGCCACTGAGTAACATAAAAAAAACTATCCCGAAATTCAACATAGTCCACCCGCGAGTACGACCTACCCGATCGGAGCAGATTCGCGCAGCCGAAGCGTATAACACTTTTATGAACATACCTCCTAACAAAGAGCCCAAGCCAACAACAAACTGGGGCAAACCAACAGACTCGCCAGCCAAACAAGTCATCAATCAAATGCCAGGCTTCTTCCTTAAGGCGTAAAATTAGCATAAACAATGTCATGTAAAGACTACAATGGCGGCACGGCAGATGGTGAGGGACAAGCGATCCTCACTGTAAAATTAATATACATCATCAAAGGGAGAATGTCTGGTCGTCTATCATTGTGATACGCGGGCGGCGCGGGGGGTACTAACGTAGTCTTTATTAATGGCCGTGTTGTAATGTGCCAAACAATGTCTTGTAAGGTAAGAAGGTAGGCTCTATGCTTCTGTAGTGGGAATAGCTTGGTGTAGTGTATTTTTAACGCCAAACGAAAAAAGAGGGGGTTATAAGTTTGATGTGTGTATCTGAGGCTTTGTGTGTCTGTCTGTGGCGTCGTTGCTTCGGAACGGATGGACCGATTTTGATGCGGTTTTCTTTGTTTGAAAGCCAGTTTAATCGAGATGGTTCTTAGCTTTGTTTCATTAAAATCAAGCTAGTAGTTTAGACTATAATTGAGCTTAAGTAAACTTGGGTTAGGGTTAATATTTAAGTAATTATGATCTTCAGAATTATGATCTGATTAAACTGACTTGTCTTATTTGGTGAACAAACAATGCCCAAAATCACGACTTGCCGTATCAATCACGCTACGTATATTGTGTAGAAATGTCGAAAATTATACAAGAAACACATGGAATGTGAATTTCAACGAATACTGCTGCACATTATCCATTTAAATACATAACCATTTCCTTAACCAAATAAGACAAGTCAGTTTAAACGGATAATAGAACCGACGGCACTTTGATGACACAGATTTGTGAGACCGGTATGAAAGGAGCGTTTCCTTCTTCGAACTTTAATCGAACTCTAGTTCGCCATTTGTTAGGTTTGCCTAATACCGTTGGAAAAGTGCGATTTACAAAGGTTTTTCGCTGGGGACCCTGAGACTGGTTGAATAGTCTTGAGAGCTAATTGGATCCGTTTTGACGGTATATGATATTGTATTCGTAATTTTTGTTTTCGCTCATGTAATAAATCTAACCGCACACTGCCGTGTGGTGTCCGGCAGAGTAGAATAGCACCAACCCCTAACACTCGTGGGTGTCGTACAAGGCGACTAATGTTTTTGAGGCAAAAGATCTCGAGTCTCCGTAGGATGGAAAATGGGCAGCAGCGTATTCCATGTTATATTTATAACACTGCGATCTCCAACCCGCCTGCCGAGCGTGGAGATTATGGCAATAACCTCCCTCTTTGGTGGGAGAGGCCCTAAGTCCTGCAGTGGACTGTTATGGGCTGTGATGATGAGTAATAAATCTAACCAAACCGTACTGTGTCCGGCAGAACTACTCTACTTTCTAAAAGCACATAAGACAGCACAGCATCATACCTACCACCAGTATAAAATTAGCTATTATGATTGTGAATTCGCGAACAAATAGTAGACCACAAACAAGTCTAAACAAGGTAGGTTGAGGTTCTGGCTTCTGTACCAGCACATTCCATCAACGGGAATTACCAAGGCGAATAGTATGACAAGAGGCAGACTAGCTAGCACCAGTAAACCAACAGTAAACCTGAAAATGGGCGGCAGCGCTTTGTGCTTTTCAAAAACTGCAATATCCAACAATTTTCACAACCTAAACGGCAAAACGCTCCGCTAATACGAAGAGGGCTAAAGCACCATTAATGTTGATGAAATTGCTCATGAAAGAAAGTATATTTATTCAACGACACGATGTTACAAAAACGTTGTTAAAAAACATCATCATTATGATTCCTTCAATAGTGAAAACAGCATGGAAGTCAATACAGTTATTTTTTAAATAACCAAGCTTAGACGACGGATAGACACGGTGGGGCCTTGACTATACTACTACTGACTATTGTACTACGGCACCGACTTTCCTAAAAAATATAAATTACCTTACGCCGTTATTGCTCGCCATATACCATACCATAACCATATTAATTACAATATATATACGTATGCAAACGAAACATAACGAAGTCCTTTGTTTCACTCCCATTCGGCGAACCAGCCGAGTTTTATTTATCTACGTCCGCGCTTGGAGCCGTAATCGTTCGGACGATGCACAATGACGCGCCGCCGTATTTTAGCGGAAAAATGTCCCGCAACATTTGATATTCATGAAGCTTGTAACGCAATGTGGCACCTGCCCTTATAAATTATTCCGAACGCCGCTCCCGACCACCTATCCCTTTGTTAAGCATTACTTTTAACGAACTCCAAATCCTGCTTTCTATTTTCATTGCCGGCCCCTTTGTTTCGGAGTTCCAGACGAAAAAAATAAACGTCCACCTCGCCGACAGGAAAACCGCATTGAAAACCTCCATTCTAATATTGGAAGAACAACAACGGGTCAAAACAAAAACAACACAAGTGCAACGTAAACAAATCGGCATCATCTCCACATCTGTCGCTTGATCAATAACCACGTCCTTGACATTACGTCGGACTCGCATCCTCTCAAATTCGTGGTTCATTATTCAATTTACACCCACCTTGTGCCTGGTGCCTTATTCACAACACTCACACTACACTTGGAAGTTCCTTGTCTCGTATCACTACTTGTACCTTCGTAGTCTTGGACTCACTGTCACTACGGAAATGCCGTTCGTAGGCTGTATTGTTCGTAGCGTCGTAGCTACTCTACGCGTGCGGGCGTAGCGCGTAGACTTCTCCGCGCGAGGACCGACTGCGGCCGGCGGCCACGCGACGCGGCCGGGAATGACGGCGCAGTATACGCGGAGAGTACAGATGAAAATTTTGAACAGGTAGAGGGTGACGGTGAAAACAAAAAGGTCTCAGGTAAGTGAAATAGAAAGGTTTAAGACGGTTGGTAACGAACATGACGAGACTTTATTTTTTTATATGATTTAATAAATAAATAAATGTTTAGGACAATGGTGACATTTCAAATTATTATAATTTGGCAGTAAGTTCTTACACAGATAATAAAGAACTATAATGGTTTAAAACATTAAATGCTACTTATGGTACTCAATGACGAACAGCCCACCTAATGAAAATAATAACTGCCGTACTTATTAAAGGCTTCAAATATAAATGTACATGGAAGGGTACTATATATATCGGTATTATATATCTGAGCAGATGTACATATGTTTGATTGATAAATCTGCTCAGATATATAAGTACCCTTCCATGTAC
The DNA here is from genome assembly GCA_905147135.1 of Blastobasis lacticolella. Taxonomy (NCBI): domain Eukaryota; kingdom Metazoa; phylum Arthropoda; class Insecta; order Lepidoptera; family Blastobasidae; genus Blastobasis; species Blastobasis lacticolella. The sequence continues at coordinate 8,576,981 of LR990045.1, read as the reverse complement.
ATTTATATTTGAAGCCTTGGCAATGCTCACGTATTAATGAACTCGACTGTACATAACGAATACCTACCCATATAATTATTTGTTTTGAACAGAATATATTTCCAATATCATCGATGACATCTACTATATCGTCTACTTTGACGTCCAATCAATATCGTCTCGGGAGAGTAATTAGCAATGGACATCCGAGAGATGAAGATGAAGACGATGGCCCAAATCCTAATTACTTATATTTTAATTGTTTGTCATGTTAATTGTCATGAAGTTTTCTATATTTGAAGACATTTTTATGCAATATAAAGGTTGACTTGGGGCTTTAATGCTCCAGTAGCTCTAATGAAGTAAAGTTTTTTTTAGCAACTGGGACCGTGTAGCGGCGCGCAGCATCGGTGAAGAAGCGAATTTTCTTGTACATCGCTAAGTGTTGGTCGCTAATAAATAACTTTCTTTGGGAATATGTAAAATCTGTAAAGAAACAGAAAATGGCGTAAGCATAACATTTAATTTTAAAAGCGTACCTATCTATACTTATTAAAAACACCCGTACAAACTTATACCTATTTATTTGCAATAATAAACACCTGAAGCTTTCTATTATTCTGTTTAGAATCTATAACAAATACTACAAATAAAATTTCAATACTAACAAAAAAACAATTCACAGAAACAAATAAAAAGTAAAGCAGCATCTGTACTTCAAGCGTATACTGCGTTGGCAGGACTATGCAGTGCGCAGGCGCGGATGACGTCATCGTCCCGCACCCCACCGCCAGCCGCGTCCTCCACGCACCGTGCACGTCGCGTGACGCACGACACGACGTCGTCACGTCGATGTCGTCCACACGTCTTGTCACGTCACAGAACACAAACACGAGTATATTTTCAACACCTACTAATTAGGTTTTCAAGTGTAAGGTATGTCGTTGCTGAATGGCGACTAAATTTTGTTTGGGTGTTGATTTTTTGTTAATAAACCTTATTGTTACTTGTCAGGTTTTTAGTTGACAAGGTTAGGTAGTTCACAAGAATATCCCATCATAAATACACCTACATTAAAAAATAAATTAGGAAACGCAAGTAGGTACTTAGTAAACTAGCGAAAAACCGTAATAAAGTCTTATTATCCAGTTAATTTGGTTTATTATCCTTAATCAAGCCATTTCAGCAATCGTTTTTGCTCTCCACGCTCACAAAGGCTCTTTCTCTCGGTGCGAAACACGATTCTGCTTTTCCCTTGACCTTTGAGCAGTGCGCTCATAAATCCATTAGCTCCAGCTCTTTATCATCCTCCACTCTGCTAAAAGCAGTCTCTATCCAATTCGTAGCAATTCCTTTAATACGAGTTTCTAGTAAATACGTTTAGGTTATTAATCGGCCGGAAAAAGTATGATATTGTTGGATGAAGAAATTATGGATTACAAATTTCAGCGAAATAATACTAAAGTAGGTACATTATAAATAATAGTTACGTATACAAAAAAAAATATAAATAATATACATTTCATGTCATATACAATTTGTAGAGTCATCTAAGTTTCTTCTTAGAATATTATATTTTTTTATTATATTAGACGGGACTTACACGCGACGTACGTAAAGAACGCGAGTTTAGTTTGAAACAAATATTGCATATTTTGTGGTTTAGGTTATTGTAGGTATGCAACCAACACAACTCATAATGTAACCGAATATGACGTGATGCGTAGATCGCGTTGCAACGTCACGGTCGTTACATGCCCACAGTAGGGCAATCTTTTTCCGTCTTGAGCCAATATTCATATTCATATTCATTTATTCGTAGTAATAATCATGCATCATCATCGTAATATTACCAGCTCTTATGCTTACTTTTTTATCAGTAACCGGCGGTAAATAACGACAAGTTGTTTTCGTACAACCCAAAGAGAACTCGAAAGAACCCCGTGCAAATGTCTAAAACCCAACCCCGGGAACCCAATAATTGTCTCAGTGTTTTATGAACCTATTTTTTTTAAGTTATTGTATTGCAAAATTATCCTACTGTGGTGTCCATGTGTAAAAAATGTTTCTTTCTTTCTTTCCAAAATAGCTACATTACCCTGCTTTTCCCTAAAGACGTCTAAATAAACGTCTCAATATCGAACGCTGCGATAGCATATCGTCCAGTCAGTCGCTACTTGTATCAGCGTCGCGTTGGTATAATGAAAGGGGCCAGCTCTGCCCTCGTGTTTGGGGTTGTCATCGGCCCCCGGTGCGACCCTCTTGCAGGGGACCGAGGGGCTGGCGGAAGGCACAGGCGAAATGTACTGGATTTTTTTTTTCATTTTAAGCAAATGGGTATGTTATTAAACTTACATGCACTTTACAATTCTATAAGATAATTGAGCAATTTATAAATGTCACGTTAATAGTGTTATGTCATGTGTCGCGTTGTTGTTGTATTGTGAGAAACATTTTCACTGTTTTGTGTATGGCGTAAGAGTGTTTATGCACTGAATTAGGTTCTATTCTTGCCACGCTACTCAAAGTTTAAGGATTACAGAACATAAGACAGGATGTTTAATGCATAAGAGAAATTGTATAGCAATCATTGAATCAGGATTAAAGCGCTATCAGGATCGAGTCAGCAAAAACATGCGATCGATCGAAATTTGGAGGAAAAAACTAGAAGTACTCGAACTAAGAGACTTGTAGCTAGTATAGCAGAATCTGAATAAAGATTTTTTTCAACCTTTTCTGTTTTATAGACTTTCGTGGTTATTCACCACACTTTCACTAAACATATCGCAACTACGTCATAATATCGACGTAAAAACAATGCCAACCATTGTAACAAACCCGACCATAAGTGTAGTAATAGATTTTTTCATGCGGTAGGCAAACAACAATCGGGCCACCTGATGGAAAGTGGTCACCGCCGCCTAGCCTAGCAACAATAGGGTCATTGCCAATGCGTTGCCCACCTCTGTAAAGAAAAAGCTCGATACAAATCGCCACCCCTTGTGCTCGAGCCTGGCAATTTCGAGCACTATTACCCAAAACGCGTCGACGACCATCCGGCCCGTCCGCTACTCGAAACGGCTTCGTCACGACGTGGCCTACGCGGAGTAGCAGGAATCCAACTCTGTACAGAAAAGGATTGATCCAAATCGCCACCCCTTGTGCTCGAGCCAGGCAATTTCGAGCACTATTACCCAAAACGCGTCGACGGCCGTCCGGCCCGTCCGCGGCTCGAAACGGCTTCGTCACGACGTGGACGGCGCAGGGAAGCAGGATTTTGCACTGAATATTCTTTTAAAGTTTCATGTTTCTTCGTGTAACGGTACTGGGTTGGATATGGGAAAAAGATTAGAATTAGCTTTGGTTTTTCGAACCACGCAACTTGTCTCTCTTAAACTTAATACTTCTTACTTAAGATTTTTTGTTAATGCTACTCAGCGAGAAAAGAGTAGGCAGCCCACCTGATGGTAAGTGGTAACTATCACTCATAACATTAGCAATTCCTTCATTTAGGTTGCATGTAACAAACCGCAGTACAGAACCGCAGGTGCGTTGTCACTGGGAGGACTAAGATGAAATGCCTGTAATTTCGCTAGCTACCTTATCCTTCAAACCGGACCACAACAATTCAAGCATTGTTATTTGGTGACAGATATAGATAAGGTAGTATCCACTACCCATACTCACCCAGGATACTCACCCAGGCAGACTCCTCAGGCTTGACAGAGTCCTGATATTGAATCAATTTTGGCATTTAAAGCATTTTGTGAATTATTACTTACATTGTTATACACAACTCAAGTGACACACGAGCAGACAGTTCATGATCTACAATGGTAAATAGGCTTTCGCTCTTAACATCTACGATGCACTAGGCTTCATGTATGTAAGTCTTTTTTTAATTAGACAAAACAGGCATTTGACCGCCATCTCACTTGTTAGTAAGTGACGATGCGGCCGAAGATGTAGCATGCCCGTCTTGGCACAGCCTATTCACTCTAGTCTTGAAGGCGTCCAGATTATATTGATCAGGGAATACACTCGCAGGCAATGTGATCCATTCCTTAGTCGTACGTGTTATAAAAGTCGAACCAAAGCGGCTCATGCGGATAGCTGGAAGATCCACGACATAAGAATGAAGCGTTCACCCGAATCACGTCTAGCAAACATACGGACAGCAGCGAAAGTGATCACTGTGAGGACCTAACTGGTAAATATGTCTCATGCTTGTGATGCTTCCGAGTTACGTTATATTGCTTGGCGCCTAAAATAAACCTAACCTATAAAAGTAACCTGTGTCACATCCTTATTATATTCAGGAGGAAATGACAAAGTTTATACTGCCGTTAACACAACAGCTGTGTTTTAATTTCGCACACATTTTTAATATGTTTTCGCAATAAATGTCGTATAACGCAAACCGCGCGGAATATTCATATTATTATAATAGTATTCTGAAACGTTGTGTCAGAGCTCTGCAAATAAATTACAAAATGAATATTTCAGCTGGAGCGGCCCACGCGTACATATGTACTTACTGTTATGTACAGAAGCGGAAAACATCGCTGTATTTTATCTACTCAAATTGTAATCGCTTTTAAAATGAACTGCTTGAAGAACCAACTCAGAAATATGGTCTAAGGTAAACTCAGAAATATGTGCTAATCAATTATCCCAACAACTCAACTTTGGTATTACGACTGAGCTGTTTGGACTCGGATAACTAGGGTTTACTCTATTGCCTCGATGACTATATAATAACTTGGTAAAGATCCTGAGTACTGATATGCAGATCGTGCGTTCAAGCACCAACCCTATGCAAGACATCATACAGACATTGAATTTCAGTGTTCTATCCATAATAATTATGAATTTATTTACCTACAAGTTTTGTAGTGAAAACATAGACTGTGACATAGATACGTAACAATATTAAACTGTGCTTTACACTTTGGATCTCAAACGTTCCATTCTTAACGCTATGCTAGGTTACTACTAAAACATTCTAACTAAAATTTATTTCCTGTGTAGGTATATGTGTAGGTATTTTGGAATTTCCACCACTTTATGCCCTCAATTATGACAAAGAATTACAACCAGCCGCGCGTATGCTATGTTGATTCAACCCCGCGCCGTACGAATATGCCATAAAAAGTTAACGGCACATTTTACAACGCAATAAAGAAGTTAGCAGCAAATGTTCATTTTTGGCGGCGGGAGTCAATCTGGGCAAAGTCAGCACCCCGACCCTCGCCGGCGGCTCATTCGATAACAATTTACCCCAGTGATTTATGGACCTAATACCGGCCACTAAGCTGCTTATCCCAGCTATGGGTGCTCTCTGAACAAATTAGGAATCAAGTATACAACAACAAGCCACAGTACGTTTCTCACTGCATGACTTGAGAGATTTCTCATGGCGAACAAGCAACTTCCAGGAAGAGAGCTCGGGCCTGCATTGAACACTAGAGCAATATTTTATCGTTATTGACACCGATATCCGTCTCGCCTTTGTGTTCTGCGAAGAATGCGGCCAATGATCGTAAATATGCGCCCTCATTCCGTTACCGAATGAATCGCTGTATCCTCTCCCGGCCGAATAATCAGCTAACTAAGAATACATTTGTATTGTATCTCGGCGCCGCTCCCCTCGCGTGGGCTAATTTAATTCCTTCCCAACGATCTCACCTCGCACCCGCGCTAGGGAAAAATCCACCGCCTCGGAAATTTATCCCCAATTTACTCCCACCCCAATTGCTGCGAACGAACTCCACGAGAAGTTGGCGCACATTTGAAAACTCAAGTTTGGTGAAACTTTAAAAAGCGTATCGAGTTTCCATCTGCTCGTTGCAGGGCTGCCGGCGGCGACTTCAAAGGAATCACGGTTGCTCGACGGAGTGTTAAGCATTTGCAGAGTGTATTTGAAGCGAACTTAATTCAACTAGCGGTAACGAGTAATTTTATCCTTTAACACTAATAGGTATCTACTTTCAATCCCAAACTTAAAAGGATAGTTACTGCCACTTATCCTGTTAGACGGAAGATGTCGAAATATGTAACCACTCAATAGAGCGAAAATTGGGTGGGGCTAGATGGCGCTGTGTGAATTTGTCCATGAATATTAAAAAATGAAATTGTCCTAATAATTTACAAAAATAATATGTTCTAAAGTTTACGAAGTAGGTACGAAAGTATAGGTTTGTAACTTCCAAGAAACCCTCTCAATATGCTGATGCCACCCCAAAGCTGTTCCTTAGGCTTCCAGGAATATATAAGTTTAAAACAAATAAAAAGAGCAGCCCTAATCTGAGTGACAAGTCCGTGGGACGTGACGAGACAGCGGCGGGCGGGGTTACGTAGCTGCTGGGACAAGTGGATGCCTCCCCACGCCGACCAGGTAACGGGGAGACTACTCATGTAAGCGTAAAATCAAGGATATAGAGTATATTATAGTGTGTCGGAATGGGTTACCGCTACGGGAAATAATGAATTAATGAACGCTTTATTGCATTAATACAGGATATAGTCGACACATATCGGTAGCAACAGAGAAAATAACAGGAAGCCTTATCGCTTATAGCGTTTTCTTCCAGGCAATCGAACTATCAATAGGCACATGTTTATACAGAAACTGAGAGCAAACCCGTTTAGCGAAATTACATGTTGGTGTATATTTAAAAATACAATGGTAACATGTTTGTCGCCTGTATATAAAGAACTTTATAGAGAGAAAACGTCTCATGTGCTCCAACTGAAATCATCATCATTGACTTCGAATCCGGTTTGACCTCAAGATGCCAAAGCATCCACTAAGAAGAGATACACCAAGAGCAGCAAAATATCATGAAGGAAGAATGACTGCAAGTCGGGTACATGAGCGCGGAACAAGGCAAACTTTCACTTTACACAGATCCTAACTGGACACGGTTTCCACAAGGCCTATCTCAAAAGATTCAAAATTAAAGAGAATGACGTCTGTCTTTGTGACGACTTCACCTGCCTGACCCTTGAACATCTTATAGAAAACTGACCGATTTTTGGCTTTCGAGGGCAGATAGGGGTTTTAGCCGATAAGAGTCCGGCACTACCTGGGTCCCCTTCCCAGATGTCCATAACGGATTTCCCCTACCAAACTATTTAAAAAACAAAAAAAAACATCCTTATCCCACATAGTATAAAATAAAGTCGCTTTCCTCGCCTGTCTGTATTTGCCGTCTGTCTGTTTAATACCCGTACGAAACCGGGGCCGGTCTAGGGTAAGTAACCAGAACATGACTCAGCGAAAATGAAGGAGATGCGACATACGACGCTAATGACAATGAAGATATGTGCAGACTCCTAACGATGTTCCATCACTGTAAAATTACGCACGTAGGTCACTCACTACGGCTTCATGTATATTAAAGTACAGTGTTTCAATGTGTTGCGATGGATGCTCTAAAGATATACTAAGTGTTTAGTTTTATACGACGACCTGAGTGGTTCAGTTGGTTAACATGAAGGTCGCCACGCAGTGGTCTAGGGTTGGATTCCCGGCCGAGCAAAAATTGAAATAAAATATTTTAATTTCTGTTAAGAATCTGGGTGTTGTATGTATAATGAGTTTGTATTAAAAAGAGGTGAGATGGCGGTCAAATGCCTGGAAAGACAAAAATTAAAAAAAACTATATGTATAAGTAGTGTTTCAGTTATCTAACACCCTTTGTTTACTTTGGGGCTAGATGGTGCTGTGTGAATTTTTCCAAGCATATGTCTAAACATAAGTGATTATTAATAACACTATTTACTAAAAAGTAGGGAAGTAACGGAAAGTAACTGCTTTTGAACTCATTGCGGATTCTAAGAATTTAGTGGTCAGTGTCCGCGATGCCTGCGCACTGCGCGAAATCGCGACTCAAGACAAACACCGCGCACCGGCACGAGTTTTGATTCCTTCACTAATCAAGAGATGCCAAATAACTTTGTAGGGCGACGGCTTCTCAATTTATTTTGTTTGACGTTTTAATTACAAATTTATTGGTAGGTCGCCTATAATAATTTGGTTTTGGCGAACGTGCTACGCAACCTTTCTCAATAATTAATCTAAGCAGCTGTAGCGCTAAGTCGCTCAAACGATCTATAAAGAACTGAGTACAAGGTACGTAGTAGATAGACATCACAGCGTAATCACAGGTGACCGGAGAGCTGGCTCGTTTCTCGGACAGAGAGTAAGTATATCTGTCCAACGATGCAACGCAGCCGGCTTTCCGGGACTGTTCCAGGGGCTTTATTTTTTAAACCGCTCGCATCAACGCGAGCGCGCGCCTTCTAAAGCTTGTCTTTTATATCTCTAGGAATTTACCATGAATGTGGATGCGAGCGGTTTCAAAAATAGGGCCCCAGGTGGCAGGGGTATGGATGTCTCTTTTTAATATTATGCTTTATAGTAACTTAAGCCATCAACAAACAATTTATCATACAGTAAAAATCACTACCGGGGTCATAATGTCAATGTTTATTTTTCAAGCAGTAAGCGAGTACCGTAAACATGAGTTAAAAATGAACTCAATCCGCGTTCCCATCAACAAAAACTACGGTCCACCACATTTGAATTATTTAAAAAAGAGCATTAATTAAATACCGTTGTTCGTTTGTACCGTTACATTTCCCTGTGCTCGCTGGCACGCTGGTTGGTGAAAGTAATTTTAATCTTGTTATTTTACGTGGCGAGGTGGCGCGTTTCTCATTTCCCGCGCGACTCGGCGACCCATTCAATTCTGGCGGGACGTTCGGGATGTAATTCCGGGATGGATTGCCCCTCTTCGTACGTTTTTGTACCCCGAAGACCCTCAATCTACGAGAATAGCCCGATTCCGTGACCATGGCGCGTAATTGCTCGTTAAATTGTGCTCCCACATTAAACGGCGGCGCCCTTTATCGGGATCATAAATTCGACAGTGATTTAATGAGGCTATTGTAGGTACATATGAGGCGGTGATAAAAATATTGTTTTTAGTAACGATATAATCGTAATCAACAAATTATGTTAGGCTAATAATACGCTACACTAAGTATAGGTACACTAGGCCTGTTTTGGATATACCTAGCATAAAGGCTATTAATGAAATACAAAATGAATGAAATGTTGTGCAAGTACGTACCAGTGTTGGTGCTAAATAATGTATATCGGCTAGTTTAAGCTTCGTATTTACTCATACGCATGCGACAGAGACGATAGGTACTTTTTGAATACAAAGAACCACCGAATCACTTACTAATTTCTTATCAAAACCACCTCTAGGGTACTTTTCACAATCCTAGGCATAGCTAAAACTCAGTATGCAGGCTAGGATTTTCACACAAATAACCCAAATTTATAAATCTGTAACTTCTCACTTTCAATCCTCTAGAGGGGGAGCAGGGATGTATATAAAATTTAAGCTGTAGGGCAGTTCTGAAGTCCTAGTATAACCTAGTATAACAAGAAAAAAATATTTTTTAACTCAAAAATGTCACCGTCTGATGATCAACTACAGAGCTAGCTACTCGGTAGCTAGATCCGACGACGACGTCAGCCTAGCCTGACCGCTGAATCCAGCGTATTATGTCGTTTATGAAACGACTAAGCCATATACTTCATAATCAAAATGTATGGTTTGCAGAATAATGGTGAACAAAGACGGGTTACGGGCTTGACTCTTCAAGTGATCAGGTAACTTTTTCACCTTTTTTGTAAATTTCGTTTGTTAATATTCGTATTAATAATGAACCATCATCTATATACTTCGTATAAAACAAAGTCGCTTCCCAGGGTCTGTCGCTCTGTATCTATGTCTGTACGCTAAGATCTTTTAAACTACACAGCGGATTATAATGCGGTTTTCAACTATAGACAACAATATATATATTCATGAAAAAGATTTATAGGGTAAACAACACGCGAACGAAGTCACGGCGGGCCAGCTAGTATAATTGTAAAATAATATCATGAATTCCCTGCATGTTGGATTGCTTATCTTTTCCTTTGATTAAGTTTTTAGAAAACAAATTAATTACTTAATCTGCATCTGAAATACAATTAACTTTCCAGTTTCCAATTTTCCTATGCATAGCTACAAAACACAGGGGACGCAACTAAACCATTTGAATTGCATAGAACCCAATTTGACCGAAGTTTGCGCAACAGAGTGCAAACACGTTACATGGCAAATACTAATACGTGAAGCTTCATTTGCATGTTAAATCATGATGCTTCCGAAAATATGTAAATTTGTTTTGAAAAAGTTATGGGCCAATCTAACAGATCGGCCGACGGATTAGGGAGGTCCCGTCACCCCCGGGAGGGGGAAGGGGTGGGGGGGGGGCAGAGGTCGCTAAGGGGATTTAAAAAGGCTTCCAGAAGAATATCGTAGGCGGTCGCATCGAATACCGTCATTAATCTTCATTAAATCTTATGAAGCGTTATATCATTACAAAACGTCTAATAGTTTAGTAAGTTTTTTCATTTATTAGGTAAGTAACTATAGAAATATATTGTCAAATATACCAATGGACAGCGGTGCGTCGGCGTATAACAATCGACGATATTTAAGTTTTATTTATAGTAAGTTGATATCTTTAGAGAAGCTAGTTTGTCTTGGGAGTGGTCAGTATGGTGAAATAAATCGTATCGTCGTCGTATTGGTTACTACTTTCGTAAATCTCACGAATACCTGAGCACTTTAATTAATCTTCTCATCATTTTAGTAAAAATACTCAGGACTTGAGTCCTGAGTATTAATTTATTATTATAATTATTATTAGTTAAGGTTTACGGGAAAAAGAGTCATCAAAAGGTACTGTGGGATAGTTTAAGATGTGTTTTTTGTAACTAGTGTTAGATAATAGTGATAGCATGGCGTCGGAATAATATGACAAAACAGTGAATAATCCGTTAAATTAAAAGTGTTAGTTGAGGTCAATTTAATAGATATTTTGGTGTATATCTTTACAGATTTAACTATTTGCATACTTGTACATAACTATTTTTATTTACACAATTACCTTTTATAAACCGAGTAGCTGTAATAATTAAAATTCTACATTACAACCATCGTGTTTTGTCAAAGTTGTAAACGTTAATTGTTAAAATTACGTCAAGATCTCAAAATGCTCAAATCGTTAACAAATATTACTTGCCTACAAGCAATTTCAACGTAAAATCTCGTCCACCTACAGCACACCACATTAAGTACCCCGTACATTCATTTATAATGCAGCTCGCTACTCTGAACCGTATTTTACATCCACGAGTGTCCCCGTGGCTGCCCACATAGCGAGCTGAAACTACTAAAAGCGCAGTTGGCAAGTCCTCTTTACAAAACTAAAATCATTAGCAAGTCCAAAGCTGCGGATAATCTGATTGTTTCAAGTTTAAACGCTTTCGTCAACATGGCTGGCTCACTGCGGAGTAGCTGAGTAGGTGTTTTATCAGGTTGAGTGTTCCGCTGCCAGGGCAATGGGAAAACAGTATTAGAGATGCACAAAGGACTTGGTCTAATGGCTATTAACACTGACATATGTTAATGTTACTGTAGCAAACCTGTAGGCACGAAATTGTGCAACACCTGCTAAATAAAATATTTATGTAACACTATAAATATAATAAATACTTATTTATTTGATAATAATTGTTGATCTTTACTTGCCGCTTTCTTTAAAATATTTAGTTGGCGTCGTAAAAAAGACGAATTAGTTTATTAGAGGCTAACATATATTCCCGTTGCTTGGTTATAAAAAGATAAGTTTAATCACGTGCCCAAGTAAAAATTCTGTGGCCGGATTATAATTTCTCTTTATTTATTAACGACTAGGTAGGATACTGTAGATTGTTAATTATAATAATATAGATAATAATTAGTTACTTAATTACCATTCATGTACCATTTATGCAATAAAACTGAATTACTGAATTATAAAATACCAAGATACACAACAACATTCAGTGCGTGTGAGTTATTTCTTCTCTCGTCCATGCTGTTTCACGTAGGATGCGATCCTACCTCAGATTAAGAATTTATTTTTGATCTGAACGTTCAATAGATCGATACTCTCATACTTATTGTAATAAGTATATGCGTCTCCATTGAACCTTTAGATTAAAAATTTAATCTTGGAATCTCGAAGTCGGAAGAATGGTCGACTTTTAAACGGGGACGGCGGACGAAGTCGAACACAAGCAAAATATAATGTTGTAGTGTACATAAGTACTTACTTACCTACTATATTACAGTGTAAATGCATACTTAGATCTAATTGGAACGGACTTAATTGGGAATCTAAACCTAATCCCTTAATTGGTCAAAGCTGATTATAATTTGATAGACGTGCAGATAGATATTAAGCTATGTTGATGTATTAACATGGTAGATTAATTACATTTGTAATCAGGTGTAGATCAGTTTGCACATCGTTGCATTTACGAGTATACCTACACTACAATACCATACACCTACCCTACAAGTACCTTACACTACCCTACACCTACCATACAACTACTCTACACCTACCCTACTCTACTCCCAACCTACCCTAAACCTACCCCACACTTACGACCTACGTACGTAACGACAATGGTCGTACGACCGTTTGCCAATTAGGACAGCGCCTAAGACGTTCTCCCTTTGCATACTGTAAAAAATGGTGGACCTCTAACTGTCATATCCGCCCGGTCTATAACTTATTAATAACCGAACTATTCCGTGCCGATACTGACTGTAGCAGACTCTCTTTCAATCTAAATTTGATTCTTGCCGACGTGAGGGTCGGTCAAATGTATTCCATTCACTAAGTAATATACAATAAAGGCTGCTTGGGAGAAATTTCCGTAACAGATTTCTTTATTGCATTGATTTTTTAGGGTTCCGTTAGTAAGACAAGGAATCCTTATATGTATAAACATTTGCCATGTCTGTCGATCTGTCGGGCTGTCTACTGTTAGAGAAAGCTACGTACTAGAGAAAGCTGTAAATTTTGGCGTGGTTATAAATATAAATCAATATAAATAGTCTTGGACAATCTACACAGCGCCATCTAGCGCTAAAGTAAGCAAAGCTAGTGTTATGGCTGTCAGAAAACGGATTAACTACTTATATATTTTTCAATTTCTGCAATTACTGCAATTTCAGACACATGTCAATTTCTGCCCGGCCGGGAATCGAACCTGGGACCTCTGCGTGGCAGACCGGTATGCATACCAACTGAATTACTCAGGTCGTCGAAGTAAGTAAGGGTACCTAGACCTATTGTTTATTAGCCTAGCCAGGCATTTGACCGCCATCTGACCTGGTGGTGAGTGACGATACCTCATTGTTCCACTTGCTACGATAGCAACTGATTGTAAAATAAAATTTGAATACTCGAGTATTATCTCTTGAATAAATTGTTTTATTGCTACAGATACATACTCGTACAAGATATAATTTGGTACATTGTTAGAAAATACGTACAGAGACGCGCCGTACGAATGTCGATGGTCCCATACTAACACGCAAGTTGGAACCACTGGCAAACCGAAGGGACTTTGGCTCCCTGTGTGTGTTCTATCGGCTGTACAATGGGGAGTGTTCCGAGGAACTTTTCGATCTGGTGCCCACAGCACAATTCCGCCATCGCACCACCCGCCGTGGGCTTGGTGCTCATCCTCACTACGTAGACCCTCTATTGGTCACGACGCGAAGGTTCGAAAGAACGTTTCTCGCTCGTACGATTCGGATGTGGAATGAGCTCCCAGCCACAGTGTTTCCTTTGGACTATGACATGGGATCGTTCAAGAGGTATATTAGAGGTCTCTTCAGAGGCGGGCAACGCATCAGTGACTCCCCTGGTGTTGCTGATGTCCATAGGCGGCGGTGACCACTTTCCATCAGGTGGCCTGCTTGCCTGTTTGTCTGCCGTATAACATTTAAAAAAAAAAAACTAACTGACTGAAAGAAGGCGCCTTTAGCTTACCCTTACCTTTAGACATACCTTTCGTTAGACTTACGTTTCGAATCAGTCCCTAGGGCTCTATCTAGTGTAGAGTGCACGTTCATGCTAGCAAGAGCGCGACATAACTATGATGTTATGGGGGAAGTGTGACGGGATACTCGGATTACACTTTCAGAGCATGCGAGCCAGTGGTGCCTGGAATGAATCATCCTGTGGATTCGCAGTGCCAGAGGCAACTATGTATCTACGGTCAAGAAAGATGTTTGAAGTTTAATACGTTTTTCTTATTATTATATGATTAAAAATAAAAAATCATCTTGGCGTTAATGTCCCGATTGTGCTCTCGCTCCTCGAGGGCCGGTCCGCCTTGACCATGATCTACGATTTGGCAGATCAGACAGTAGAGCGATTGCCATTTGACCTCCGTGACCCTGCTACCAGGGGAACCTGACCAGTTTGAATCATGGTAACACATTCAGTCGCCTGGATGTGTGCAGCTTTTATCACGTTGTTTTCCCTCACCGTAAAAGCATAGGTTAGTTTTCAACTAATGTACATAACTCAGAAAAGAGTCATTGGTACATGGCCGCAGCGAAAATCGAACCTGGTACCTCTCGCATAAGAGTCGGATACCCTAACCGCTCGGTCACCGACGCTTTTTATTATTTGATTATTTATGTCCAATTCCTGTGAATTTAAAATTTCCAATTACAGAAAAATATTATATTTTAATCTTACAAAATATATATATTCTATATTATGTTAATAGCACGTTTTATAGCCTATCATACATATTATATAATATGTATGACCGCTACCGCAAGACCTATCGTAGTTTATGTCACTGGGGACAATTGCTCAACGCACACTTATAAATATTTACACAATTGACATCCATTTAATTAAAAACACGAAGTTGATTCACTTTTGACAAAGTTAAAACATATATGTTATTAAAAGTGATTCTTTGTTCGTTTCGTTCTTTACACATGTAAAGGTCTTGTCTAAAGAAACCCAGAGTCACCAGAAATTTTATACATGCCGTTATTATATTCATAATATGTACATCTAACATATATAATAATTTACTGCAAAATCGATGTGGTATTGTAGATATTTTGTTTATAAATGATACAATCTCCATACAATAAATCAATTGCTCATCGTTAATCTCGCTAACTCAAAAACGGCTGGATCGATTTGAATAATTCTCCTTTTGCTTTGTTAATACAGGGGTGGTTTGTACGAAAGAAAAAAAAGGGTAGATGCCCCTACAAACCTTTTTTTCTTTGAGTTTAAACGATCCCAATATTATAGCGAACAAAACAAACAAAGACTTATTCAAAACGGTAGCCGTTTTCAAGTTTTAGCAAGACTAACGCACTGCAATTGATTTTTATATATAGATAGATATATGTAATAGAATGAAAATTTTATTACGAAGTATTAAATATGTATAGGTATATTTTTTTAACATTTTTAAAAATATATGTATTATCATTTAATAACGTGATAGTGATAAAATAAAAGTCAAGAAAAATCAATGAAGGTACGATTTTCATACAGTATAATAACTTCTCTGATTTTTATAAAACATAATTTGTTTATTATAGTGAACCCATTTTTATTCATTTTGTTGCTGGCGATTCTGGGTTTTTGTCTATGACTTTTTAGCCACGACCTTTCATTATTATTATAATATTATTATTATAACCTTATATGGGAGACCAATTTTGCTTCCCTTAAAATTGATATTTAGAATTGGTAGGTAACATTTGGTTAGGTTATGGGTTACTCATCATCGTAATGTGGAGGAGGCTCAAGTCCAACAGGAGCCTGTTACTGGCTATTGATGTAATTCTAATCAGATTAGATTGAAAATTCTCATCACCTACTTATATTGGCGTTAATAAATATCCCGGTTTTTACCGTGTCCAGTGTCCGAGACTGTGATCCAAGAATTGCCAAATCAGGTAATTACAGTGGAGCGACTGCCATCTGATCTCTGTCACTCTGTTAACATAGGAACCAGACCAGATTGGATCATGATTACACATTCAGTCACCGGTTTCATCACGATGTTTTCTCTCACCGTAAGAGCATCGGTTAGTCTTCAACTAATGTAGGTACATAACTTAGGAAAGAGACATTGATTCGTGACAGCACTGAGGTCCGAACCGAGTTCCTTCCGCTAACGAGTCGAACCTCTTTACTGGCCATCGACATTGTCGATTCGGAAATTCTTACCACCTACTACTTAGCACCGAAAATTGTGCTTGTTTATTAGGTAAGTATAGCCTAGTAAGCGGAGAGGGACTTCTGGGAATTTCGGATACATTTTGTGGGTCACGCCCCTCAGCGGTGATCGGGCGGAAATTACTAGCAGCCCGACTCCACTCGTAATTCCGCCTCCGCGGTCAGCCTCCGCAATCGACTACACCACGGAAATTTAAATCTCTTATTCAACTGGCTCCGAAAGTGGTGCTTATTGCATCGATCTTGCACTAATGAGGCATCTAAGCGAACTTGTATATGCTATGTACAGCGGTAAATATATATAAAAAAAAAATGCAAATTAAGTAATTAATGGTCACCAAGTTTTGTCTAGACTATATTATATATACTATATTATATATATATTTATGGATAAAGAAAAGAAATACCTTCCATTTGAAATATAACTCGATTCAATGAAAGATGAGGGTAGATTGTCTCCATAGCAACCCCATAGAAGGACCAGGGTAAGAGAAGGCAACCCATATATTTTATTCTTTATTAAGTAATATTCTTTCGTATAATGCTCGATTTTTGTAACAGATGAGGGAAGATATTACTATGACCGGATCTCCTACTAATTTAAGCATATTTATGTCTGACCGTACATCGGCGTACTACCGGCTATAGAGCGACATTTCTATTGCAGTTTGTGAATAAACCGAACATAATTAACTAACATAACGTACCGACACTTATTGTTCGACAAGTTGTAACGAAACATTTTATGAAACAGTCGAATGTAACCGATTCAATTAACCTACGACCTAATTATTTGAACATGTACATACTTAAAAATATCCCATTGTTTGTACGTCCGCTTATAAAACGTTAGTAATTACAGTAAAATAACTTAGTCAGTTGAGGTTTAATGGTCCGACAACATCCATTAAGAAGTGAGTATTTAATTTATCATTTAACAGTAGCATAATAAATATTAATTTGATCGTTATAAGTGTAATCAATGCAAGTGCAAAAATATACCCCAAAATAGATGCTAATATTTATAATAATAGGTTCGTCTATGATACCACTTATTTAGTTTTTAAACTATGGTGCTCGGTATAGATATGAATACTACCCCAACTTACATTGTACCCAAGAACGTATATCATTAACGTTTGGACGGGCACTACGGTATAAAAGGAGATGAATACAAAGAAGCAAGTTAGGATCACTGGCTAACCGAAGGAACTTTATCACCATGTGTGTGTTCTATCGGCTGTACAATGGGGAGTGTTCTGAGGAACGTTGCGATCTGGTGCCCATAGCACAATTCCGCCATCACACTACCCGCCGCGGGCTGGGTACTCATCCCCACTACGTAGGCCCTTTGTTTGTCACCACGCGAAGGTTCGAAAGAACGTTTCTCGCTCGTGCGGTTCGGATGTGGAATGAACTTCCAGCCACAGTGTTTTCTATTGACTGTGATATGGGATCGTTCAAGAGGTATATTAGAGGTATATCGCTTCAGAGGCGAGCAACGCATTAGTATCTCCCCTGTTGTTGCTAATGTCCATAGGCGGCGATGACCGCTTTCCATATCAGGTGGTATGTCTGCTCGTTTGCCAATGAATAGTACAAAAAGGAAAGTCAAATGCCAAATCTTAGATAATGGTCAAGACGGACCCTGGGCCCCCGCGCTTGAGAGACGGAAAAGAAATTCGTAAGGGAACTGCTTTCGTAACCATCTTGTAAGCGTTTTGAAGCTTGACGAGTCTCGAAGTTATATACCACTTGAGCATCTCGGACAATCACAGACCTTTCTGAAGACGTTTGTAAAACTGAAAGAATTGCTACGTTTCCTGGAGAAGTAGGGATGGTAAGAACAATATGGTATCTAGGAGTACCTAGACACCTATTCTGCGTGACTGACTAGACTGCGGAAATGGATACATCAATCTATCTACCTATCTATATACCACTTCTAAAGTATATTATATAAACTCGCGTCGGTTACACGGACACCCCGTCAACCCGCCTCTACCTCTAGTCGACGTTTACCAAACTAGCTCCCATTCACTCCACGCTAGAAGGTTTCACTCCTTTCGTGTGGTCAGAAAACACATACTACCTTTTGCAACTCAAGTTACTTTGTTCCAGAATGCCACCGCAAGAGAAGCCCCTCGTCGACCCGGTAGTCAGTGGGGTGCTGTTCGAATCAGACACGCAGACTACGGACCTTGGACTAGCCAAAGACGTCACTGGCCTGAAGAAGGCCACGCCCAAGAAACACGAGTACGTCTGGTTCAACATCGCCTGGTTCCTGTTCCTGCACATCGCCTCCTTGTACGGAATATATCTCGGGCTCACCTCGGCGAAATGGCAGACCAACGTATTCGGTAAATAATTTAGGAGTCCTGTACTGTGTTGTGGGTTTGCTAGAGGCAAGATGCCCAGATTTTGTTCTCATACTGTTTCTGATAGACGGGTTTGCTTTGTGATCTTAACTGGACGGCAAACGGTAATGACGCGGCAAGCTTTTTAACATTCCTTGTTTTGGCCATTCCTATATCTACTTCCCGGATACTTCTCGGGTCCTGAATCTGATACCTTATTAACAGTATTATTTTTGTCTTTCCATCTACATAGAACTAACATTTCCATACAATTTTCAGCATTTGCAGTGCATTTGATGTGCGCCATCGGCATAGGCGCAGGATCTCACCGGCTGTGGACGCACAGGTGCTTCAAGGCGCGGACACCGCTGCGTGTCGTCCTCATGCTCTGGCAAACAATGGGATTCCAAGTGAGTGCATTTATTAACAATAAATCAAGTGAGAAATGTATCCAACAGGTGTGGAAAATATTATAAAATTCCTTTCTCCATATTTGTTTGTAGTACATACCCTACCTACATAATAGCTTTTGCCTTTGTACTTTTGTGATTTGGAATACCATTATTCTCATACAGAATTTGAATGGAAGTAGCAAAGTTAGGATACACAAAAACGAAAAGAAAAATCCAGTAGACAAGTAAAGAAAATGTAGGAATCCATTACAACTCCAATTACACTTTTGGACGTAGCATGAAAGGGACGTTTTGAAATTGTGACATTCTGAAAAAAGAATAAATGAGATATTCTGGTCCATTATATCCGCCTAAAGCTTCTAAAGGCATGCTAGCAACGAGGAAACAGTTTTCACGGTTGAACCAAAGAGTATGGTATACCAGGGAGAAATCGAGTCGCTACGAATTTGAATTTAATTATTCTTAATTTTGTTTCTAAATTTTTATTTTCGGCTTTATATTTAGCTTCGGCCAGTGCTCGGCCATCGAGTACCGGCTCGTGACGATTCTTCTTTTTCATTCCTTTCTCATGTTTTTGTCATACATCAGGACTCCATCTTCGAGTGGGCCCGCGACCACCGCACTCACCACAAGTACGCGGATACCGACGCGGACCCGCATAACGCTGAGCGAGGACTGTTCTTCTCGCACATGGGCTGGTTGTGTGTCAAGAAGAGCCCGGAGGTGATCGAGGGCGGCCGCCGGATCGACCTCACTGACTTATATGCGGATCCTGTCGTTATGTTCCAGAGGAAGTAAGTGCTTCAGTCGAGTTCTGTCATCCATGTCCGTTTTGTAGCTGTTACGAACGAGCTGACAGCCTGATGCGCTTGATAGGCAGTGTCTGTCGCCCATAACATCTCTCTATAAACTTAAACCGAACCGGTAACAAAGCAAATATTATCTATCTTATTATCGTAAAATGTGTAGTGTAGAACAGGTGGCAGGCAAGTAGACCTACTCCTCAGTAATTTTATTTTTTTCATCAAATCCACATCCTTAACAAAACCCTTTCATGAGTATGTTCGCAATCAAATCTTGCATCCACACAGCCACTGAGAACACACTGGTATCATCCAGTAGGCATCGATAACCCTAATAGTTTACTCTTCATCACCAGGCATTACTTGACTATGATGCCGTTCCTCTGCTTCGTGTTTCCCACCGTGGTGCCAGTCTACTTCTGGGGCGAGACCTGGCTGAATGCGTTCCTCATCCCCACCATCCTGCGGTACACCTGCGGCATCAACGTCGTATGGAGCGTCAACAGCTTCGCGCATACCTGGGGGTACAGGCCATATGACAAGTAAGTGTTGTGGTACTAATATTTAAATATTCAGTGGAATAGTTTATTGATATTTCTCTGTGGGATCCTTTTGATTATCAGTAACTGTACAGTTTCTGAAGGTAATTTTATCAGCGAAGGTACCTATCCTGTATGTACTCGTACCCTAAATATACCTTGATCCTTCATTCATAAGTATATTTTTCAAAAATGTTTTATATATAATGTGTGGAAATATATGTGTAAAATTTTAATGCGGTTTTCAATATTAAATAGAGTGCTTCAAGAGGAAGGTTTATAAGTAAGAAAAAGGTTAGGTAGGGGTAAAGTAGGTGTACGCGAACGAAGTCGCGCCGGGTCTACTAGTGTTTAATAAGTGTTTGTTGAATCGTAGACCCATAGTTTACCCTTACCCAGACACAGATATACCTAGTCCGCTCGAACAATCAATATCAAACGATTGTTACCAATGTGACTTTCGGCTGCGGCTATGTAAATACGACTTGAGACCTTCAACTCGGTGTTTATCCACGCAATACTTATTTCTATTCACTGTTCGGTTTCTAGAATAATAAACTCCGATTCAAATTACTTCCCTACAATAACAATTCAATATACAATAAACTTGACTATAATGAATTAAGAATTATAAAGTAATTCTGTCCTTTTACCACATAGGTATGTAGACAGCAATGCCTTAACAGTAGGAAGCGGGAAACTTACGTTATAGTTAATCTTGATTGTTTTCAGTGCTATTTTCAGTAACTTATTCCTATCTTTTGTAATCTTCTATCTTGCCTTTAGAGACCGCGGCCCGTAAGGATCTAGTACCTAGGTACTCATCCCAAATCAGTCTTTGACTCCTCAACCATTATGTCAGTCTTCGGCCAGGTGGACTGCGGCTTTGTCTTTTACCCTGGAGTAGTAGCTGCAAAGGGTTGTACCTTTCGTTGCGCATGGTAATAAATATCTACTACCCCGGACCTAGTACCTTGATGAACCTAGGTACCTTGGTGAACACCAAAGTCCGCTGGGGATCCTGAGACTAGTTATAGTCTCGAGAGCCGACTGGCATCCTTGACGCGGTATATATTGTTTATTTATTTACTAGGTACCTAGTTTGCATGATAGGCATCATCATATCAGCCGGTTGACGCCCACTGCTTTCATAGGCCTCCCCCAGAGATCACCACAGAGGCCGGCCTTGTGCCTTCCGCATTCAGCTGGTACCTGCGATCTTTCAGTCCACCTAGTGGGAGGCCTACCCACGCTGCGTCTTCCGGTACCCATGGTAGTACATACTAGTAAATTGTAATGAACATTTTAAACCCCGTTGGCCGTGTGGTGTCCGGCAGAGTAGAATAGCACCAACCTCTTACACTCATGGGTGTCGTACAAGGCGACTAATGTTTTCGAGGCAAAAGATCAAGAGTCTCCGTAGTCTGGAAAATGGGCAGCAGCATTTTCCATTGTTATATTTAAACACTGCGATCTCCAACCCGCCTGCCAAGCGTGGAGATTATGGAAATAACCTCCCCTTTCGTGGGAGAGGTCCTAAGTCCTGCAGTGGACTGTTACAAGCTGTGATGATGATGATGATTTTAAACCCCAGGTCGCTCAACCCTCGCGAGAACATTGGCGTCTGGATGATCTGCGTGGAAGGCTTCCACAACTACCACCACACTTTCCCGTGGGACTACCGCGCGACCGAGCTGCCTCTCTACAACATGCTGACCCCTACCATCGTCTTCATAGAACTCATGGCTAAGGTATGTGTGGTGACTTGGAAAAAGGAAGAGGTTCGTCGTTAGTAGATCGTAATTTTTGTATCTGTATTTTATTTTTGACCATTGCCCAGGATTTGGAAGATCCGGTAATTACAGTGGAGCTACTGCCATATGACCTCCGTGACGCTGCTACCAGCTAAACCTGACCAGATTATACATTCAGTCGCCTGAATGTGCAGGTTTCAGCACGATGTTTTCCCTCGCTGCAAGAGCACATGTAAATATTCAACTAACAACTTATCTCATTGTCAATGTCACAAACTTAGAAAAGAGTCATTGTTACATGACAGTAGTGAGATTCGAACCCGGTACCTTTCGCTTACGAGACGGATACCTTTACCTCTAGGCCACCGACGCTCCGAGAAATGAACTTAAGTACTGACTATAAAAGAAACTAAGTAAAACCTATTTTTCACAATGTTATTTAAGTAGACAGAAAATTAAACAATTTAATGAATTACCGTTTCTACGTAAAGAGTCAAATTAAGGCAATGTCGTTTGCCGCAGGCTCTAAATTAGCTACATTAGTTTAGGAGCTTAATTTATTTATTCGTCGCTGCTCAGTTCTTTTTGACTAAAATGTTTGTGTGTTGTACTATTATAATTTACAACGCGCTGAGTAACTCATGAATCATTAATTGGAATGGCTATCTACATGGATGCATATTCATTATCATTGTATGACATTCGACTTTGTACCGTACCCAAAATTAGTTTGGTGAACAAACAAACAATTAAAATGCATAATATTAACTTATTTAAAATAGGACCGATATAGTATATAAACTTTATAGACTTTAATTATTATTTTTCCATTTCATTCTTCTATCATTATATGTGTACTATGTACCTACTTACTTTGTTGTAGTACTAACTCTAGTCTCGAAACCAAATGTATAAAAATAAAGATACTTTTCTTCTTCGCTACGATCCCACTCCACAGAAATATGTTTAACCGCCGATTTTCTTTGTACTAATTCCGGTCTGCTCTCTAGAATCTTCTTGGTTAGATTCTATGAGGATTAGAAATAGATCCGATGGAGACGAAATTAAATTTTTATTATAGTATACTCGTATTTACCTTCACGAGGCGCCAATCAGCTCACGAGACTGTTCAACCAGTCTCGGGGTCCTCAGCGCAAGGTCTTAATTTACATCGGTTCGACCACAGTATTAGGAGCACACCTTACTAGAGGTAACCTCGTTGCGGGGCTGAAGCTCTATTAACATCCAAGTACGGTACGGTCTTCGATCTTGCAAACACGCTGCTACTGGGTCTGCTTAAACATACATACACACTCATGTCCGTATCCCATAGAGACGCCACATATAGATGTGGGAAATGGCGCTGGTCGTTGTAATAGTTTTCCGAGATAACTAAACCCTAAACCAATGTGTGTTGCCAGTGATGACTTACGAATCTGAAACGTGGCCACTCACTATGGGCCTTATAAGAAAGCTCACTGTTACCCAAAGGGCAATGGAAAGAGCTATGCTCGGAGTTTCTTTGCGCGATCGAGTCAGAAATGAGGAGATCCGCAAGCGAACCAAGGTCACAGACATAGCTCTAAGGATTGCCAGACTGAAGTGGCAGTGGGCAGGGCACATAGCTCGAAGAACAGATGGCCGATGGGGCAGTAAAGTTCTCGAGTGGCGACCACGTACAGACGCAGCGTGGGTAGGCCTCCTACAAGGTGGACCGACGACCTGGTAAGGATCGCACGTACCAGCTGGATGCGGAAAGCACAGGACCGGTCTTTGTGGAGTTCTCTGGGGGAGGCCTATGCCCAGCAGTGGGCGTCTTCTGGCTGATATGATGATGATGATGATGCCTAAACCCTAGTGTGGGACATGAGTCTATGAGTAAAATATGTACCTACTTATATATTTCCACAGATTGGACAAGCTTACGATCTGAAGAGTGTCACACCTGATATCATAAAACAGCGAACCCAGCGGACTGGAGACGGCAGCCACCAACTGTGGGGCTGGGACGACCCAGAGTTCACGGACAAGCTGAAGGAACGTCTTGGCGTCGTGTCACATGAAAAGAAAATCAGCAGCTAGACTAGAGGTCCTCAAACTTTATTCAACGTACACGTAGACCCCTTGCATCCTGAGAGTCGATATAGAACACTTTGGGAATCACAGACTTAGCAGCCAATATATTTTAATGATCTTCAAAGGTTCATCTTAGGTTAAATAAATAATGTATAAGTTTCTAGACTAGTTAAAATAATTGCTGAGGAAATCGAAAAGGTATGAATTATTTTTATCGTGTTAAATTTGCCTGTGAATCTGAGAATTAATTTGTTTTCTTAATAAACTTTCTATGCGTAAACTCACATAAATGAGTTCTTAGATATTTAAAAAAATACTTAGTACTTAATTAAATTTAATAAGTTTAAAAATTATGTGCAATGTTGTTTTTGTTTACGTGGACCCCTTTCAAACAGGTAGATATCCCGAACGTTCGTGTAAACAGAAAACGTGCTGTGATTGAGCGTCTTTAAAGTAGGTACCTATCTAATAATAGTAACTTAGTTGAAAAACCCTTAAAATCCAAACCCAGTTAAAACCTTGATCTAAGAACTAGGATCGATAACTAGGACACCATCTCTTCCAGTGCCCATAAGGCTTCCCCCGCCCTATGCGTTAGCCGCGGAACGAGCCAGCCCTGTGGTAACCGGTGGATCGGATTGTTTTTTTTAATGTCCCATAGAATTTTTAGCTTCAGGGCCCTACAATGCCGTAAATTCAATATTACCAGCGACATCATGTAGACATTTCTTTGCGTAGGCATTTACAACAATGCAAAGTCTCCGCTTCCTAAGGCACGAGAGACGTAAAAAGGTACCGTCAGTCAAGCCCCTGGCCATCGTCCAGCCCCGAGTGCTGTAGTGTAGAGGGCACTCGATGCTGGAAGGAAAGAGCCTGAGGAAGTATGTCGTGGAAGCGTAGCGCGATGAAAAGTCGGGCCCATAACGAACGTCTGTAAAACTGCAGGGGCAGCAATGTGGTTCCGTTGAGTTACCTAAACCCTAGTGTAGACATCATCATCATCATCATGACGCCCGCCGATAGCCGAAAGACGCCCACTGCTGGGCATAGGCCTTGTGTTCGAGAACGTTTCCATAGAAAACTGAGAGAGGGATTGCCATGCAATCAATATCTGTACTCCCTGTCTGAGACTGCGAGCAATCTTGCCTTCTATGCAGTTGTCGGGCAGGTCTCCGAGAAGTGTTCTAATTTGCACCCCGACGTAGTCCCATTGGCTGACATGTTTCACCTACATACCTCCGCCTCACAAAACCGTAATAAGATGTAAAATGAAGAAGTAGGTACATAACGTGTTCTGAAATAAATCTGTAAAGTTAAATAAAATTAAAAAAGTAGGTCGAAACAAGGGTGAAATCTTTTTCCAATAACGGGCTACAGCTGGGCTCGGGCAGCGCTCGCAGCGAGCGATAAGCGAAAATCGATAGCAACCTCTTCCATTAGCGCGCTATAATTAATGCAATGCAATTATGCGCTACTGTTGTATTCACGCTCATGATTCGTAGGTGCCTATGTGCAGTGTTCTACTGGCATTAGAGCTACGCGTAAATATTTCAAGGAGTTAGGTACTTAAACACAGATTAAATTACTGAATAATATAAGCGAGTAAAATGATTCTAATTTGTGATTAATACCTACACTCGGAGATGAAATTCAAGATCAAAAGCGAAAACTAAATGCCACTATTACAAATAAACCCAAGAAGTAGATTATTTAAAATCATTGAAATATTTATAAAAATTATCACATTTAAAATTTTAAAAATCATATATATATTAAATAAGGTTTACCTTTACAGGGGTAATTTGTTTACACTGTCGATTTTGAATTTCATCTCCGAGTTTACTTCAGCATCATCCCGGCATCATCAGGCCGGCACCATATTCGCTCTTCTCAGGCTGCAGATGTTCTGGTCGACGGTGATCTCAATAGAGCAGCTCCTGATATTGGAATATGCGCTTTTCGAGTGAACGTTTCGGCGCTTTTGTTTTTTTTTTCATTTCACCCCAATATGCGCCTTTCGGTTGAACTTTTCTTTCTTTTCATTTCACTTCCTTCTCGTGTGAAATTCCATGATCATAGATAGCTAAGAGCCGAGATCATAGAGTAAGTACCTACCCAAGTGTGCAGTAAACCAAGTGCACAAATGAATGAGGGTCTCAGGATCTCCTAAGCGGAAGACTCTACATCTGCTCCCTGATTGCCTCGACTGTACATAACACATTCTTTTTTTATTTCTATGATGCTTGGTGTAAACTCTTCTATAGTGTCGGTGTCGGTAGACCCCTTTGCTCTACCAACACTGCACTATAATTAGTATAGAGCAAAGGGAAGTGTAGTGTAGGTAAAGCTAATAAGCTATAAGGACTCTAGGTAGGTTCTAGTTTGGGCGAATTGCGTTGTCGGGTCGTGATGTTTTCTCGATGATGTTATAATAATAGTAATAATAAATATGCTTGGACAAATTCACACAGCGCCATCTAGCCCCAAAGTAAGCAAAGCTTGTGTTATGGGTGCTAGATAACTGATAAACTACTTACATACTTTTAAATACATACTTATTTATTATACATATAACACCCAGACCCGTAAGAAATGAAAACTCATCATTTCAATTTCTGGCCGGCCAGAATCGAACCCGGGACTTCATGAACCGCGGCGGTCCATAATTGGTGGAGTAATAACGGTTAGGAGTAATGACACATTAGGTACCATAACTTACTCAGGTGTTCCCTTCTAGGAGTCATCATCTCAAGCTGCTGAGCTGATAATGAAGCCACAGAACCCTTTAACTATTAGAAGTTAGGGGATAGTACAACGATATCTCGACGGAACTATTTACTCAGTAGGTAGTATTTTGGGATAGCATCCCATGCTAAAGTTGTCCCATTTTGGCCAGGGCAGGATCTGATGAAATCTCAGGAAAATTTAAAGGTACCTTCAAAAATTATAAGCACCTATAGTGTGGTTGATGCGCTTTTATCATCACTCACTCAAGTTTTTGCTATTGGGAGTATCATCTTTTGGTCTAAGATCGTCTCATGCTGCTGAACTGATTTCAATATAATTAGGTACCTAATAATATTTATTGCATAATACATTGCATCTATTAGGACTTATGCGATAGTATCTACGGTGATTTGTCGCCAGAACAATTAGTAGTGTCTTAGGCTGGCGTGTACGCAGGTGGTTTCATTCAGGGAAATCAGGTCGTTGACTGACAACGATATTATTGCCACGTAAAGTAAAAAATTAGGGTCGCTAATGTTTTTTACGGTATCTAAAACGAACGTGCCTGGTTGTGCAAGAACAAACCAAGTGGATCTCCTAAACGTCTACTAGCGCTACAAAGTAGGTTTTTTTTTGATAACGTACGTTTACAGTCTTTATTAAGTACCTTCTCTTAACTTTTATTTTCCGGTTACGAAAAAGGACCGGTTCGCCAACCTTTGCGTCAATGTTACAGGAAAATAACGATCATCTAATGATCATACATAGTTTAAAACAAATTCGCTTCTTGCCGTCTATGAATCTATCTATGTACCGTAAATCGTTCCTACTTTGCTCCTAAAGAGGTAACTTTGCTCAGTTGAAAAAAATGGTTTGGTTTTTTCTAAATGGAAACACGTGCGGATTTGAGAAATTTAAAAAGTATAATCAGACACTACTACTCTTCCTTTAGCAACACTAATTTGAGAGATTGCCGGAAGTCGGAACTTTTTTTACATTTTCTGTCCAAACCGCTGAGCGTGTACTTGCTGTGGTTTACGTACTTTGACAAAATTGGTTTGCATCTGAGAATTTTTCGGATGAATGCAGGTAAGTGTTATATCATTTGATAGGGAATTACAATTACTAAAAAATAATAATAATTAAATAATCGTGGACAAATTCACACAGCGCCATCCTAAGCAAAGTTTGTACTATGGGTGCTAGCTAACTGATATACTACTTATATATATTTTTTTAAATACATACTTATTATACATAGAACACCCAGATCTGGAATATTATTCTGCCTAGCCGGGAATTGAACCCGGGACCTCTTGCGTGGCTGACTGGCATGTTGACCACTGAACCACTCAGGTCGTCATAACTAACTGCTGACAAGATATTTTTTTAATTATGTTAAATTTTTTGGTATAATAAGATATTTTCGAGATTGGGGTTTCTTTGCACATACTTTTGGGGGTACAATGCACCTGGAGAAGATTGTCTGTTGGCTAAGAAAATAAAGTCTTGTCTCAACGGAAGGCGGCAGAAGTCTATGAAATACAAAGACGAACAATTATTAATATTAGGTTGGGGAAAAAGTCTTTTCGCATATAGTATGTATGAACTTGTAATAAAACCTCTTTGACTATACTATTTGTACCTGGCTGGTTTTGGTATCAAAGGTATTTGGTTTAAAAGTTTAAATTTTAAAGAAGATAATTCCAAATTCAAATTATGAAGATGCGTGATTTTCATTTGTTTTTCTTATCGTCAAGATGAGTGAATCTAATGAAGAAATTAGATACATTCAATGACTTCTACATAATGGACCCGTTCATGGACCAAAGGGAATAGCTCCATGTCATTGGAGCGTAAACTGCAATTGCGCTCCAACTACGTCTCAGTGACGTTTTGGCCACGTATACGAATGGTCGTTACTTTACAATCTAGGAATGCCGAGTTGCGTAGGAAACACATGCACTAATTCCAATAAACAGTAACCAAAACCAAGAATGGAGTATCTTTTTTCCGTAAAGTATAAGAAATATCATGTATTACTTGTAAAACTTATATTTTTAGCATTACCAATAAATATTTAAGTGTTTATTGCTACATCATTAACCGGCCATGATTAGTTGGTATGTTCATTCAAATTCAATGCACGCCATCTGCTTATTTTTTATTTGGCAGTCTTACATATATGCGCACGATGTGACTTTGCACCAGCGGCATAATGCCGTTGATTTTGTTATCGCAGAAGTAATATTATTATAGATAAAAATAGATAACAGATGAGTATACAAATTAATCAATAACAATAATATTGTTATATAATGTAGCTTCGTTGAAGAATTCTACAACTACAAAAGTGGTATAATTTTAAAAGAGATAAAATGATAAATTTGAAGGTTGGAATTGAAGGTTGGATTTGTAATTGACGAATCCCAATTATTACTGTTTAGAAATTTATATTTAAGGCATTACGTTACAACAATTTTGTAAGCTTTTACAATGTTATATCTGGCGCCTTGGCGAGATTGATGACTGACGTCTATTTCAGTGCTAAAAACCGGTGGCCAAAACTGGAACTAAGTGTTGCCATATTGAAATAATATGTCATTGCCAACAACAGCGACGCTGTCACCGGGTCAAATAAGTTTGTGGCACAAGAGACTGCGCCATTATATTTAATATGGTATGGTTTATTTATACTTATACAGGTTGTCAAAAGACCGCTAGCATTAATTGAAACCTCATATTCTAGCCACGAAACTGAACAACTTTCCCCAAAAAACATACCCGCGGAAATGACTTCATAATTTCGCTACCTAAAATAAATAATTAATTGCGACGCGCAATGTGGGCAGTTTCATGGGTAGAATATGGGGTTTCAATTAATGCTAGCGGTCTTTTTACACCCTGTATATCCATGAATCCATCGATGCATTACACATGGCCATTAAATGCGGGTAGAACAGAAACAAATACTTAATTCTGTGATATGTTTAGTACAGCATAACTCTGAACGAACTAAAATTTGGCAGTTAGCGCCTTACTTACTTTTGTTCAGCTCGAAAATAGCTATCCAACGACGTATTACACATAGCTATTGGAATGGTTACCACTGTCCATACATATTCTTGTACGCGTTAACAATGTTATATCTGGCGGCTTGACAAGATTGTTGACAAACCTATTCGACCCGGTGGACAAAACCGGAACTAAGTGTTGCCGTTTTGAAATGTAATGTCAATGCCAACAACAGCGACGCTGTCACCCGGTCAGACATGTTTGTGGCACTGTAGACAGCGCAGTTTTATTTACTATGGTAACCGTCAGAGTTATTTGTTCGCTCAACCGGTTCCAGGGTATTTATTTCTATGGATACATTTTAAAATTTTACTACAAAAAAGGTAAAAATGGAACGCAAGCCGCGAAAAAAATTAGCGATGTTTATGGACCTAATGCAGTGTCTGTGAGAGTAGCACAAATTTGGTTTAAGCGTTTTCAATCCGGAAATTTTGATGTCAAAGATGCACGTCGCTCTGGTCGCCCTGTTACGGATAAAATGGATGCTATTTTTAAAAAAGTGGATCAAGATCGGCATATCAGTAGTTATGACGTTGCTGAAGAACTGGGAATGAGGAGTTTTCCAATAGGTATCTAAAGCATTCCTAACCACTCACTAGATGGCGCCCTGACAATTTTGGTAATTGATAATCGTTTGAAATAGGTTCTTAGCAAACAGGATATAAACACTGGGTACGTTGTATTGGATAATATTGTATTTGTCAATAGTTTTCAACCATTTTAGAGGTTGTAATAATAATGCAACATAGTGCCAACTTCTATAAATATTTCTTTTTACATTTCGTTCAACCTTTAACAGTTATGTTTATATTAATAAATATTTTATTATTAAGTTGTGTATTAGTTGGTTGCATGAAATCACTGCCACCATCATACAGATTAAAAAAAGATTACCAAAATTGTAGGAGCGACATCTATTGATGCTTTTTGAAACCAACTATCAATACCTACTGGAAAACTCCTCATTGACCACAAAACAGTTTTGGCGCATTTGAAAAAAATGGGTACACAAAAAAGCTCGATATTTGGGTACCTCACGAGCTCTCTGAAAGAAACCTAATGAACCGTGTACTCATTTTGATTCTTTATTATGACGTAATGAAACCGAACCATTTTTGAAGTACTTGATAACTGGTGATGAAAAGTGGATCATGTACGACAAGAACGTGCGATAAAGGTCATGGTCAAAGGCCGGTCAGGCTTCACAGACTGTGGCGAAACTCGGGTTAACTCGCAACAAGGTGATGCTGTGTGTGTGGTGGGATTGGAAGGGCATTATTCATTATGAGCTGTTACCACCAGGCAGGACCATCGATTCAGAACTATACTGCGAACAACTGATAAGATTAAAGCAAGAAGTTGAGATTAAGCGGCCGGAATTAATCAACAGAAGGGGTGTGGTTTTTCATCATGATAACGCTAGACCTCACACATCTTTAACCACTCAGCAAAAATTAAGAGAGTTTGGCTGGGAGGTGTTAATGCATCCGCCGTATAGTCCTGACCTTGCACCTTCAGATTTCCACCTGTTTCGGTCTCTTCAGAATTCTTTAGGTAGTGTCAGGTTAACATCACGATAGGACTGCCAAAACTACTTGACGCAGTTTTTTTATCAGAAGCCCTAAAAATTTCTATAGCAATGGGATCATGTCCCTACCTATAAGATGATAAAAAGTTATCGAACAAAATGGTACCTGCATACTTTAGTTAAATGTAAATAAACTGTATTTAAAAATGTTTTAAATTTTTACATAAAATGCGAAGAAACTTTCTCCCCAACCTATTAGAATAAAAGCTAGAAAGACATACAAATTATCTATAGATGGAGGAACGTACTGATGCATAAATCCACCGAAAGAATTTCAAGCGATTATCAATGAGCAGTTTTCCAATAGGTATCTAAAGCATTCCTAACCACTCCCTAGATAGCGCCCCGACAATTTTGATAATTGATAATCGCTTGAAATTGGTTCTTAGCAAAGGGGATATAAACACTGGGTACGTTGTATTGGATAATATTGTATTTATCAATAGTTTTTAACAATTTTTGAGGTTATAATAAATTATTACAAACAAAACAAACATAAATTTGACTGAGTCAATTCGTTTCATGGACACTAGAATCAAGAATGGACACAATACAAATATAAAAGGTTTGTATCAAAATACATTTCGTTGAACCTTTTTGTAAAAATTTACCAAAATTGTAGGAGCGCTATCTATTGATGCTTTTTGAAACCAATTGGCAATACCTACTGGAAAACTCCTCATTACCAAAATTGTCGGGGCGCCATCTAGTGAGTGGTTAGGAATGCCATAGATACCTATTGGAAAACTGCTCATTGAACCACTGTCGTCAATATGAGCATAGCTTTACAATTTTGAATATTACCGTGTGTTACCGCGTTACCGGCCGGCATTAAGCGTGCTCCACATGTTCGCCGAAACTTCCGGCGAAACTTTTGCCGGGACTTTGGTCGAGTCTCTACATTCTCGCCTATTAGGGATGTGGTGGTGTCAAAACGCGCGACATGTTATCGATTCATCAGTGTAATCTCGGTAATCTACTGTAAACAGGGTCACAGAGGTGATGGCAGCTGCTCTACTGTAATTACTTGATCTACTAATATCCTGGATCATGGTCAAGTGTACCCCGAACCTGTTACGGGAAAAAGCGCTAGGAATATAAATATAAAATCGATCGAATTGAGACGACAACAAATTATCTCTACTTAGTCTATGAAATAGGCGAGACATGCCAAATATGCACGGGACTACACGAATACTACCTCTACATTCTCGTGTTCCCGCGGAACTGTCCACGTGTGGAGCGCGCTTTAGCAAAACACAAAATAAAATGACCTGCCACCAACTAGGAAAAAAGCGCCATTTCTGTCACGCACACATTGACGTTATAGTTATTCTCAAGCAGTTTCAGGTATTACCTATCTGAAAATGGGGTTGGTGTTTTTGTTTGCAAACGTATTTTCGGGAAAAGGCTATGAATTTTAGGGAAATTCAGGATTGCCTGCGCTAGGTGTTATTAGTCTTCGTCGTCACAGATGACATATGACATTGACAGATTATGGAAAGAGATTGGTAGTCTTTGTGATTTGTTATTATTCTGAGTAGCTTTGAATTTTCAGAATTTGTCTTAACACTTTCTTTTTGTGTTGGAATTAAGAATATATTTTATTCTCCTACATTTTTACTGTACCAGGCCAGCAAACTTTGGTGTTAGCCGCAATAAATTGATTAAAATGCTATCATCGCTGATCAAAGAACACCAAGCACAGCAGGCAGCTAAGAGAGTGATACAAGGTCTGCCTACCTATTTCTTGTTTATTAAAACAACACTATAGATTGTGAATAAACATAGTGTAAGAAAACTAGTAATGCATGGCCTATTTATAATTTCAGAACAAAAACGTAAAGAGTGTATTGCTGCAGCAAACGACCTAACACAGTCTCTAGTTGACCATTTGAATGTTGGGTGAGTTACCAAAAATATCCTCTTGTCAATTCCAACCAGTGAACTAGTATAGTATCAACTCACACCAGTTAACTAGTAAACAACAGTAATCTAGACAAACATCACAAGTTATAATAATTACTATCTGTACAAACCACTGTACCATTAATAGTGAGTAAGTACGTACAAATATCACAAAAATTTTAATGATTATTTTAGACTTATTTATACTTCTAATGCAATTAAAACAACCAAAGCAAAAATGGCCAGCAACTGTTCCCGATAAGGCTGGCCTATGTGTTGCAGGTTGCAGCCATATATTGCTCTAAAATATTGTCTGTATAGGATAAAAAAAAATCATCTTAGTTTTAATGTCCCAGTTGTGGTCTCGAGGACGAGGGCCCAGGGTCCGCCTTGACCGTGATCCAGGATATGGCGATCAGATAATTACATTGGAGCTATCCGACCTGAACCTGACCAGATTAGATCATCATGGTTACAAATTCAGTTGCCTGAATTTGCAGGTTTCATCACAATGTTTTACCTCACCGTAACAGCATCAGTTAGAATTCAACTAATGTACATAACTCAGAAAACAGTCAATGGTATATGGCTGCAGCAGGATTCAAACTCGGTACCTCTCGCTTACGAGTCCGATACTCAACCGCCCGGCCACCGACGCTCTTGATTGTCTGTATATGATGACCGTAGCTAATACTTTTAAATTTTGTCTTTTCAGTGTTGCACAAGCATATCTAAACCAAAAAAAATTGGATGCTGAGGCAAAGTCATTACATCAGGGAGCTATTAATTTTGCAAAACAAACACAGCAATGGTTAGCTCTAGTTGAAAACTTTAGTAGCGCCTTGAAAGAAATTGGAGATGTGGAGAATTGGGCTCGGAGTATTGAAAATGACATGAAGATTGTGACTGACACATTGGAAAGAGCATATGAGATATCTCAAGAAAAACCACAGGCTAGTAGTAGCAGTGGTAGTAGTGCTAATCAGTAATAATAATACGTACTTATAAGATATTAAATATTTAAATTTTATTGTTATTATATTAATTGCCTAATTACAGTTATTATCAAATTTTATTCTTGTGTTTTTCCATTTTGCCTACTAGCACAGATGAATGAGTAGATCTGTACCTCTGGAGGTATTTCTATGGCTGGAGGCTACTTTCTAAACATTTACCAACCTAGTTTGAGATCTAAAACCCGAGGACTGTCACAAACTCATCATCATTTTAGCGTCTTTCCTGGCTTCGTCTAGGGTCTCCTTCCCTCCTCTTTCTTCTCAACTTCGCCAATCATATCTGACTGACATTAATCCAACGCCTCTTGGGACCTCTTTCCTGATACCAGCAGGATAACTAATCAGTTATACAATATAGCTTCTATGATTAACACTGATCCGACTATGTAGGAGGGTTCTAGAACTGGACCCCTTTATCTATTAAAAGATTGGCAACGTATTGAGGTACTACTTATATAATATATATGATACAAAGATACAATTAGAGTACCATATGTTGTGTTAAACGTGGCTAGGTACAATATGGTGATCCAGCAGAGGAGCATGACACGGTTTAGGCACCTATTTCCTACATATCCCCAAGGCTTACCTACAATGAGACCAAACCAGCCATACCTGTGATTGCAGCTACGGATGTAGGTGCTCCTCTAGAATGAGGATCATACGGAGGACGTGGACGATGGGTTGGCGACGAACAAACGCTCAGTTAAACGTAAGCGTGCGAGATATAGACACACCGGCCCAACGAATGGGTTTCGTTGACTTTCTATTGTCCTATTTGGCGGATTAGCACACGCCAATGATCATTCTTTGGCCTGGCGTACGCAAGCGATCCTCGATTAGGGGGGTATGGGGCCTAATCACCATCTCATGGGCCCAAGCCAACCTCACCTGCCCGCTGCTGTTTTTTCTTGAAACAGTTTTTCCTAACGGGTTGTGGATCGGATGGTAGTCGCCGCACATAAAAAGCCAAAACACAAAAAAATAATGGAAGTTCAAGTATACCCGACACAGATAGGGGGTCGCGGCGAACCGACGCCCAGAGGGATCACCTCTGTGTTAAATGGGTTAGAGCTACAGGCCAAGGGTGGACCCGGTTAAAAATGTTAACCCAAAGATAAGTATGCTTTGCTAGTTGGAACCTTGGTGGGCGAACACGCTGACTGGGCGAGCTCGTGAGTTGGCCAACGTACGCGCCAAGCGTAAGGTGGCAGTGGCGTTTCTGCAAGAGACCGCAGGTCCCATAACATC